>JAXDDW010000002.1:13002500-13125000 GCA_034670385.1 Hoplostethus mediterraneus
TGTTTGGATGGATTCCTTTGGGAAATCTGAATCAGGGCGGGTTGGTCAGTGGTGGTGCACAGATACACACAATCATCACGCACATAAATAAAACCCGCACAGTGCCCAGTGCAGCTGTTTACATGAGGAAGGGATGGATTACCAAATAAGAGTAAACCAGCTATATTCCCCTCTGGGAAAGAGCGAGCTGGAACGGAAAGCCTGGCATTCCAAAAAGAAAAGGGAAACTCTGGCCCTCTGACTAACTGTTGACGTTTTAAACGGCATGTCCACGGCCAACACAAGCACTGAAACTGTCCCTAACCGCGCTCAGTTTTCAAACCATGTTGCAGAAATGTTGGGACAAAGTTGTTGTTGTTGAATGGTATCTTAACAACGGTATGAGCATGTGGTGCTTTTCTAGAGTTTGATGCTCGCACCAGCTGAGCCTTGACACACACACACACACACACACACACACACACACACACACACACACACACACACACACACACACACACACACACACACACACACACACACACACACATCAATCTGTAATTGCAGTATGGCACCACTTGTTCAAACACTGCCTACTATTTGATTTTTTGCAAAGTAACTTATTGGAATGAAGAAATGTTTTCACTCTGAAATGTATTGTCTTTCATACAAGGACTGACAGTACATGGCAATTTTAAGGCTGCAAAAATGTGTATAATAAAATGTATAAGTACCGGAGTAAAATATACCTATATTTTGAGTTACGATAGGTTAGAAATGTTCCTAAAAATGTAATGTAATGTATCATACAGATCAACATACCCCAAATTCATTGGTCAACTAAACCGGTCAGTTGTATCTTAATACAATTTGGCTTCTACTTCTAACTTTTACGTTGCGTGATGCTGAGGGTACAGCACTGTAAATATCTCGCCCCCTCACCGCGCTGGCACCACAGGCTTTACCAAACAATTCCTTTCGAAGGTGGAGCAACACTGCAGCAAGAAAGTGTGATGGAACGAAATGAAACAGAAAGAGAGAGAGCGTGGGTGTCGCTGCTAAATGCTGTGGATGCTCTGTTCCCACCCAGACCAGGCCAAGTGAAGGCCAGGGAAGTGACGGAGATTTGACAACAGGTGCTGGGCCCAGAGATGTCTCCCTCGCACCATCCTCACACTGTGGGCTTAAAGCCTAGGATGACAAACACACACAAACTGATGTAGACACACCAGCAACGCAACTACAAAGACCATGAACAGCACATGGTCACCAACCAACCATTATCTCTCTCTCTCTCTCTCTCTCTCTCTCTCTCACACACACACACACACACACACACACACACACACACACACACACACACACAGACAGACAAGCTCATGCATCAGTAAATGCTTAGGAGTAATGTGAGGGATAAGACCTCATTATATCAGGGAAATGAAATACCGCCAGCTTTTGGCCTTGGCCTGATATTTTACCAAACATAGGATCCAGTGCCCTCTCTCTCCTCGCCTCCCTCTCTGAAGAGAGCTCACCCTGGGTTTAAAAGCTTTAGGCTGGCATTCAGACAAAAAAATAGAGCACAGCATATAGCTTTACTTGGACTTCAAGACTGATGGGTAATTTTCATGACCTGAACTGGACAACACAGAAATCTACTCAGCAGACTTTGAATAGATGTTGATTTATTGGACTGCACCAATGTTGAAATCCCATGTAAATATCGTAGCAAAATTAAATTTGAGTTGACATCTTAGTCATTCCTAGCTGCACAAATATCTTACTTCAGTTCAAAACAGTTTCCAAAGAACTCTTACTGACCCATAATATCATATTGGAAAAATGTTCCCCACCGTACCCAAACTCTCATTCTGTTCCTGTTGGGATCAGGCACAATGTTCAAGCTACAGACTAGCATCCATCACACTCCACTCTGTTGGCACAATGACTCTTCATTTTCATTTGTTTGTTTCTGCCTTTTTCTGTTTGTCCATCCAGCAAGATGTTTGCAGATAGAACCATGACACAAATACCACAATACTCAGGGGGGCCGTAGGACGAAAATGAATCCATCCTAAGCACACTCTGTACTGGCTGTGGTCACTAGAAGGCCATTATGTGTTTTGGCGTTGGCGGCCATGCTGGACGATGCAGTCTTGTCATTGCCTTGTTCGTCCTAGTAACCGGCACAACAGCCATTAAAACACAAAATAACAGTGCACAGCTAGGGCACAACATCGATCACTCCATTCTGCACCATGCATCGATGCTTCAATAAAAGGACTTGGGTCTTGTATTTTTGCTGGTTCTTCCTAGTAACAGTCACAACAGTGGCTCAGCCTAACCCCTCTCTTCTCCTCACATCCTCCCATCCCTGGAGTGGCCAAAGGAGAGGCAGATGTTTCCTCTCCCAGAATTCCCCTCCCACCTTCTCTGCCTCTGACCCCCCTCCCTCCCTGCATCAGCCTGGTGCTGCCCTTACAGTCAGCCCTTGCTTACATGCACAGACAGACAGGCAGACAGAGAGACATACATCACAGAAAATCACTCTGTCCCTCCAAGAATGAAAGGTTTAGCGCCTGGGTGTCTGGCCTCCTGCCCTAGTGTGGTCCACAGCTTCCTGCAGTGCAAAACACACCCTCTGATCATCTGAACATGCATACACTCTCTCTCTCTCTGTCTCTTCCTGACACACACACACACACACACACACACACCGTCAGATTTATCTAGGCTTTATATCTCAGTTTGACTGACTTGGCATAAACACGCAGCAGGGTAGTAGCTAAGTCTAAACAGCATGCAGACACACACATACACACACACACACACACTCACACGGGCCACTTGCTCTCCTAAAAAGGCCAACACTTGGGCCAGTTCCAGGATCCAACACCACACCACGTGGTACTACAACACTTCCTGAGCCGAGTCTCATGCAGATACAATCCACGTCCAATGACAGCAGTGTTGTAGTGGTAAATGAAGTGGAAGGGGTGGGTAACGGTAAGGAGTTGAACAATGTGACCCTGCCTGTCAGTAATTACAAGTAAGTGCTCCGAAAAAGAGGTAGAGGTACTTTGTATAACTCCATATACCCTAGAGTACACTGATGAACCAGGGCATAACAGGGAAAGGAGTAACGATCTATTGTAACTATTGTATCTATTGTATTTCTGCAGCACAGAAACACTGGACTGCAGTACAGATCTACAGGACAATTTTATTCTTCAGCAGTTTGGATGCTTCAGTTTCTAGGAAATTAAGTCCATGATGTCATCAACACAAAAAAAGTCAAATGCTGTGGAAAATAGGATGAGACAGAGAAAGAAAAAAGGACAGAGAGATATGTTTAGGCTATGTATGTGTGTGTGTGTCTGTGTGTGAGTGTGTGTGTGTGTGTGTGTGTGTGTGTGTGTGTGTGTGTGTGTGTGTGTGTGTGTGTGTTCTGTGACCTAGGGTAGCAGTGGGACTCGTGACGATCATGTCCCAGGTCTCAGTGTGTGTGCAGGGGAACAGGAGACCCAGTGTGAGTAAAACTGAGGCAATTCTTTCAGTTTGGTCATTACACTTCCGCATCATAAGACGCAGCCTTGGGCGAGGAGCAGCCCGAGTGTGCGAGTGGTTTGTGGCGCAAGTTTGTGTGTGAGTGTGTGTAAGTGCGTACGTGCTTAGAGATCAGAGCTGAGTGTGTAGAAGTCACTACACTCACAAAGATGACCATAATCCTATGATGTCAGATCCCATTTCACATATTTCAGCATCGCTTTTCCGTTCTGTGACACCCAGAGAGATCCGGATTGGTCGTGAGGTCACTTCCTGATCGTCTGCCAATACTAACACATACTCACGCAAACACAAACACTCATACAGACACTCATATGCTAACACACATATGCAGACAACTTTCTGCATTCTGCCACTAAAGGAGAAAGGAGAACGCCACATACACAGCCTTGACTAATGACAAATCTGATGGTTTGGTCATTGTGTTAATCACACATTTCCCATCAGCAGCATTATGGTGAACCCCTGGAGAGGTACAGTACAGGGATCCCTCCTACTGGAACAATGTCAATGTAGATGACTTCAGCTGTGATCACATTAACTCACTCAGCACCTACTCCTCTGTTATAGTCTTACATAATGGACAATATTTATAGGCTGTGAGTATGTGTGTGTGTGTGTGTGTGTGTGTGTGTGTGTGTGTGTGTGTGTGTGTGTGTATATATGTGGGTGTATGTGATCTCACTGTGTTATTCATAGTGGGTGAGTCTTCATCTTACAGTGTCCTCCTTCTCTAGAGAATGGGCTGGGGCAGGAATTTGTGGAAAGGGGTTGAGGGGGAGTGACAAGAAAAGTCCCTTAGTGTGTGTGTGTGTGTGTGTGTGTGTGTGTGTGTGTGTGTGTGTGTGTGTGTGTCCTACCTGTCGAGGGCAGTGCTGGTAGCCATACTCCTAGCAAAGCCCCTGAGGCCCAGCTGTCTGAAATAGGGGATGGTGGAGAGGTTGGCAGCCATGATGGCCACTGAGTCGGACGGGTTCACAAAGAAGCCATTCTCTCCTAGGATCATGTATCGGTCCTGACAAGGCAACAATGTCATATAGTAACACTGTTATCAAACTACTCATGAAACAGTAATCTGCTCAGTGATAAAACTAAGTTGAATGTTTCAGCATTAGAGGAGATATTACAGGACGTATTTTGCTAACTAGTGACTGATGTTATTTATCAAACATATGAGGGACTTAAATACAACTTGAATGCTTTCATTTTCTTTGAGTACTGAGAGAGGTAACCTCTGTGAATCTATCCATCTACCAGCCATAGTACATAAGGATTATAGGCACTAGAGCCATTTGTTTGCCGTGTTCATACCTTGATCCCATTCAAATTCAGTGAGGACTCGTTTGCACTAGCCTTCTCAACCTAGTTGACAAGTACTAGCCAGAGGTAACTAGACTAAAACTTTATTGCCAGCTATTAGAGTGACCGTTGAGAGTTTTGGAAAATAGTCATTATATAACAGTGACCCATAGAGACACATTACACCCACTAAGATAACCACCAGTACTAATGGCTGTGAAGACACTGATCCTTGTGGGAGAATCAGAACGAAATAGGTATGACATAATTCTCCTGATGCTAAACTAATCTAGTTAGCCCAGTGTGTGTGTGTGTGTGTGTGTGTGTGTGTGTGTGTGTGTGTGTGTGTGTGTGTGTGCATACAGTATAAATGAATCTAGGAGACTATTGTGGAAAAAGTGAGCTGCTTGTTGAGGGACATATACAGTGTTATCCAGTCCCATATTGCCTCACTTCCTGTTCAACCAGCAAATAAAAACAAACCAAAAACAAACAGAGCTCTCTGGTATTGGTATCTATGGGTGGAGTCTAGATTAAATGGATTCCATCTCTATCAAAATATTTAAAAAATAAATATAATATAAAATATTGAATAGATTTTGAAAGAATGAATGATTGAATGAATGAGATGCTAAGTGATCTATGATAATCTAGGCTATCTCCAACAATACCACTAGCATGAGATAGAGGCTACCAATTATCTTGACCATGGTCTTATTTATTTACGGTAATTATACCAAGGTATCAAAATTAATTTGACAACGATACATTTATGTCCTAAAAACGCTACATGAAATACCTATAAAGTTTCATTTAGACAGTAGATGTCTTACCCCATCTGCATCGAACGCAGCTCCAAAGCCAAAGTCCCCTCCTTTCATTGCATCTACCAATGGGGTGGCGTAAGTCAGGTTGGGCTCAGGAGGCCGGCCCCCAAAGTCCTCCAGGGGGACACAGTTGACGGCAGAGTTAGCAGGGGCCCCCAGCTCATCACACAGGATCCTACGCACATAGGGGCCCATCACTGTAGCACCACACAGGTGAGAAGAGAAGAGAAGAGTAAACAAGACAACACAAGACATATCAATGCAATCCATTGACATTACCAAGAGCTCTATAGGGCTTTATAAAGGGCTATATAAAGGGAGGGGGCGTTGTCTCACCTCCGTTCATGGCATCTATGCGTATCTTGAGCTGATCTGGTCCCGTGAGGAGGCTTTTTATGGAGTTGAAGTCAAAGATGGTTCGCAGCAGATTGAGATACACCTCCACTGAGTCAACAATCTCCACTGGAAACACAGACACATTTGTTGACACACTACTCAGAAACTGCTACTACTTAGAAATGATGAGACCAAACTGAAGGACAGTGATAGATAGATAGTACCTCTGAAAGGTTTGAACTTGTTCTCCAGGTCAAAATCGTGTCGTCCCAGCCTGGAGAGGTCAATGCGTAGGTCAGGGCAGATGGCATACTCCTCCAGCGTCCGGCTCACCTGATAGATCCTCTCCATCACCGTGTCTGGAGATGGGCCTACCAGACAAAGAAACTTGACCTAACCTGGCATTGACTTTATGGTCTTGAATCTCTGCATCAGACAGCCTGAATAGGAAGGGGCCATGGGATGAATCAGAAAGAATCCCTCCTCCCTCAGTCCTCACCTCCATTTGCCACATTGAACTTGACCCCAAAGTCTCCACCGGGGCCTCCTGGGTTGTGACTGGCTGTGAGGATGATTCCACCAATGGCCTTGATCTTCCTGATGATGCAGGAAACAGCAGGGGTGGACAGGAGGCCATTGTGGCCGATTACCAGGCGCCCAATCTGCACAGCACAGATATTAGTGAGGAGCAACGTAAGCTGGAGGTCACTCCAGGCTATACAGTAGGTATATAGTCATTTCTGTTGCATCAAAGTTGTCTCATGTATAGAAAGAGTTGTGGTTGGACTGGACATTTCCCAAAGGTGAACGTACTGGGTAAGTGTACAGCAGGGCTATGCTGACAAGTGCTCTCAATCAACCGTCTCTGGGTAAATGAAGTAGAAAAGCAGTTTTGGGTTGTGTTTCTTTAACTGGTGGGACACAAAATGGGCAAACTTTAGTGTGTTTGGATCCTGAGATGAAAAGGTTTAAGAGCCCATCAGTCTTAGGGACAGAAAGCATCTCATCATTCTACAGGTGACTAATTGACAGACCATTTTAAAGAGCAAGTGATCTGCCCCAAGAGGCTGCCTACATAGTAGAGCTGCTCTGTCCATTTATAATTTGTATGCCACTTATAAAGTGGTAATGCCATCAGCGTCCCATAATTCAGTGCCTGCATATCAGCTATCCTAAATAAAAGTGTCCTCACTGGAGTGGAATTCAATCTCCTGACGTCAGTGTATCCTCCTAACATCAGTGTGTGTGTGTGTGTGTGTGTGTGTGTGTGTGTGTGTGTATGTGTGAAGGAGAGAGAGAGAAGGAAATTAAACAAGTAATTTGCCATTCATTAAATATTGTTTTTAACACACTATTGGGCCTACATGTAACTATGAACACTATGAACACTATACTGTGTTTTCCTTCTATGTTTAGACTTTATTCAGTTGCTAATTTTAAAAGGATAGTGTGCGCCTCGTATAGGTTATCTGCAAGTGTTGCCACCATCCTGACTTTTGGTTCAATGCCACATGACAGGGTATCCCTAAAGCTCCTAGTTTGGCCTGGGAGAGATGGGAGAGGGAGAGGGGGGAACATGCGTAGGCAGGAAAGTAGAGCAGGATGGATGGAAATGCCGATAAGGCAGGCAGCAAGAGACATTTGGCTTGGCCAGCAGAAAAAATTGACCAATCTCAAAAACAAATTATATTCCCTTCAGGTCTTCCTTTGGAACATGCCCAAACCCTTCACAAAGATGTGAGAGCAGCCTTTTCCTATGAGCTGTGGGGATTTTGAGATCTCCCCTGTCTCTCTTGCCCTCTTCATCTGCTGCTCAAACTCAGAGTTTGATTGGCGATGAGCTCACAAGCCAGTGTATGCTATTGGTCATTACTTTGACCCAATCTTGAACTGTAAAGTTTTAGCCTGTATGAGGGAAAGTTAGAGTTGAGGTGGGAAGTCAGCCAGCATTATGATGTGATTATATGAATATCAGCATCATCAGTAAAGGGGAGTGTATTGATAATAAGGGAGTATGGCGAAGCCCCTAACCCGATATATCATTTGCCACAAAACCTTCTATTTCTATCAGCTACGTTTCTGGGAACAAGTGGAGCAATGATGACTGAAGCATGTCAGTCATCAATCCTGAATACCCTGATATGACTATTTTTAGATAAGGCTGTCAATTTTTGCTTGGGATTTTAATGATAAATATAAAACCTATGAGATCAAATATGGACTTGCTTAGGCATATATATAGTCAACATATGATAACTTCACTTTGCCAACGAGTAACTCACTAACCTTTTACAGTAATGTAATTACTTTTCCTGTAGTGTAACGAATTACTATTTCAATTACTATTGAACTATTTCGAATTACTATTATCACCCATTCTAAATATCTGACTGAAGTTGAATTATCCCAAAACTATATCCCGTGATTGTTTTTCCTCATAATTAGTCATCATCCTCTCACAGAGCTAGCTTGGATGAGCAATGACAGAAAAGTTGACTTCCCACTACTTTGATTTATCGAGCGAAAGGATGACAAGATCAGACATCAGCTCTTGTTCCTCCCACGACTTTTCAAGGGAAGAGGCGGTTGAAAAATAATGAAACGAGCAGTGTAACGAGATACACCAGGGATGAATAAGTAACGTAATAGCATTACTTTTGAAACGACTAACGAGTAATGTGAGATTCGCGTGAGTAACGAGCCCAACACTTACCCCGTTCGCAGCCGCCATCTGTACTATAACCTCGGTGGCGGCTCGGCTGAAGTAACGGCCGTCGCTGCCCACCACCATGGTGCAGCCCTGTCGGTCCCGCAGGTCGATGGAGGACAACACACTCTGGATGTAGTTCTGCAGATAGTTCTTCTTCCCCTCAAACACCGCCGTCTTCCTCCGCAGACCGTTGGTACCGGGCCGTTGGTCGTCGAAAGGGGTGGTTTGGACCGTTACCACCGGGATGGGGCTCGTCTCCATCCTCCTCGGAACCCAACGGGGGGACGCGGATGACACAGCCTACCTACCGAGAAGTCCTCTCAAGTCACGATGGAGTAAGCTAGGTAGCAGCCTAACATAAAGTAACAGTAACAGTATAGCCTGTAAGTAGAGATGGACCTTGTCAGCCAGGTGAGGTTAGGGTTTTAATGGTGTTCCTCCCTGCCGAGGAGAAGTGGGCTTACCCAATGACAGCACACCAGTGTCCTCCACGCGGGGATGAGTTGGCTGTAGTGAAGATAAACACCCAGTCAACTGTTTTTTTTCTTGCCTCGTCAACTTGTTCCCCTGCAAAATGTTACAGGCCAAGACAGCGGCAGCCTAAAGTCACCTAGTTGGTACTTATGAGTTCAAACATTCAGCAAAACTCTGCTCTGCCGCTAGCTCTGCCTCTTATCCTAATAAGCCCGGACAACTGCCTACCAAAAAAAAATCAGGGAGGTCCAAAATCTCAGAGGCCTACAATCAGCTGCGCCTCGGGCCAAAAATAGACCGTGGACTGCTGGGGGGAATTGTGTCGGGGCCGGTCTGCAACCGGACACTCCTTGTGTCTGTCCTGTCCACACTCCCCGGTATGAAGCCATGGGCAGTGACAGTGTCTGGTGGTTCTCCTCATGAAGTGTCAGTGTCAACAGTTACTTTTTAACGCATGGTTTGAGAAGGAAAAATGGGTTTCCTATTAATTTACCATCATTAACTGTCCATTAAAGTTGAAGGTCACCAGACAAAACCACTCAGAAAGGGGTGTTTTTTCTGTAGACGATTGATTGACTGATATGTCAATATACGTCCCTATGACTCACAATCGATACATTTATAAATAAATGCAATGTTCTGTGCATGACATACATCTACCTCTTATCCAGAATTGAGAAAGCAGGCAAGGGTCCGGTGTCTTGCTCGAGGACACTTAAACGAAAATATGGCCACTGCGGAGATCGAACCTGTGACCTCTCAATTTTAACTCCACTCCAACCACTAAAGCACCCTGACGTCCATCTTATTCTCCACGAGTGCTCAAAAAGTTGGTAAACAGCGCGACCTTGAGGCACGGCCGAAGAACTATACTTTTCATGTTAGTGTGTAATGACCAATTGGCGAGAGCCCTAAGTGGTAACTAACGGTCCCACTTTATTTGGTAGGGCAATGCTTATTATAAGATGACGACGATGTGGTTACATATTCTGGGATGCAGAAAATAGACAAATGACACTGTGTTGACCATCTACTCATCTACGTCATCTGATAGTGAGTTGAGTATCAACATATAAAGTGTTACCTAAATTCATCAGTTTTTCTAAATCAACCTTAAAACTTTTGACAGTGGGTTGAGTCTTCTACCGAGTCTCTTTCGTATTTTTTTTTTCGGTTTTCTGCAAAGAAGAGGAAAAAAAGTATGAGAATGGTTTCATTCTTTTAGAAAAAAAGAAAACAAAAATCAGTACAGACAATGTAATTATTTCAATTATTATTAGTTTTAGTAGGCAAAGCCCACCTTCAATGCTAGTGTTACTTTGATGCAGTTGATAATGTAGTTGTGTTTTTCTCGTTTGGAATTAAATTCTACAGACGTCAGTTTTCTTTAAGCTGACACGATCTAAAAATGTTATTTAGGCCTACACCAGTTATGATTAAGCAAACAATTAATCTGCCTTTAGGCATATATGTTAAATCAGGACAGTTATATTCCAAACCAATATAGGCTATATATATATAGATATACAGAAAAACTACTCTTCTACAACATCAGTGCTGGCATGAGGTAAAACACTTTTTGTGTTACTAAACTTATGTGACAATTCAGGGTATTTGCCTACAAAATAGTCATGTGTTGATGATATAATCATCTATGGTGGAAATACAAATAGTCAGCAATTTTTTTCTAAATCCTGTTTTGGAATGAAACCCTTCCTTTACAGCTTCATTGCGCTATCACAACAGCAGCATTTAAAAGAACCACATATTATATCAACAGGAAAGATGTTCAAACTTACTGATTCAAGTCATCAAATAAATAACGAATAGAAAAACTAAGTATCACAGGTATTTCCAGCCATTTATTTTGACACGTAAAATCATCACAAAAATGCACTCAGCAATTGTGGTTTCCACTTGGACTTCGACAAATATATTACCCTATCACTCCTCTTATTTACACGACAGCCTAACTTCGAAGGTCAACGCACGCACATAAATATCATGCAATTAAAATTTCTTTAAGAAATGCGCAAAACAATTAAATGTGTCTTCACATATGATCACACACAGACACTGTAAAGTTTCTCAGGCAAATAAAGGCTTCAACAGCGAGGGTAGGACAGTTTGAGATGCTCTGTTATTGAAGGAGCAGTGCTCAGCATTGTGGGACAGAATGGAGTCCTTGGAGCCTGGAGGAGACTCGGCACCAAGCAGGCAGCAGGGCCCGTCAGGAGATGACCGTAGCCAACTGAACTCAGAAGGCTCTGCTGGAGATTTGGGTTCTGTGGACCGGCGGGAGATGGTTTGCTCATGATGCTGTCAATGCTGAAGGAGCACTTTGCGTGCGCATGGCCCGGAGCCTTCGGTTCTGCACGAGCTGTTGCGCAAAGCTGCACTCTGAAGTCTTTAGGGCCGCTGACCTTCCCGTGGCTGTTCAAGCTGGGGTAAGGTAGGTGGTAGGAGGAAGGGGGCATCGCGGTGCCCTCCTGAAGAGGCATGTACCGGATGGGGGCAGCACGCGGGGGGCTCACTTGGCCCTGGACGCAGTATGGTTGCCCGTACGGTCGGTAACAGTTAAAGTTCGAGTAAAACATAAGTCCGTCTTTACCAAACTCTGGCTGATTTCTCTTGAACCTCTTCCTTCCGCCGGAGGAAGCTGCCGTTGTCGAACATGTCCTCCGAGGCAGGGTCCAGAGACCAGTAGTTGCCTTTGCCCGGGTTGCCAGGTTCCCTTGGGATCTTGATGAAACAGTCGTTGAGGGACAGGTTGTGTCTGATGGAGTTCTGCCAAGCCGGAAACTTGTCTCTGTAGTAGGGGAACTTGTTGCTGATGAAATCACAGATGCCACTCAGCGTCAGTTTCTTCAGCGGGCTCTGCAGGATAGCCATAGTGATGAGGGCAATATAGGAGTAGGGGGGCTTCACCGAGCTGCTCTGAACTTTCCTGAATGATGGGGCGTCTGCGCAGAAACTGTTCTCGCTCTCACCGGAGGAGTCGGCCTCGGAACAGTCAAATTCAGCACTGGACTCTGCTGAGGAGCCCGGGTCCGTTGAGGAATCGTTTCGGCACAGATGACCATGGTCAGGCTCATACTCTCCTACTATATCAATCTCATCTTCCTCTAGAGGCAAGGCGGCATGACGTGCAGCTTCAAATTCATTGGAGAGAGTCATGGCCAAGCGTGGAATATTCAAAGACGCGTAAAAAACTCAACGGTGTCAAAGCGGCAGAAATGGTGCCCTGTGCGTAAAAAACCGTAGGCCCTTATTCATGCGTAAAAGCGCATATAGCATCTGGTTCTTCTTAGTCCCCGTCGGACTGTTTGCCGTGGTAATGGGAGCTGAGGCTTTATATGCTGGGAAGGCTGCTGCCCTGCAGGCCAGTCCCATTCACTCTCAGAACCTATCAGAGTGGCCCCTCGCCGCGGGGAGCCAGGACAGTCAAGCACGCAGGTGGGGGGAGAGCTTCTCTAAGGGGAATCCTCAAATGCTGATGGTCTATTCATGCAAAACCCCAAATTGATAGAGGGTTTCGTGTTATATTTTTTCCAGCATAAAGATTTCACCCACTGCACTTATAGGCCTAAAATGTAAAACCGCTAAGGCAAACGTCTCAAAAACATCGTCTCCAAACTAAGCAAGAAAAAAACAAACTGAAGAGCTGACCAAAATACGACAGCTCTACATCGTGCCAATAATCTATAACATATGCGCACATTTCCTGTCAAATCAGGGTCTAACCAAAAGTATCTTGAATATATTACAGCACATATCCAACAGTGTGTTGGAACTGGACTGGTCTGGGCTCTACAAATCACTACAGTACTTAAATGATTGGTTTTATTTAGACTTTTGTACTTCTGGGGACCTATAAACTGCCATTGGTTGTGTTTATTACTACCACTGGTGATGGGTATGATATGGGGTGTTATGTATGGGTTATGTATAGGCTACCTGACGACCTGTCTTGTGTCTATCCTGAGCACACTGAGACAAATTCCCAGCAACCCCGATATTGCAGTAAACTGTTGAATCTTGAATCCTGCATACAGCAGCAATGTAACGCGGCTGGTGGTGGGATGCGGTGGGAACTTTTAACACCACGCCTAACCCGTGATAAGAAACCAAGCGTTTCCCCCTCAGACCCCCGCGGGTTCGTTTAGTTTGCCACCTCTGGATGCCCGCGGGTGGTGTGACCATGAAAATGGCCGTGGCAGGGCTCCCCGCAGCCAGCAGAGAAAGAGAGGCTATAGCCGCCTTAACGAGGGCATCAGCATCAGAATCGAGTAGGAAACGGCCCAGCTGCACGGTGCGCTCTGGGCTACGGGGCTCAGCTCGGTTTTATGACCGGGGTGAATGACCACAGCAATCCTCAAAGCAAACCGGTCCAACACGAGGATACGTGTTAAAACCGTGCATGACAATCTATCTCCATTGCAAATGACCAAGAAAACTCCACCCATTTCCTCACCTGACTCCCACGTATGTGTGGCTGTAAGGCTAAAATAACAAATAACAGAAATCAGAACCGCTTAATTCCATTGGTTTCCAATGCAGTCTTATCTTGAAACAAGCAAAGAGCCAAACGCGTATCAATAAAATGATTCAAGAAAACCGTTAAAACGACATTTGCAGTAGAAACAAGTGGAAATATAAGTAAAAATAATATTTTAAGACACCAGCTTAAATGGCTTAAATTAGATAGTTTGCAGTGTTTTGCAGACAGGATGTAGACCTGTGACAGTAAATATAAACAAACTACAGGTGCCACGGGGAAAGGCGAAGACTTGTTGCAATGTAACAGTAGAAAAATGACTAAATTTACTGAACCAGGGAGTTTTAGACAATTAAAAACTTAAGCGGCTATATCTATAATATATCTATATATCTTGGAAACATTCACAACCGTCCAAACATTTAGAAAAACGATGTAAACAAAATAGTTTTACGAATGACATCAATACTTTCGCAAGTATTTAAAAGTAAGTAAAATATTGTGATCAGCGTTGTCCTGAAACAAAGTAGTTTCATTCAAGATTCATGAACAGTTTTTCCAACACCTTCCAGCCAAGGCCTGTTGACTGGAGATGCAAAATGTAAAAAAGCCATTGTATGTTTCCTCCTCTTCATAACAATACAACCTAAGATGTTAATGCCTTGGGGGCATTTTACGCACTTTGTGGAGTATCATAGTGGATTTACTACGTTAGTTTAACACTTTTCACAAAGACATTCTGCTTCAATTGTTATGTTAATAGTCTGCAGTTGTCAGCTAAAAATAGGCTAACCAACGGATTCATTTTGTTATTTTACTAATGATTAAAAACATCTCATTTCATTTAGGCATACCAGAATAGTCACAGAGAAAGGTGTTCAAAAAATCTTTATTTTGAATAACTTAAAAATACAGTATCATTTATCAAAGTCATAAACATCTTGTTCCAATCAAGTACAATCTTGTACCAGATTTGATGTGTATGTTTTGCAACTTCAAAAACTATTGGGCTCCATTCCTCTAAAATGGCTTATTTTATTAAGTCATCTTCATTGATATGAAAAATACTGCAGTTATTACAGTAAGCGTTTGAACCTCTGGCTACAAGTGTACAGTATTTGCAACTCAGTGTTTGTACACAGCACATATGGAGTATAGGGGGCTCTGTAAAACTCCATGGCATGTTGAATATCACCAATATACTAGGTTTCCTGGGTGAGAAGCACTCATATTAAATAAAACACTAAGATGCTGTCAGCAATAAGCTCAGGAAACATAAACACATTTAGAATAGGTAGCGATGGATCATCACAACAAATCACTACTTCAAATGTAACCTCAGCCCTCCCCTGAATAGTCCAACCTACTATAGAAACTGTACTGGAGTGAATCACAGTCCCCGCTTTGTGGATGACCCCAGCCACATTATTAGGTCCAGAATCAACCGTTTACGATGCAAAGTAGAGAGGGGAGCTGATGCTTAATTTCTGTCCCCCCCTTGCACCACTGTAGAGATGAACTCTTCCTGTAAAATGTCTTTATCCAGGTTTCTACCTACAAAGAAAAAAGAGTGAGTAGTGAGTAGAACATGCAATTGCATACAAAAACAACACACATACACAGAGGTGTCATCTAGGACAATGGTAGAAGGTGGGGGGTCCAGCTGTGGCCGTTCCAGTCGCATTCCCAGCAAAATGGAAAAATAGTGAATTTAAGTATTGTTACTTTTTTCTTTTTTTTAATAAATTGGAAAAAGGTGGGCTCCTGGCCAAGACCTTCACAGGTACATAACCCCTGGGCAAGGAGCACTATTACAAGGACAGGTCAAGCGGCATCTTAATAGTGATAGTTTTTCATGTTCAATATGGTGGAGTTCAACGTTGGGAATTTATGCTTGCTTGAATTCATGCTTGTTGCCTGTAAATGTTTTTGGATTACCTAAAGTAACTGAACTGTAGCAAAAAAGTGAGTTAAATAGTTTGAAATAAAATGTTCATAAACTGATTGTTATTCTGAAACAATGTAGAGGATGCCTTCCACATCAAAGGCAATGAATTGTGCTGAGTTTAGGGTGCAGCATTGATGCCCGTGATGTGACAGTGGTAGAGAGTAGAAAGAAGTGTATACCTATAAAGACCAGTCGGTTGATCTCAGGCTCCTCCCCCCAAAGCTGCGGAGTTTCATCCAGTTCATACAGCTCATGGACCCCCTGCAGCATCATTTGGTGGTCTTTACCTGCAACTGATACTATACCCTGGGAAAACACACACACACACACACACACACAGGTAACACATTAACTGATACTGAATGAAGCAGTTGAAACTGATTAATACAGATAGTAAAGCAGTTGTTATTGATTACTGCTGCCACTGGGTTACCTGTTGTGCTTTACAGTACCTTTAATCGAATGATGGTCATGGGTAGCCCGGCTTTGTTCTTGAATGTCTTTTCCCATAGAAGATTCTGAAATAGTATAAATGAGGTGTTCATCTTTCAAAAGGACTGTGTTAGTTAGAGATAACTAGTAATGGCAGGTGGGGGACAAACTGGAGGTTTGAATGATGCATATACCTGGATGAAGGTGTTCAAGGCATCTTCGGAAAGATTTCCAGCCACTTCAAACGTCACAGTCAAAATACTCTGAGGATGACACATAAAAGACCTTATGTATTGGGAAATACACTACACACACTTTAATGGAAATATTTTAAATATATACAATGGTCACAGCATTATTGGTGTTAATTAATGGTTAGGTTTTCAAAACATTAGTTTGTTTTACTAATGAAACGCTGGCCCGGAGTTTCAGCACCTTTCAATCTTTTTCACATACTGATAAATGACGGCCCTTATCAGACAAACAAGATTTTAAGTATATGTTGCCAATGGCACTCACACATTTCACAGTGAGTACTGCTACCTTTTAACATTTGTTTTCAGAAATGAAGGTAAATTAATCTCTGAGTAACAGCTTACAGATCCGTTCCATTTATTTGAAATATATTCTAACGTGATATTGTAGGTAGCAAAAGTCATTAGAAATAATAAATAGAAGCAGTGTTTTGACACCACCACTGATGACTTTGTCGATGAATGTGTCATAAACCACAACTCTGCTCGGCACCTGAAACCCAGCAACGACACCTCACTTTTATCTGCCTACTTCCTCCCTCTCTCTCCTCTCTCTCTCTCTCTCTCTCTCTCACACACACACACACACACACACACACACCCTCCTCTCCATACTTCCTTACAGCATTAAAAGGGCACTTAGCAGATATTTGGGGTTTTGTGTTGAAGTGTTAAGGTTACACACTTCCTTTTCATTTGGTATAACAACAGAAAAACAGCATTCTCATTTACATGAAAAGAGCAACATGGGGAAGAGGGGGGGGGGGAGAGGGAGGTGGAGGGGAGGTGAGGGTTTGAAGGAAGGTTGAGCTTCATGCGGGAAAGGCAACCCGAAGAAAACAGACAACAATACCATTTATTTACCCACACACCCCACACAAACAACCCCCCATCTCCCCTCATCCTGTGATAAAAGTTTATGGGTATAAAACACAAGTCAAGAGGATGATATAAAAACATTCACTGACAAGGTATAAAACTAATACTGGACTAGATTATTTTATTCATTGAGAAGTCATAACAATCATTAGTTATTCTAGGACAGGGGGTTAAACCACGTCTGTGTAACTGGCACATCTTTTCTGTGTATCTTTTCTTCAAGATTAACACCTAGTACCTTCCCATTCTTATCCTCTATCAGTGGTCTGGTACAACATTGTATGACAGCTGGATTTAATCCAAATGATTGTAAACCCATAACATCTAGCTGAGACTCTGATGAGTCTCTAGCCGACGCAGGGTGCCCCGTCTAGCCAAGAGTAGAGAGTGATCCAATGTCTATACTTTGTATGACCCAGGCTGAGACGATTTGTAGTGTGACAAGACAACATCAAAAGCCTCAAGTTGATCTCAACACAAAAACCAAAGCAGGGTGGGGAGTTTTCACTGGAGTGTCATGGCTCGGGGGAACCATCAGCACTTTTAGCCTCAGGTGGGCAATGGTATGTTGAAATAAATAAAAAAGTCTTAGAGGTGCAGAGGAAACCAAAAGCAATCAAATATATGAACAACCGACCCAAACAATACCTTGTCAAGATGTGGCCTTGTGCTTTTCACCAGTTGGAGCTTCTCTGCTAAACTTTCAGAGAGAGGACAGAAACGATCAAACATCAACATCATTACATATTTTTGTCAGTTCTATATTACTTAAGAGGCTCAAAAGATAATCATGCTGCATTTACTACATTTACTAACTACTCTGAATTCAGAGTTTGGGGCGGTGGGTCTGTGTGTTTGTTGGCCGCTTTACATGTACATTACATGTACGATTTTGTGCATGGCTCATGATGGGGTTAACAGTATTGTGGCCTGGGAATTTCTGGGACTCACAATTTTTCAGAGTTGGGTTTACAGCCTCCATCTAAAGTAACAAATCTATACTTGAACATTATTTTTGTTAGTTATCTGTCCCTCTTTTAGTGTGAGAGGAGGATGCTATACTTATTGTCTTTGTATTGCGTCTCACAGTATACTTTTTACTGCATCAACGCTCAAGATGTGACTCTGAATCTAATCATGATGATTTTGAAGATGAAACCCACCCACCCCCAAACCCACTACAACCCCTCCGCTCTCCATCAGACCCCCCCCACCCCCCCCTCCCACTTCTCCTCCCTGACCTCACAAGGAGGCTAAATGTTGTGTCCAGCAGCTTGAGCCCTGTGTGCTGTTAGTGCCACACAGGCGGACCGGCAGGGGGCCGCTTCAAACAGTCAGCGTGGGTTCTGGGGAGGAGGGGTCTGGGCTCTGAAAAGCAGGGGGAAAGGAGCTATCTGTTGGGACAAGGGAGACTCCTCGGGAGCCAGCGGACACACACAGCTCTAATCCTCTGCAGCTGGCCTCAGAGACACTGACTGGGGGCATGTAAGAGAGCTTAAACACCACTGCCTATTTCATTCACATGAAGGGATGAACGCTGACTCTATTCACCAGACTGAGTTTCTACAGGGGTTACAATATGGCGACCCCCCCTGGGGTGTAACAGAGGGAGGCTCTATGAAAGAGTCTGTTAATTAGAGAGAAACATGGTAAACAACAGTATCGAAAACTGTTGGGTGCGCAGTTCAGACAGAGTAGCGATGGAGATGGTCAATGCGGAGGCGGTCTTTGGAGTGAGAATACATTCATAACCTTTCACTAGATGTTAGTTTCTTTTTGGCTAAATAACAGTTGGTTACGAAAACCCTAAGAAGAGAGGAAATAGTTATTTTTCTTGAATGAATAAAGACCCAAACAGGACATAGCACACTCACTTTGCACCATCCTTCTTGTCAAAGCAATGCAGATCCAGAACTTCAGAGAGGTCCACCCTGCGGAAGAAGATCATTGAGACATTTAGTTTCATTTCAATATGCACATAAAACATAGCGGGTACAAATAAAATCTCAGCTCTCGTCGATAACTGCTGTGTTATGGTAGTTCAAATGAACATAGGGTACCAAGTGAAGCAGTAACCAAGTCAAGAAAACGATGCGTGAATGTTTTTCTGATTAACCCCTCACTGCACGGCCGTCTTTCATCTGCTCACCCTGTCCTGAACTCCCTGGGGGGCAGAGCAGAGCCCAAACACACCCAGTCTTTGAAACACACTGACAACACTGCTTGCGTTAGCCAGATGCTACCTGGGTCTAATAACACATAACACGCTAACACACACACATATGCACACACCTAGCAAGCATGCACACACACACACACACACATACATATACAACTCTGCGGGCTGGAAGAAACGGGGTCAGAGAGCAAAGGCTTGTGGGTAACTGGACACCTTCGGAGATTGGGTGTTTACTCAGGGGGCAGCAGTTCGTATGAGTATGTGTGTGAGTGTGTGTGTGTGTAATGCAATGTCACGCCTGAGCCGTTTCATCTTTGATACAAAGATCTGAGCAGCTACAGCACGCAGGAAGGTGGTCATCTGTTACACTAAACAAAGCAGTGAACTTGGCCAGGGGAAAGATACACAATCTGATCACATGAAATGTTTTTGTTAATCAAAATAAACTCACCTTGATTTCTGGGTTTCTAGAATCTTGACCAAACCATTTATAGACCTGGAGAACAAAACGGCCTCATTAGTTCATAGATAATAGACCAATTACACCACATTCCTCCACATCCTCCTTCCACTTCACTCTTCCTGACCTGACCATGAGGCCACACGCAACATAACATCGTCCAAAAGTAACAACTGATTAAGCCGCTGAATGATGAGAAGCTAGAGGTGAAAACAGAAATGTAAAACTAAAAGTACTAAAATGTTAAGCAGTGTCAAGTATGTGATGTTGACCTGACAGTGTCTCTGAGCTGAGCTAGCTCCTCCTCCGTCACCAGGTCCGTCTTGTTGATAATGGTCAGGTCAGCGAGGGCAATCTGCCTAAAATGACGCAAAGATTCAAAATTGCGTTCATCTGGCAAGTACATCACATGAACAGGCTCTTCACAATAAGCACCGTGCACAACACCAGTGATATAAGCTGTTGGTATTGGGAAACATCCAAGTTGAGATCATGTGTAAAAATACTGGACCGGCTAAGGATGTTGTTACTTTCTTCATACTTGCAAAGCGTCAAATTGTCTGTTCATATCAATTATTGAATCCAATACAGAAAAATCCAACCATATAAACATTTCATCTCCTTCTGGGCCACCTCCGAAGGGTGTTTGTGAGTGTTTTGTGGGTGGGTGGTTGAGTGTGTGTGTACAGTGGGTGGCAGAGGGGAAACGCATGCCAAACTCAAATGGGAGCCGACCACTGTTTAGTTTAGAGGTGAAAACACAAACAGACGCAGAATGCTAAAGGGGCATGCAACTGGTCCTTATTCATTCGTGTATTTGTTCAACAACAACAACACCACCACCACCACCAAGCAGCTGCTGGAATAAAGATGGCAGAGCAGAGGGAAGATGAGACAAACAGACAGACGTGCAGGCAGACAGTTGGGCGGACGGTAGCCGGTCAGGCAGAAAGACAGAACATACCTGGCCGCTTCGTTAACCAGTCCATCTGTTTTTTCTTCTGTTAGTTGCTACAGAACGCAGAGAGAGTGGATGTGAGGTTGACAGTTAAAGAATTTAAAAAAATGGAGTTATTATAGCTGACCCCGTGGCCTTTCTTAAAGAAACGCACCACACAAATCCCTCAACCTCCCTCAACCAACTTATAATACAACAGGCAACACAAAAAGTGACACTGCTGAAAGAAATGTGTGTATCAGATAGGCCTGTAATCATATTCTGCAAAACAAGTGACTTTTTCATTTTCTGCTCGTCTCCTGTGGTTGCATCAGGAGCAGTGTTTCCCCAGAACAGTTTAATAAGTAATAACAGATAGAGCAGGAGGTCCAACCCTGGATCCTGACCCCTGAGTGTCAACCTGACATTAATCTGTCACTGCATGCATCTCGGCCGCTTCCTCTCAAAAGGAGTGACAGGAATAAAAAATAGAAATGTAACAGAATGATTTCCCCCTCCCCTTCCACAGCCTACACCACCGCACCCAGAGACAAAGGCCTTGCCGTCGGTGTGAGGGCTCAAGTGAACTTGAAACCCCTCAGCCAGATGGGTATTTCATGGGACAGATGAGGGGAGTTGAGTGGCGGTGACAGTCCTATTACAATGGTCACATCTCTGATATCAATTTCTCCTTCACTTTGAATCACCCTCTCTCTCTTTCTCTGTCCTTATTCCCTTTCTCCCCATCACTTCATCTCTCTCTCTCTCTCGCTGCCTCTCCCTCTCGGTGTGAAGACAGAGGCAGCACCTAGGCCATGAAACGTGTCACCTCACCAAGCATGACATCTTCAAATTAGAGTCCATTATCTAGGTGTCACTTGCCCTGTTCCTTTTAAATACCATGGCACTAAGGAGGGCAGGATATGTGTGTGTGTGTGTGTGTGTGTGTGTGTGTGTGTGTGTGTGTGTGTGTGTGTGTGTGTCTCAGTGTGTGGCAATTCAGGGGGTAGTTCAGAAGTTCAGCATCTTACTGTGGCTTCAACTTCACAACAGGCAAAATGTATCATTTGGAAACCAATGCTACTAATGCTTCCAAGTCTTCTTAACACATACCTGCATTCCATACTTTGCATCGATGACCGTGATAATGCCTGAGAACGGATGAACAAAAGCATTAATGACCAGTGAGTTGAGGGCAATAACCGAACCCGTGGACATTCTTTTATGGTCTGCAGCAGCCTTTTGGTGTTTAGTGTTAGTCTGTTTGTTTAAGCCACTTTCTCCATTCAAAGTCCACTTTTGGTCTGCAGGTCTGTCACAACAGTATGGACAGCTGAGTACTCAATCTGGAGAGTGAGAGATCATTCCAAGCATTCTGTGTTTTCTTCAACACTCCCGACCCACAGAGAGAGATGCATGCACACAAACACACCAATCAAGCAGATACACCAACTATGAAATCCAAAAGACGTCACGCTGTGTTATTACACATCTCTTACCATCCAAATAGATGTCACTGCCTAGCTCAGCATCGACCCAGAACATGGAGGCCACGGCACCTGCCGGAGGAAATGAAGTGAGTGAGTATAGAACATACAAAATGTTCAACAGGTGAATAGAGGCTACAAATTTACTCTCAAGCCATCACCAACATTTCTGCCATAGTGCCTTCACAAGAATAGAGAACAGTAGTACAAATAAAACCAGAATTACTGGTCACCTGGAAATAAGTTAACCAAATATACTATATATATGAATATACTAATATATAGTATATTCTAATATACTATATACCACTACAAATGGCTCGGATGGAGCCAGACGCTGTCTGATCCTCTCCTCAGACATCAGAGATTACTAATAAAATAAACTGGATTTGTGAATGAAAATATGTGATATGATCGAAAGATCCAAAATGTGATGATGTAAAAACGTATTACAGCTATTAGAAAATAGCCAATCTGACTGAATAGTGAATTTTGGAAAGCACCTACTGCATCATGTTTAAAATACATTTTGGACACTATTTAATTTTCCCAATTTCAATGACCTCCATCTGTGTGGTCTTTGGATTAATGAGGTTTTGCTGTACTTGGAAAGTAATCTTGCCATACTCACAGCTAAAGTTTTCGTATTTAAAGTCAGCATTGTATTTCTAGAAATACTGTATGCATGTATTCTAGTTGGACTCTGTGAACCAGATAAAACCAATATCAGAAGCTTTCAATTGTTTATCTCTCACTGGTACATTTGGTTTGTTTCTATTTTCCTGTGGACGTGGTTATTCCAAGACCCTATGTTACCATGCCAGCCCCAGCTTGTTCACATAATGCACTTTTGTCAAACCGTCAAGTGAGAATAAGAAAGCATTGTAAATATTTGATAGGCGGGTAATGAAAACACTGTTTTTGAGTGGCATGCCTCACACATAACTCATCCAACCCCTTCCTGAAAGGGAGGGGCAAAGCCCCTGGGAGCACTATGATTGACAGCACTGTCTGGACCAGTGACAGCACTGTCCTAGTCAATAACAAGCCTGTCTCAGCCAATGACATGGCAGAGGATGCAAGACAGTCCCGGCCTGAGTGTGCTCTGTTGGTCCTGTCTGTGTGGCTAAGTGGTGTGTGGCTGGCTATGCCCCTACCTCCTGACACCTGTCACTTAGCGACACACCCCAGTCGTCACAGGGCTCGCCCTATAATGGTCTGCTATTGATTTCTAATTCGAACCTGAGAGCTAAACAGCCGGATATTTTATCCGGCTGCCATGATGGTAATAGGCTTCTTGGATATTCCCTCCACACACGACCTTGTCACAGCAACTCAAAACTGGCCTTCAGAGATAGAATATGTTTAACTTAAGATGTTGGGTGTCACAAAGTGACCAGCACAGGTGGAACTATTATTACAGACACATAAAAAGGGCTCAGTGGCATTGCCAGGTTGATAGGGCATCAGTTGATACTGGGATATGGGAACTTTTCTGAGTAATGCAAAGAGACAGCATTGACCAGGAGGGGAGAGTCTAAACTAAAGAAGCATTTCCTAATATAAAGTTCAGAATGGTAATGTAGATAATGGACACACAGGGGCTAAACATGGGTCCTCCACCCCCCTGCTCCCCAATGAAATGGTAATATCTTCAGTGTGTGATGATCATGTAGGCTTAATAAAAATATGTCAGGGTTGCGTCTGTGATAGACTGGCCAGAATCCGGCCTAAAACTTGGTTTGGTAAGACAAGACAAGGGACTCTAGCTGTACGGTTTAAAAGGAGACCTACATTATCTGTAATTTTAGGCTTCTACCAACCAGAGCATTGCAATTTATTCAGCAAGTTACTTTCCTCTGACTTGGGAATACTTTGGAAGTACATACAGAAGCCTTAGATACCAATTACTTCAGAATAATTTCTACCTTGCCATAGCCATAGCATATTTTCATTCCAGGTCCACTGCTTGAAAAATGCTTGTCTAGCTGACAACCAAATGAATTTCTGTGAAGCAAACTAACTCTAACTTTGCCAAATGTGCATTTACCTGGATCAGCAAGTCCTGTGGTTTCTAATAGGATGTAGTCAAACTTCCCTTTCTTCTCCATCAGGTTCTCTATGGCTTTAAGACCATTGTCCCTGAGGAGTGAAGGAACCACTACTGATGATTAAGGATGGCATATGTTGAATTCACCCACATAATGTCAAAAAGATCAGTTCATTTAGGGGTATATTGATGTTATATACAACTACAAGGTGATTTGTGTTGTAAGAAGATGACTCTAATGCATGTTGTAACTACGCAACAGTTAAAACATGCATATAATTGGTGGTACATTGGCTGAGCAATTTTGTATGAATGAAACAATTTGAAACAAAAACAAAGAATTTAAATGAAACCTTTTACTCCAATTGAAAATAAACCTTTTAATATCTATATTGTACTATAAATGGATTCTAACTGGTTTACGTACTTGACAGAGCAGCAAAGGCAGCCATTTCTGAGTTCCAGCCACTCCTCATACAGTTCTCCTGCCTGGCTCACTGCTAGGGACTTCTCAAGGGCGCTGCCTAGAGGAGAGAACAGGGAACTGCAATCAAAACTAGTAGACACTGGTTGATGCAGATTGACCACTTTGTACCAAACATGCTATATGGCTGTCTGGAATATTTATCAATTCCCTCCATAGAAGTGCCATGGTGAGAAGCTAAACTGTCCGGATATGGGACAGGAGCCAATATGGCCAAACCGTCTCCCTACTGCTCTGAACGTGACTTTTCAAAACACAGGCTGCCTATAAATTGTCTTAAAAAATTCCACCCCTTGACCTTCCCTTGGAATTAGTTCTATAAAGAACAGTAAAGAGGGAAAAACATAACACTCAATTACTCAACTAGTTAATTCAAACTAGACTTTGTAAATTGCAGCCGTCTGAGCCTCAACTTGGATTAAGGTTCTTTCATGGGCTTCTTGGGGTTTTAAGCAAAGTATTAGTTTGCTGCTCTCTTGTGGAGAGCTGTAGCTAAAAACACAACAATCACCAGCTAGTATCAGGTCCAACTTACAGATCTATATATAGTACAGCTTTGTTTTGTCCTAACATAATCCAAAAATGTTGACGGAGCCAAAGTGCATAAATATTGCAAAAAGCAGTTGGAATCTATCAGCACTGAAAGCATAACACCCAAAATGTGATTCCCCCACAGAATAACATTACCTTACCCTCTCCAAATTCATTGAGTATGACAGCAATCCGCTTGTTGTGTTGTTCTGTTAATATATAGTTCAAAAGTGTCGTCTTCCCAGCACCTAAAAATAAATAGAAATATCTGATCTGAAGTAGGCATTAGGTAAAATCAATCAATCAGTAGTTGTAGCATCAGTAGTGATATTTTGTGAAATTAAGTAAACAAACTGAGCCAGGGTCACTTTCAGGAGACACTGCTCACAGACGTGTGAGTGTATAATCTCCTTGATAATCTCCTTGATAAGCTTGATAAGATGTGAGTAGCAGAGCCAGTCTCCTACCTAGGTACCCAGAGATGATAGTGACAGGTATCTGCTCAGCGGGAGGGCAGGGCTCTGCATCTATGGGCACCAACTCTGGGCAGTCATCCTCCTCCTCCAACACAATGTCATCCATACTAGAAGTACTGGTAACAAACGTCTGTCTGTTATTGTTTATTGTTTATTAGGATCCCCATTAGCTGTCACCAAAGCAACAGCTAGTCTTCCTGGAGTCCGAGACACACAACATACAACACCATAGTTACAAAAATACCAATAGTCACCAAAACAAATAACACACACTAAAATAAAAGTATATAAACAAAAAAATAGAGCTACCATATGACACTACACAATTAAAAAGATACATTGAGATATGTGGCATAGGTCATTATCTACAGGCAGGCAGGCAGACAAATATTTATCTGACCCGATTAGTCTGACATATTTAATTCATTCATTTGATTATGGACAGTAATGTTGTGGTAAATAAAAAAGTGGGTAAAATATGACCTACAGTCGGTGATAATTCTAAGGCAAACAACCATGAATATAAACAAAAATCTATATATTTTTTATCTTAGAAGACCCTATCCTCATATAACATATTTCACTCATGTATGTTATATGGTGATGAATATATGGCATGCTATATGGCATGTATTTACTTCATAAAGTTTTATACCAGCCCTAAAAAGGATGGTAAATTCTATTCAGCAAATAAAAAGGTGGGTAAACTGGGCGTTGGTGGGTTTACCCTCCACTACATCCGTCATTATGAGTATTGACAATACATAAACATTTAGGAACAACGTCATCTGGCTCGCCACAGTGGACTAACGTTACGGATCAGTTACCGATCACTGATAATCATCTCAGACTGACACATGGCTTTATCCCTTCCTACCTGCGCAATAAGCAACGACAACCAAGCAACCCCGCTTTTCTTTGATTTACGAAGCGTGGAAATATATTACCTGATTTCTTGAACGACGAATGCGGATATTTACGAGTTTTCACAATAATATTCGGCGCCGCTGTTGCTTAAGGTTTTTTTAGACAGCGTGCAGCACTGCTGAGGGTCCGTTCAAACCCGGAAGTGGTCGATGGTTCCGCTTGCTGCATACCGATCGGGCACAAAGTCTGTAGGGAGGGGGGATTTAATAAGCTTGTAAATTAAGCTTGTTGGCGGCATGAAAAAAATTAAAAGCTTTTCATGTAAAGAAATGTCCAAATAAATAAGTGTGAAGCCGCCCCCCCCTACTCGACCGTACTTTCTCATAACAGGTCAGAAACGGTGTGATGCACAGACTAGACCTGAAGAGGGCGAGAGAAATCAGTTTATTGCGGCCAGCGGCGTGCACCTGCCACAATACTGGTACATGTTAAAGTTTGACATGGAGAGATATGGACATATTTGTTGCGATGGAAGTATTATGAATAAAGTATAGTAAAGTAAACTATTGACTTACCCTATTTGAACTAGTGTAACATTATAATAAATGTTATAAATATCACAGACATGTCAAGTCCCTATAGGAGTATTATAGGACTATTACAGTGATACAATAGGAGATAAAAAAAATACCATGAAGTAGAATAAGGTAAGGATACATTAACTATTGAATGCTACAGGCTCTATTGGAATGCTATATCGATAACAGGAAGATCAGAGATAAAACAGAGACAAAGATAAAATACCATAAATTACAATAAAGTCGTATAAACTCACTTAAGTGCCCCCTCCCTCACTATTGAGTGCCACAGACGCAAGTTCCTAGCATATTTGTTTGTGATTTTTTATTTACTCATCAGAAATCAGATTTGGACCCCCCCCCCCCTCTCCCTCTCTCTCTCTCTCTTTCCCTCCCTCTCTCTCACACACACACAAACCAAACAATACGACAAACACTGTGCATGTTAGTATGCAGTGGGCTTTCAGAGAGAGAGAGAGAGAGAGAGAGAGAGAGGGAGGGGGAGAGACACAGAGAGTGAACAGAGAAGCCAGACTGCTTATTAAGCAAACCCGAGGGCTTATCTCAGCAGCAGCGAGTGTGCGTGTCTCATCCATGCCATCCCCTCCCACCCCGCCGCCGGTGTCTCCTCGGGATCAAATGCGGAAGTTTACACCCAGAAAGCTGCCACAGTCAAGATGAGTGTGGGGATGGCTTTCGCGCAGTAGCCAGAGCCGCGCGTTGGAGGCGGCGAGCCCGCAGAAAAACCACCGACTAGGAGTTCAACTTCCATGGCTTCCCTGGCGAGCGCAGATCGACGGGCTTTCGCTCTGAAAATCAACAGGTAAAAGATCTCCCTGTAATAGCGCGGACTGTTTTGGCACGAGGCAGCTTTTAGTGTGCAGTGAATGTGAAACTCCTGGCACCTCCCTGAGGATTTGGAGGGAGCTGTCATGAGAGTTGGAGGGGATTCCTGTGGAGCAGGCAGCCACACGTTGTGAATGTTAATGCTCTGTATGAGTTCACTCTCATTCTGTGGAAAAGCAGCCTCGAGGATACAAAGCTGCACACTGTTGTTGTCCATGTTGTGGTTCTTATGAGCTACAGAGGATCACGTTTGACAGTCGTGCGGGTTTATTATAGCATATGGTTAACTTCTGGCAGCAGTGACAGCCCTGTGATAAACCGTGAACCTCTCATATAGATTCATTATTAACATAGGCTAAAAAAAACCTGAACCTGCCGTGCTTCTACAGCAAGCTGACATGACTAAATCTATATTCTGGAGTAGCTTTGTCAGAGCCGTTTCCTCCGCATGAGGAATATGCTGGTTCTATATCTGGTTTTGTGTTGTCATTTCCTTTGGTGTGTGTGTGTGTGCTGTTGATTGTGTGTGTGTGTGTGTGTGTGTGTGTGTGTGTCTGTGTGTGTGTGTGGAGTCCCAACAGAACCCAATAGAGCTGCTACAAATGAGGAGGGATGTGATATAGTTCCTGCTGTGCCACTGGCCAGGTGTGGAGGAAGTATTGTATGTGGAAGTCCATTGTGTGGCGTCTATATGTTGTACAGCTCATTAAAACAAACGCTGATACTTCCTATGGCTCACAGCACAGTCATATAAAGTGTGTCATATGCCTCTTGCTTAACAATAGTTGAGTGCTTTGTTGCACATTCTGTGCAAGAGTGCACCGGAGTTCATTCGCTCTGTTGACAGTGATAAGTGGGTACAGGGCTTATTCTTTGTCAAATTTATGGAGGATGATGGGGAAAGGAAGTTGAGGAAATTGTTGTTTTACCTCACATTTCTTATTTTAGTTGGCAAGGGACATTCCTTTAATCCCCATTGATCCCCCTTCAAATCACTCTGACCCAGATACCGGTTTACCTTGCCTCTGCTACTTTTAGTCCTCAAATGTTTTTTCTCATACCACTTGAAATGAAAATGTACCTTTTTTTTTTCTTTCATAAGTAAGTGAATCAGTTCCACCGATGCCTTCATGCACCGTGTTTCTAAAACAGTTCCAATAGCCTTCTATCGCTTTCTAAATGCTGTGTGCTTTTAGTCTGAAATCCTCCATCCACCAACACACAGTAAAAGTACCTATGCTTGTTTAAAACCTAGGGGAAATCTTGAATACCTCCTGTATAGAGCTGAGCTCAGCTGCTGAGAGAAGTAAAGGATCTTGAGTCCCAGTCTGAATCCAGTGATGAGCCAGCGAATAGATTTGTCTGGCTCTGTATAAAACAGCATAGCATGATGTTGCAGCATGATGTTGCAGATAGGTTGGGTGGTTGCAACATATGGCCTATGAACAGCATAGGCCATATGTTGGGTCCACATGTTCAGTGAGTTTCTTTGGTATTTAACATCAAATTATTTTCATATTCATTCAGTAACATGAATGTACCATATGTACTGTAGCTCTGTCTAAAAGTAAAACAATTCTAGGTTGTTGTTTTTCTTTTTCATTGCATAGTAAATGTCCTATAGGTCATCATATCTAGTTCCTCTCTATCTCTCAATCAGGATGGAGGGTGAAGGAAATCCTGCCCTTTTTTAACACAACCTTACTTAGGTTTCACTTCGCTTTTTCTACATAGCAGTTTTAAATCAGGAAATACGTGTTTCTTCATAGCCCAGATAGAAAGGGTTTGGCATGAAAGAGAAGTGCAAAATATGCCCGTCATGAATGCACAATGCTGGAGTAAATACTACAGTTCCATTTCGGTGGCTGGATAGAATGTGGGTGAAGCCACATTTTGTGTGGTTGTTCATTTGGACTCTGCCACTTAACAGTCGACCATTGAACATGAAGTTACTCACTAGCATGTGGTAGCAGGTGTGAGGACAGCTGTGGACATGGGGCCTCTGTCGTTCAATACTCTCTAAATGGCTGGGGGATTGGGATTGAGTTGCATCTGATTTCCTCTGGGTTTTGGCTAATGACATCTGTTAACCCTTCTGAGTGTGGGTGGGGCATTGAGCCATAGGGGTGGGCAGGCGAAAGACACACCGCTTCCTAAAAGACTTTTGATTAATGACTAGCTTTGTGGTTGAGGCATTCACCTTCCGCGTGAAGTAGCTTCTGCCTGAAATTTCTTTCAGCCACATTTTCTCCCTTGGAGCAGCATATGTACCGAATCCTGCCAAATGACTGTTGTGTTTGTGTGTGCCTCCCTCTGACAGGAAGCTGAGCAGTGATGGTACTGATAGGACTAAGACCCATTAAGTCTGCAGGCGTATGATAGTATGAGACCCAGAGTGGGGGCATCCTGATGGTTTTACCTTGCTACTCTTGTCATGTCTGCCACACCACTCTGCTTTCCTGTTTTCAGCTTTGTTGAAGGATGAAGGAGAGTCTTTTTTTAGGCTTAAGGTGCAAGCTCAGGGAGCCACCCACCTCCATGGAGTGACTAGATAATAATGTTAATGATAATAATAATAGCCTGTCTGACTGAGCAGTATGCCTGGTGGGAGCGGGCATGAACAGTCAACATAAATACTGGTTGTCCTGGGTAGAATTAGAGCTTTAACTATCTGGTGGGCCTAACAGTAAAAGTGTAGCTGTGGGCAGCGGTGATACTGCAATTTTAAAGGTCTGATACACTTTGAGGAATGCTGGAGCAGTGATTCCAGAAATGCTGACAGGAACAGACCATATGCACTCACAGCAAGTGCAGGCCTGTCAGGTAGCCTGACGTGACAAAAGCGCCTGCTTTTTTCCCGATAGGGCAGGGGTGCTTCAGGGTTTCCATTCTGGAAACCAAATTGGGAAATTCAAGTGTCATGGGGACCCATCAAGTTTGTCCTGGTACATACTTTAAGAAACACTGAAATAGGATGTTGCAATGTAATTGTCACAGTATCATAAAAACTGTCTGACAGCTGGCAATGTCTGGTGTTCAATTTAAATGTCAACAGCTCTCAACAATCAAAGTTAATGGTTAATTGATAAATAAGTAAAATAGTCCCACCTTATTGTCTAACTCCAAAATTACTTTTTAATGTCTAGTAATACAAAAGATGTCTTTTAATAGAATACCATACCATGCAACATTAAAAAAAGTCTTAGTTGTCTAAGGCTGTAATGACTGATTAGTCAACTAATCAACAAGTTGTGATGGCTAGATGACTGGGTCAGAGCATCTCCAAGGTCTTGTGGGGTGTTCCTGGTATGCAGTGGTTAGTACCTACCAAAAGTGGTCAGAGGAAGGACAGCCGGTTAACCAGCGACAGGGTCATGGGCGCCCAAGGCTCATTGATGCGCGTGGGGAGTGAAGGCTAGCCCGTCTGGTTTGATCCCACAGAAGAGCTACTGTAGCACCAATGAAAAAGTTAATGCTGGCTATGATGGAAAGGTGTCAGAACACACAATGCATCGCAGCTTGCTGTGTCTGGGGCTGCGTAGCCGCAGACTGGTTAGAGTGCCCTTGAAGAGATGGCACCAGGATGCACTATGGGAAGAAGGCAAGCCGGCGGAGGCAGTGTGATGCTCTGGGCAATGTTCTGCTGGGACACCTTGGGTCCTGGCATTCAAGTGGATGTTACTTTGACACGTACCACCTAGGATGATGCGCCCTGCCACACTGCAAAGATTGTTCAGGAATGGTTTGAGGAACATGACAAAGACTTCAAGGTGTTGACTTGGCCTCCAAATTCCCCACATCAATCTGATCGAGCATCTGTGGGATGTGCTGGAAAAACAAGTCCGATCCATGGAGGCCCCACCTCGCAACTTACAGGACTTGTTGACGTCTTGGTGCCAGAGACCACAGGACACCTTCAGAGGTCTTGTGGAGTCCATGCCTCGACGGGTCAGAGCTGTTTTGGCGGCATGAGGGGGACCTACACAATATTAGGCAGGTGGCTTTAATGTTATGGCTGATCGGTGTATTTTTATTACGATACAGGAACAGGGTAATAATGACTATAAAATGTGCTGTTAAATGCTGACATTCTTACAATTTGTCATCGGGTCTGATTTGTAACTAGAGCGATACTTACAGTAGTAATTCCATCTTTACACCCACTCCTTGTTTGCAGACTGTTTTAGAGTGTCACCCCTATCAGTGTTTATTAGCCAGTCTGATTATATGTTATGAAAGAGTCAAAGGAAACTATAATTAATTGTCATCAGGTCTAGTTTACAGCTAGGAAGATGCTTTTTGAGTAGCACTGTAAAATATTCCCTTCCCTTGTGTCCTGCAACAATCTTGCATCACAAGAAAGTTTATGTTTGACATTTTACAATACATGTTTCTGTGGTTTAGCTTGATGCCAGGGACAGAAGGAAAAGTATGTATATTAAGAACAATGTTTCGGTGCTGTTGAAGGGCTAAATTGGTGCTACCAAGTTTTCGGAGGACACCAACCAACGTTTAAGTGTCCTCGTAAGCGTTAACTAGCTGGTTTGATTATATGTTGTGATGAAGATGGACCCTCGACATTAGATGCTGTTGTTGTGATAAGAGTGACTGCAGATGCCAGCAGATGACTGTGGTTCTTCTGGGGAAAAACAATCACAACCACGCAATCTATTCCCTGAATGAGATGGAATTAAAATGTCGTGCTGTAGTTTGCTTCAGCCGTTCACTGATGCTAGCCTTTCATTTGAATTGTTACTTCAGGGAGTTTGGGAACTCCTTGTGCATTGCTCAATAGAGCTGCAGCCTCTGCCGATTTGCTGATGTTGGCTCTGCTCACATCATATTTTAGGAGGACTGCCTCAGACCCAGTGGTGGTGAAGAGTGTGTCTCTAGGGGAATGTCACTATGGCCATTCTCAGAAATCACACACTTGAACCCCTATGCCTTTTTGGTGCGGCACAAAAGAACAAAAGGAGCTTTCAAGACGTAAGCACTCAACTTCAATAAAATGTGTTTTTTATAGACAGGGACAGCCCTGTGTTAGAGGAGGGTGGTGTCGCTGTGCTCTCCAGAACTCTCCCTATTCAAACAAGAATAACCTTTAGTAACCGATGCTCTTGAACGTTTTGTCTCGTCAACTAAGAACATTGGGGTTATTCGCTGACAGTCAAATATGTCTTCCTGTTTGCTCTGGGTTAATCCAATACAAGAATTTATTACCTCATTCATTCGTAGTTGTTTTGGTCAAAAAGAATTATCGAGCCAGTTAGGCTTATAACGCAACCTGCTTTTGACCAAAATCCTAAACTCTGCTTTTTGTACTCCTGACGAGCTTTTGGTCTTATGTGACAAAGGATGACAAGACATGGCCCATTAAAGAGAATGACACTGTCTGTCATGACGAGCTGTTTGTCTACCAGTGGTAAAATAATGGCTGCTTGGCTCTGCTGGCTGGAGCTGATTACTGTTTTACCCGCCTAGGGGTGTGTGTGTGTGTGTGTGTGTGTGTGTGTGTGTGTGTGTGTGTGTGTATGTGTGTGTGTGTGTGTGTGGGTGTGTGTTGTACTTTACATGTGCGTTTTGCATTAGTATGGGTTTGAATGTATGTACATGAGCTCCGTCTGGCCACTGGCATTGAAAGATACAGAGTGAGAGCATGTGTTGGCAGAGTGTGGCAGAGTGGTTGTGGGCTCAGACTGTACAAGGGATAGAGCATGTTTCTTTAGAAGTCAAGTTATGAGACGGGTTTACTTACTTTAACTGGCCTGGGGTGAAAGCTCAATACACACACACCAACACACATCTGCCTTTAGGGAAGAAAAGACACTTGTTTGCTGTGTTCTTGTTCTTCTAGTCATCAAATGAACATCTGGAACCACCAAACTCCATCACACATGTATCTGACTGGATAGTCTAGGTCTGTTTTTCTGTTTTAATCTAATTATTTAATCTAATTAACCTTCACTGCCTACATGTTATTTGACATACTGCATAAGAGGAAGGTCATTGGTAGCATGATACTTTAAGACGTGTGTGGGTAGAGGGACACTGCTGGGTGATGTGGGGGTTGGAGGTGGGGTGGTGGAGGTTGTGAATGAAGTGCTTTCCCCTCCTTCAGCAATCCCTTGAGTACCCTTGAGCAAAGCACAATTTGAAGTGTTCCAGTAGAGCTGCTCAGTATCCGGCAGTACAAGACTGTGGTTGTTCTGAGTAGCCCCCAGTTATGAGTGTATGTACAGTATGTGTGCGAGCCTCCCTCCCCACTGTAACTACTCTATCAGGCTGTAGTCAACTTGCTGAGTTAAGTAAGGGTTAAAAATGTGCACAGAACTCTGCAGGTTCAGGTTAAAAGTGAGTACATGTGAGCATTGCATAACGCAGCTCTGTTGTTGCCATTGTTAAATGGGTGAAAGTTGATAATGCGGCCGTGTGTGTGCATATCAGCAGGCATGTGTGTAGTAATAGCCTTCCTGCGATTGTTAACAGTATTTTTTATGATGGCATTTCTGTGTCAAAACGTGAAAATACGTGACATTGCGCGCGCAAGAGGACTGCCTACGCAAGGACACGACACTTCTGCAAGTGACAGCTCTTGCGCGAGACGGAAATTCATCTTTTGAGCAATATTCCAAGCAGAAATCCATATATAAGCATGTACACGCCGTGAAGGAGTAAGCTGAAGGAAACTTTTAGGTTTGTCATGATGCCAGCTTTTCTTGTCCTTGTCTCTCTTGTGTCAGTGGGACTATACCTGCTTGAATAAAATGGCACTGATGACTGGCACTGTGATGGACTTTGCTCTTTGTGTAAATTTGTATTGTATTGTACTGTTCTCCCTCCCATGCCTTGACCTTCCCTGGCATGTAGTTACTGCTTTGATTCAGCATGTGGCGTAATTGACAAGAGGGAGGGGGAAGTGTTATGTATACCATGTGTGTCTAAGTTGCTGCAGATATCGAATATCGAGTGGAGAATATTAACCAGCTTTTCTTGATTCTTGAAAAGTTAACTCTTTGGTGATACGTGCTTTTCTGTAGAGCATTGACGATAATAGACGTTTTTAGACGCTTGCATTAAGCGGTCTTCCAAATTTCACAAGCTTCATGACTCTGCTAGCAGCTCTTGTGGTTTTGACATGCTGTCATTCCTCTATTGCATCGGTGTTTATGAGTGTGTGTGTGTGTGTGTGTGTGTGTGTGGTGGCAATTAGGAACAGGGACATCGCAAAACAATGGCCATGGGGACTTAATGAACACATGAGATTGACCACAAGGGATGTGGTTGGGAATGTGACCCACTTTGTGAAGACCGTCTATGACCTCCGACTCAGCCCAATGTGGCACTATCACTATACACTGCTTCTGAGACAGACACACACACACAACACACACACACACACACACACACACACACACACACACACACACACACACACGCACTTACACAGAAAAAAAGCAGACAAGTGGCCTTTCATCGTTGAGCGGCAGAGAATAAAAGTGTTACTGTGCAGGGTTTGGTAGGGGCCCAATGATATGCTACATTAATTATAAAGAAATAGACAGTGCATTAGCTCGCTGTTGCAGAGAGATGAGATGTGAGCAGCAAATTGGGGCACTGGCTCTCTCCTCTGTTTCTTTTCCTTTCTTTTTGTCTTTTTGGAGACACACACACACACACACACACACACACACACACACACACACACACACACACACACACACACACACACACACATACGCACACACTACCCTCATCACCATTTACCCAATGCTTGAATATTTGTGAATGCTATTCCATTCTTCTGTCATGTTGATTTCCTGCTTGGTCTGACCCTTAAATCAGGACACCATGTAAATTCCACTGTTTGTTTGGCTGCCAGCTTGACAAAGCCTGTGCAAGGCCAGCAGAGTTGTCTTTTTGTGGAGTGTAAACAATGGTTTGAATGGAGTCTCCCTGGAATACCAATTCACACCAGTAGTTGTGAACGATGGCAGTAATTGCATCTCTGATTAAGATGCATCGTCTGGATGTTACTAGAAGTTTGCAGAAGTTATAGTTTTATGTGAGGTTGAACTTTTCTTTCACCGTAGGTCTGCAGGCCTATTTCCTCCATATGGAATCATGTTGTGATGTGTTTACCCTATAGATAGTCAAACAATAATCAAATCAAAACACTCTTGTTGTTCTCTGCCTCCTGCGCATATAACTTACTGAATCTGTATGTGTTTCCAACATTTTGTTCCAGACACTCGTCTGCAGAGATCAGACGGCACTTCAGTGCGAACCATGGCTCTCTTCACAGCCGAACCAACTCCAACGCCTCGGCCACAATGTGCTTAACTGTGGTGAGTTTCCTCCTATCAAAATATACCTTGACTTTTTTTAAATTGTCATTTTTATTTTCCTAATGACACTTTTACTATGAATCTATATATCTATGTATCGATCCGTCTGTCTGATTAAGCAAACTAAAACACAAAGGTATCCCAGTTTGGTGGGCGGCTGTGGCTCAGGAGGTAGAGCGGGTCGGCCTCCATTCAGAAGATCGTAGGTTCGATCCCCGGCTCCTCCAGTCCACACGTCGAAGTGTCCTTGGGCAAGACACTGAACCCCAAATTGCTTCCGATGGTCAGGAAGCACCTTGCATGTTAGCTCACTGCTATCAGTGTGTGTGTGTGGGTGAATGAGAGGCATACATTGTAAAGCGCTTTGGATAAAAGCGCTATATACATGCAGTCCATTTACCATCCCTTTAATGCTACATCTATAAGAAGTTACCTCACTTCACACCGGTGCTGTGATGCTAGTTGAGAAGGGGGGTACACTGTGATCCCAACATCCACTATCATCCACATACAATCAAGAAATCCCGCTGCACAACTTCAGCACACCAGTCACGTTAAGCTCCTTGTCTTCCGCTTACAACAGAGTGGATATGAACACAGACGTGGTTCAACACTCTTTTGTTAAACCCCGCTCTGACACTCTTCCCAGCGTTAACAGGCTTTTGGAAAACCCAGCGTCCCTTAGTTTCCGCGTGGCGTTGAGCACCACGGTGATTGGTTGTTGCCTCTGTGGATGCAGCCTAGAGGAGGGTGGGAGTGATTCCTACTCACTTAAGCAAGCAGACATGATGCACAGTAATCCTCTGGAGGGATTTGCTCCCGCTACACTCAGTGGTACCCTGTCACCCTCGGTGTCTCACAGACTTTATATTCCTCTTTCTATCCTCCTACTTGTCTCTCCCTCTCATTGCCCCCCCCCCCCCCCCCCCCCCACCTCCCCCCATCCATCCTAATATCTGTTTAGCTTTTAGGCCTTAAGTCTGTCAACATAGCGCTGTACATGACTGACTGAGCTGTAGCCCTTTGATATTGTCCCAGTGATGATCCTTGAGCTAGTCAGCTGACGGGGGCTGCGGAGGAGACGTGGGATCATCCATCCCCTCCCCGGTCTGTAGCCTGCAGTGTAGTTAATCTCTAACCTGCTTGGGAAATGGGTCAGTGCCTTGGCTACTGACGAGCGCCGGATGGGGGCCTGCTTACCTTGCAGCTTACATGGGCAAATCTTTAATATGGCCGGATTTGGGATGCGGGAGAGGGGGTTTTAATGCTGTAATCTCCAGGATGGTGTTTTCCCATTATTTAGCAAGTCAGGTCGAGCACAGCTATTCGAGGGAGGGATGTTTGTTGTTTCACTTTGTTGATTTGGATCACTCTGCTGATCGTCATAATTCTCTGCGCTAATTTTAGTGCCTCAAATGATGGTTGAGTGTTTAGTGATCACTGTTCATTCATGGATTAGATGAAAAGAGTGTGCATTCATGTGTATGTCTGCAATGGCTGAGTGTGTGCAGTGCCCGTGTGTGTGTGTGTGTGTGTGTTTAAGTGTAAGCATGCATGTGTGTGTGTGTGTGTGTGTGTGTGTGTCTGTAGTTTCTGTTCCTGTCTGTTGAAACACCAGTTGATGGAGGGAGGCCTTGCTGGCGTCACTTCCTTGTGGTTTCCCCACCTCAACTCTAAACTGACAAGACACTTCGCCTGAACACTTGAAACTGATCTCAAAACATCGCCTAGGCTCAAGCAAGCATGCTCAGCTCCGCCCTCTTCTCTGATAGGCTAGAAGTACCGCTCGCCATATTGGTTGTACTGATCCTTTCTTCTCAGATCTACAGGCGCATTCAGGTTCGAGACATAAGGGCCTATTTGGAAAGGACCTGTGGTTGAAGTTTAGCAAAAAAAGCATTCACCGCCAGTATGCACACATTGAGGTACCCATATCCGGAGTGCGCCATTTTGTACTTGTAATTGTGCATTTTTCAGTATTCAGCAGGGTAAGTCTACACATTTTGTATGACCACACCGGCCTTTTAGTGACGCTTTAGAAGGAGATCAGTAGTTACATAGTTGATTGTGTTAGGATATTGTTTGACATAGCCACGTTGCATTTCAGCCACGGACGTTCTGGTTAATGTGTGTTGTTCCATGCAGTTGGTGGATGGATGTTGTTGTTCTATACAGGCGTCAGAGAGGCCACAATAGTGACTGATAGCCCGGTTGTCGGCTTTGTAAATGGGCGGTTTTGTCAACAATGGCTAGTCTTATTTTTTCTTGATGCTCGTGTCATGTGCACGGATTAGTCATAGTTGTAGAGTGCAATATCTCCGGAGGGTAAAATTGCACATCTCATCTTTAGAATGACAGGAGAGTAAACTGACAACGTCATACTGCTGGTGTGGCCAGGAGGGAGTTGCCGACTCTGCTCAGCATGACTCCATAGAACAAACTCGCGCCGGTCAGAGGCATGCATTAGATTTGCATTCATTTGTTTCTGTTAGCCTCCACACTAAACAGGAAAACTAGTGGTAGAAGAATGGCTTACATGGTTGTCCAAACAGGCAGAGAATCAGAGAGGTGAGGTAGGGACTTGTCTGTAAGGCCCTATCTATGCACAGTTATTCTGCCTGTCTTTTCTTCGCTTCTTGTGTTGCACGCTAACCATTGGTCCTCACACTTGTGTTGCAATTTCCTCTCGAGTGCCAAGTAGAGAAAAATATCCCTCGGGGTAGAAAGATGTGCAAAAACATGTCTGGGAGCAAATGGAATTTCTCTCTGTTTTCAATAGTTCATTGCAGCAGTGACTCATCCCATCACAGCAGTTGGGTCTATCTGTTCTAGGTGTATTATCTGCCCCTGTGTTTGCCAATTTCTTGTTTCGCTCTCTGTCTTTTTCCCCTCTTGTCTTTCTTTTGTACACACACACTTTTCTCTCACTCATTCTTTCACACACTACCTGTCTGCCATGTGAGCGCTTTCTAAGTGGGACAGTTGGAACAGAAACTGAGAACGTGCTGTTTGGAAACACTAGATCTTACTCTCTTATCGTCGCGTATATGTCGAGACTTCGAGAAGACGGTTTCCTTTTTATTTTTTGGGTTTTGGTTATTTGGAAAGTTATGCTTGCAGAGTTCCAGTGTGATACTCTGGGGTAGGTCGACGCCTGTCTTTTGGCTCCACCTTCCACAGCCTGTAGATTGTAATCGCATTGGAGGTCTGCCAAGTGTGTAGCCACTTTTCATAGAAACACCTGCTTCATGCAAGTTCCTCTTTTCTGCCACAACCTTAGCAGGCCTACAGAAATACACACAGGCACTGTAAAAGGGATCTTTTTGATCAGCTGTGGTTTTCCTAGAAGCACTCTCTAATGATCAAAAAGTTTGTTTATTCTGCTCCTGCTCCCCCATGTGACAGGGAGGAGTTGTTGATGGATTTTAACAATATATCCTGATTGTGGCTCTGAAGTTTTATGGAGCTTATCATGAGTGTGGATTTTCTATGCATAAGTAGGATAAAAAAAGACGCAGTGTATTTTTATGAAAAAGCGGATTGATCGAGGTTCTGTCTAAATATAGGCCTACAGAAAAAAACCCCGCCTTCCTGTCTTGATGCAGGCCATGTTTGCTCCAGTTTCTATTTGTGTACATGCTTGAGCCTCTTGTTCCTCGACAGGTACGAGCTATTAAAGAATGGTCATGATTCAGGTTGTCCGGCCCCTCCTCTCTTCCTCTCTCTTATGTTTCCTCCATCCTCCCCTGTAGTATTTGGATGTGATTTGAGGGATGTACAAATTTGTATAAACGGCTAGGCTAGGCTAGGCTAGGCTAGGCTACACAGGTAGGCTTGTTATGTGTCTTGTGTCTTTGCCTTGCGTTTTATTTTGCCTGCTGTATCTAGGTAGGCTTGTTCTCTGTACAGTCCTTTGAGACGTTATGCTTTGTGATGAAGGGCTACATAAATAAACTTGACTTGACTTGCTAAGCTTTTCAAAGATGATTTGTCTCTTGGGCTTTTCTTTTCTTTCTCCCACTCCCTTTGCTTTTGTTTCCCTCACCCTCTTCAAACAAATCTTAGTTACAGTCTTGGTATGCTTGGTATGTATGCTTTACTGTAATAATGGCCAAGTAATGTATATTTAACACAAGAACTCTACTGATAACACATTTAGCTTAGATATTAGTTAGTTAGTTAGAGATCATTTCTCATACCTGAGGAAATATTCCTTCTCTTCCCATTTGCTCCACACACAGACATTTTGTGCTTTGTGTCCTAATATAAAATTGTTTTTTTCCCTACTGTCTGTTCTCTCTCTCTCTCTCTCTCTCTCTCTCTCTCTCTCTCTCTCTCTCTCTCTCTCTCTCTCTCTCTTTTTCTTTCTCTCTCTCTCTCTCTCTCTCTCTCTCTCTCTCTCTCTCTCTCTCTCTCTCTCTCTCTCTCTCTCTCTGCTTCTTTCCCCCATCCCTACTCTCTTTCCTTCCTTCCACCTGTCCTTCTCTTCCGACCCCGACGCCTCCCTCCTCGCCTCCCTCCTCGCCTCCCTCCGCCACCCCTTCGCTCACCCAGCCCCAGTCGTATGAGGCGGTGGAGCCACTGGACCTGGAGGAGTTCCTGATATCGCAGCTACGCGGCGGAGACTCAGCCCTGATGCAGGAACTGGGAGACTTCCCCGACGATGACCTGAAGGTGGAGCAGGTGGAGAAGGAGTGTCGCACCGTCCGACACTCCGTCCCTGACAACGGGTGGGTCACGGGCCCGACGTTAGACGACAGGGGAATCCACACGCTGAGCTGAGACGGCCCAAAGGGTTGATTAATACGACACGGTGCAAAATAGAGACCACTAAGTACAGCAGACATTTCAACCCAACAGGAAATCAACAGTGCTCAGAAGTTTCCTTACACTTTCAGTTGTGGTCAACCTCTGAGTCTTTATCCTGGGAAACATGGTCAGTCAGTATTTTAGGGCCCAAGATCACAAGCCTTTGGGTGGTGGGTCCCCACATGGGAAATAGCACTATCAATCAATCAATTTTATTTCTAAAGCACATTTAGTGACTGCAATGCAATGCGCTTTACATAAAAATGAGCTATGAGATAGATAATAAAATGATAATACAGCAATACAGTACAGCAAACGTAAAAACACACAAAACAAGAAGGCATAAAACAGCCGAAGAGATAAAAAGGCAATAACAGAGTACTCACACACACACACACACACACACATACACATATAAAAACCTTTTGATGAAACTCCCAGGGTGACGGTGAATGTTATTCGCTGTGATTCAGAGTTGGCGCGCCGTGCACCCACATCCTACGAGGCCTACAAGGTGCCGCGAGCGTCAGTGCGTGGACGAGGCTGAAGTCTGACCTGCACAATTTTTTGCAGATAAATCCCCGCTACGCCTGCTTATCACAACTCTGAATACAATGCCTTTGGGTCTCAGGCTGATAAAGTTTAAAAATACCTGCTGGCATTTAGTTTCTGACAGACCTCAGGAGAATCGATGGGAGCGCTGGACTGCAGGACAAGAGCCAGGACAGGAGTGTGTTTGAATGCCTCCAGTCACTGCAACACTATTCTGTCAATGCATGTTAGCTGACGCAGAGCTTTCACTTACCCTGCACCTTAGCCATGGAAATACTGATTAAGATAGGACAGGAATGTAGAGTTGTAAATGTGTGTGTGTGTGTGTGTGTGTGTGTGTGTGTGTGTGTGTGATCCTCATCCTTCTCTTTGTAGGGTGGAGTTGGATCCCCATGTAAGAGACTGTGTGAAGAGTTACACCCAGCCATGGCTTGTGGTCTCCAGAAGGTAAATAGTTTCCAAAATACCAAAAATCATCGGAAAGTATGGCCTCTTGGGTATTTTTTTATATGTTACAGGTCGGTATTAGGTATATTACACTATATACTGTGAGTACTGTCTCAAAGGTTTTGAGATACAGTCCAGATGGCATCAAATTGCAGGTGTCCGTGGAACAGGAAACAAGAGGTCTGAGAGAGCCTGATAAGCACTAAGCAGTGGGATCTCCTGTCAGACCTGTTGTAGCTCTCTCTCTCTCTCTCTCTCTCTCTCTCTCTCTCTCTCTCTCTCTCTCGCTCTCTCTCTCTCGCTCTCTCTCTCTCTCTCTCTCTCTCTCTCTCTCTCTCTCTCTCTCTCTCTCTCTCTCTCTCTCTCCACACACACTCTGTAACTATCTTACTTATCTTATTGTGTAAGGGTGTGTGTATTGTAAGGGTGGGAAAATCAAATCTGTTATCTAGTTTTGATTAGAATTGCAGAGGTGTATCAGTTTTACCCATGCATGTTGTGTCTGGCTCTTTTGTGTGTGTGTGCGTGTGTGTGTGTGTCTGTGTGTGTGTGTGCGTGCATATGCGTGTGTGTGTAGGTGCCAGGGGGATGGCTGGAGTGCGTATTCAGAGCGGGCTGGCTTACACAAACTCCTTCAGAAACAGACCTTTGAGTCGGACGTCCAGCCAGAGAATCAAGAGACCCCAGTAAGAAACTCAAACACAACTAACAACACAGACGGTCACCTTCGGAAGTTTCATACGGGGCGAATTACCAGTTTCAAGTTGGATTGAAATGAACCACCACTCCTGCAGTGAATGAAACTCTGCATACACAGTTATTTAACCCTGAGTCTGTACAATTGTGGGTAGGATCATAAATTGGTTGGGCAGTCTGTCTACTTTGTGACAATAGCAGAGTCTTGTGTACATCTTTTGTGTATTTTTAGTGTAGCTAGTGCATACAGTATATGTGAGGTCCTGCTACATTGTGTCCTGCGCCAAGTGTGCCAATCTTGTATCGCATAGCTGTCCTGTAATGATCCAGCACTGATGAACCTGTTGAACCCGGTGAGTTAAAGCAATTGTACTTCAGGTGCAGACAGTAGATGAAAAAGTTCCATGATAGATGACGGCAACGACACGGAAGCTCTGACACAACACAACACTCACTTACATGCACATTACTTGCAGGTGTGTGTCATGCATGCACTGATCAACATCCTACATTTTACATGTCCTTTCCTACGCAGAGCTACAAGCAAAGATACTTTCCTGTTCTTTGCCCTTGAATGGCAAGATATTATCGCTCGCTGGTTTAAAAAGTCTCCTGCGAAGGGAAAACGTTTAAGTGAGATGGGAATGGCGGTCCATACTGATGAAGGCTTGAAAGACAGACAGAAACAAGAGAACAACCACGCTGGGAGAGTGAGGGAGAGGTGCATAGAGGAGAATGAAAGTGGTGGGACGTGGGCGTGGTGGGGGTGCGGGTGGTGTAGTAATGAACACGGCAGCGTTTTGTTATTCCCATCACTCTCTCCACTCTGTCACTGCCGCCTTCATGTTTACCCAGCATGCCTCGCACACAACTAAACCTGAATATGATGTGCTTCAACCTCCACCGCCCCCAAATGTTCTGCTCAGACAAACGCCGCAAGACCATACGTGGTTGTGGTTTGATCTGTGATGTGATGCGTTCAATTACCTTTTCTATTCCAATTTCTTTTGAAATTCTGAACCTTTTTTTTGCCTATTTCCCTGTCCGCCTGCCAGCATTAATCCTTTACTGTCATTACAGATTCCCTGCCTCAGTCCTTTACTAACTAATTGTTTCTAGCCAAGTTCCCAGCCCTTTTTTCCCAGCCCCCCTTTTTGTCTCACATTGGCTAAAGCCCTAGCTCACAGCATCAGGCAGTCCTAGCCAATCCACGTCCCAGTCAGCCCCACTCCCAGGCCCCGGCTAGATAAGCAGCCAGCCTTCACCACCACCACCCAGTCTGACCAGCCCCCACCTCTAGCCTCATCCTTGCCAATTCCGGTTAATCACCCTGACCAAAGACCCTTATTCCAGCCGCGGGCTTCCCATGAGCTACGCGCCAGAGAGAGAGAGAGAGAGAGAGAGACAGATAGGGCTATTGTCATTCAGCCCCTAATGGGTCTCCTCTACTCCAGTCTGCTTCAGCAGTAGCCTGGGGATCGTCATGTGATGGTCTCTTGGAGCCTGCTTTCCTAACAGAGTGACGCACTAGGCTCACTAGGCTGGGAGCTTGGTCGGTCCTTGCCTACGGTTTGGGAGCCCTGGCATGAGATTGATGGATGATGGGAGTGGAAGAGACAAGGAGGGAGGGATGGCAAGAGGGTTGTTTCAAAGCAGGACATAGCATGAGAGAGGAGAGTGAGTCTCATATGGAATGTGAGTCATTCCATATGGCTCCAGTACCATCTCGAGGGGAGGAGGAAGCTCTACTCGCTTCATTTTAATATCATGTAATGACAACATTTCATCATTGAACCAGGAATTAGAAAGGCCTCTCCCTAGAGCCTGACATTTTTCACATGCTCTATACTTTTGTGCTTGATGCTAGCCACAGGATGGAAGGTTTAAGGATGTTTAAGGGATTTGTGTTTCCTTTTGTGTTGCCTCCATGCAATCAAATCCCCTTCAAACGGTATCATTTAAAAAGAGGGAGAGCAGACGTCACTCCCCTGCCTGATTTTCATGCGCTCTCTCTCTCTCTCTTAATATCCATGGTTACCCTTTTCTGTTCTTTGACCCAGGTCAAGTCTCCATCTCTGGCCGGGTTGAGTGATGACAGCGGCCGGACACTGACCTCCTCCGACTTTGACCTGCGGAGTTTGACCCCCGACCGCAGAGTGGATGGGCTGCTGGGCTTCAATAACCCCGAGGAGCTGGACCGCTTCAACCAGGAGGCACGGCAGGGGAACAGACACCCCGAACTGTTCGCTCTCTACCCACCAGCAGACGAGGTGAGACCGAGAGAGAGGCCTTGCATGCATGCACGGGTACATACATGTGTGTGTGTGTCTCTCTTTCTCTTTCTCTTTCTCTTTCTCTTTCTCTTTCTCTTTCTCACACCCACACACTTAAACTTTGTCTAGCCTTATGAAAGAAACCGAAAACAAATCAAAGTGTATGAATAAAGTTAAATCTAAAATGCCTTTTATTTAGAGGGCAAAAAAACACCACCTTCCTCAGGGTCCCAGTTGAGCCTAGACCAAGATTTCTATACTTTTTGACACTGGAAGTAAATTATTTCCATTCAGTTCCTCCCCGCTCCCGAGCACCTGTGAACCTTGTGTGAAACCCCGATGTCTTCCAAGTGCATTTTCTTCACTGTGTTTTGCCTCGAAAACAATCTCTGGTGTTGTGTTGCAGGAGGACGCCGTGGAGATCCGGCCCGTCCCCGACTGCCCCAAAGAGCACATGGGAGACCGCATCCTCGTCCGATGCCAGGCCATCAAGTATGTCATGCATTTTCATAATAGCGGAGGAGGCGCAATAGCCGTATAAATTATACTGTTTCCATCTGTTTCTGTCATGAGTTAGACAGGGAATCAACAGTGAGTCGTGTTAAAGGGACACGGTCAGTGTTCATAATACTCCTTTATGAAGATGTGACCTTTTACCCAGCGTTTAGCATGCAGTACATTCTTGTGTTGAAAGCCTCTGGGTGGTTATTTGTAAAGGCATGTGGTAGATCTGAGGGGCAGAGCGGTGCGGGGGGGTAAGAGGAGTGTAGCATTAGACTTCTTCTGCGCAGCGGTTGTTGTTCTTCTCTAGACCATCACTTTCTGTGGGCTCGGGTCCCTCCCACCCTCTGTGTTTTTGTCTTTCTGTCTCTCTCTCTTCCTCTCTCTTTCTTTCTCTCGCGCATGCATACACACACACACACACACACACACACACACACACACAGTCTCTCTGCCTTTCACTCTTGATCTCGCTCTTCCCTCTTGCACTCCATAAACCTGCCAAATGTTTTAGTTGAGCTCATTTCTCTGCTGCAGTGGTTTGGCAGCCTTGCCTCCTATCCTTCAACCTTCAGTTGACTCATGTCATCACTCAGGACATTCTGTTGCTTCCCAATGCCACAGTTTTCTACAGAAATAGAATAGAATACAGTAGAATACAATAGAATATAACCGACAAACTACAGTACCATGAAAAACCTCAGCTGCTGGTGTGTGCGTACACTATTTGTCTCCTCTGCCTTTATTGAATTACTGTCTAATTTCCTCTTCCTCCTTGTGTTTCACAGGTTTGAGATTGACATTGAGCCTGTTTTTGCTAGCCTGGCCTTGTATGACCTGAAAGAGAAGAAGAAGGTAAGAAAGTACAGAAGTAGTTCACTTCAACTGAATATCAAACCTTCCAATTTGTAGACCGTTTCTGGAAATTACACTGTAACTGATGTGATGAAAACATGTAAAGGTATTGCAGTGCCATGTGTTTGCATTGTTTCATTGTGGCTTGTTGATATGTGGTGGTCTCATAGTTTCTTTTGGCAGTCAGTGTGGTATTGAGGGATCAATGTAATCTACAGGGTTTAGGTCTCATCAGCATGAGGGTTTCTATCAGCATTTTTACGTCCTGGGGGTCCTCGTGTTTTGGCACTGTAACCAGTAATGTTGTTCAGTGCTTTCCCAGCCAAATGCTCTCAGCCGTGGCCATTTGCCTGTTTGCTATGGATTTGCACAGCTGGGTAGGTTTTTGGGGTTGGAAGGATTTGGTTTGCACTTAAGTGCTCAGGGATCTCTCAGATGAGACAGGGTTGTAGCCACTGGCCTCCTCTCAGCACTGCCCAGCTGTCTATCTGCAGGAATGATGGCCATACCATGGTCTTGTGGGTAAGGTAGGGCAGTATAATGACCTATAATTGAAAAATGCACCATATATAACACAGTCTTGACAGACAGCTTCACAAAGTTGAACAGTTGCAGTCCATGTGTGTGTCCTACAGCACATACTGTAAATCATGGATATTTTCAGTCCTCCTTCCCACATCAACCTATGAGAATAGGGTTGAAGTAGTGTACTACCGCAGTATATCCCGCTGTAGCCAAATCATTGTATTATGTGTTGAACCTGACCGTGTCCTTGTGGACGTTATTACAACTTGGTACTAATTAGATTGTGTAGAGACCGAGCCAACCCGCTAATAAAGACCTATGGAATGGGTCTCTGTTACAGTGAATGAGAAACTGTTGAGCTTGTTTTGTCAATTAGACTAAATTGGGCTGAAACTGTGAAACCTTTGCTACTGACTCACAAGTTTCTCTCTTTCTCTCTGTTTTTTCCTGTGTCTCTTTCCCGCTCTCGTCCCTCTGCGCTTGTTTCTTTTTCTCTCTTTCCCCTTAAAATTCTTTGTCAAGTTCACATCTCTGTTGCCTTTTTCTCTCACTATCCCTCTGTCCTCTCCTGCATCCCTCTCTGTTGTCTCTGTAGCTCACTGTAATCTTGTTGCTTGTATATATGTCTTCTTTTTGAAATTCACATCATATTTGTGGTTTTACATCTGAAATCCACAGCAGATGTTCATATAATTCCATATAATTCTCTAATTATTAATCCGGTCCTTCTGGACCATCAAGTACATACACAGGATTTGACCCGACAAGGGTCCTACTTATGGATAAACCACCATATCAAATTGAAGGATATAAGAGGCAGTGATTTCAGAGTAGACAGGCAAACAGACAAATGTGACCCTGACCCTACTGTAATAACCTTTATATAATATTAGGTTAAGAAATGTCCCAAACATGACTGAAAACAAGCAGGCTGAGAGGCTGTTGTTGAAGTAATATAATCAGATGCCTTATGTCTCATCAAATACACACTAGATGGTCAGACGTTTGACTTTTTTAAGTGAATGTTATTGTTAAATTTGGACTCAGTGAACTCTTGCACTTTGAGAAGTTACACAAATGACAGTCTTGTGTATCTTTTCATATTCATCTTTAGCACATTTTATGGGTGTTATGACATATGAATTCTGTTTAATCACAATATGAAGATTGAAGTCACTTGTTATCATTAACAGGCACTCCAAAGAGATATTTAGGAGTGCAAGTAACTACATCTAAAAAATATACAAGGTCTCATTTAGAGGCAAACTCCTCCACTGTCACCCCGACTATGAATGTGCCTCATTGAGATAAACAGGGTTACTGGCCCTGCTGTGGTAGGCCAGTATTAACAGTGTCAGGTACAAACTGCAACTCTAATCTCGGTATTACTAAAGCAAAGTAATCACCCTAGAATACTGTTTCAACTGTGTAATCTGATCAGTGTTACTTTCTCGGGGATTACAGTTACATTTCACATGAGTCTGGCTGCCAAGAGGCCTCCTCTGCTATGTGTGACCGGTGTTAACGAGGCCAGATTGCAGCCTGGTGGGAGTTAAAGAATGAAAGGGAGTAGTTAATGGCTTTCTAATGGAGAGGATCACATGACACTCACACCATGTCAGGCCAGGGCATATGGTCCTGTTCCTAGCCTGGGGTCACTAGGGAGTCAATTCAGTGAAAGATGACTGCAGTATTTGGTTAAAAGCTTTGGTACTGTAGACAAAAATACATGAAATAAGCATCATGCAGCCTTTTGAATATTGGGAGCTGTTTACTATACTCTGAATTTGATCATAGGAAAATATAAACCGTAAATAACCAGATGTGCTTTGGGTGCAGAGACATTTTTCTACCCTTAAAAGGTAAACTCTCCATTATTGTCTTTTTTTCCAGGTATCAGAGAACTTCTTCTGTGATCTGAACTCAGAACAGTTCAAGGGTTTCCTGAAGTCCCACACTCCACATGTGGACCACTCCAGCCTGGCCAGATCTGCCCTGTTCTCCATCACCTACCCGTCTCCAGACATCTACCTGGTCATCAAGGTAATGCCTTGCCAGAACACTTGCCTACAGATGTAGTCAAAGGAAATGCACAGTGCTATGAGATGGATGGTGTGGTTTCTGAGTTGTTTCTCCAGCTGTTTTCTCACTTTCTACTTTTGGCACACGTACACTTTATACCTGTGCCAGCACACTGTATGCTTTTTAATTGAAGTGTGTTCAGCTGATCTGATGACTTGTATACTTCCTCTCTGTGTTCCAGATAGAAAAGGTTCTCCAGCAGGGAGAGATCAGTGACTGTGCGGACACCTACATGACAATGAGGGAAAGTGACTCGGCAAAGGTAATTTGGCTGAACTACTCTGTCATGTCACCTCAATCGCAAAAAAGATTTTTCCCTTCTGCATTTCAACATTTGCTTTGGGTATGCAGTACGTACTGTATGGTGAGATAGGCCTCCATTGTGTTCGCTCAGGTTTTTCTATGGGTCTGAACCCAAAATAGTATGTTTTAGTGACCTTGGGTGTCAGGGCCAGGCCAGTTACTCAGTTTGGTTTGGCTGGAAAAAGTTTTAAGAGCTCTGAGTTGTTGAGTTTGATTTTGAGTTGTGGTTCTGTTTTTTTTTTTATCCTTCAGAACAAGGACAAGCTGGAGAAGCTGCGAGGCCAGGCGGAGACGTTCTGCCAGAGGTTGGGTCGCTATCACATGCCCTTCGCCTGGGCCACCGTTAATATCATGGACGTCATCAACCAAGCCACGCTAGACCGAGACACCACTGACTCAGACAGTCTAAAAGGAGGTGTGTTTGTGTGTGTGTTTGTCTTAGATTGTGTGTGCCGTGTGCATGCCTGTAATAAATGTGTCTATCATTTGATCGAGGACCTTTACGACTTTTCTTCCCCCTGCTATAAAGTCTAAATCAACTAACCTCCTGTGCCCTTATGCCTTCTCGCCTCTACCAGTTAAATCCAGCAGTATGGACAGGAGAGCACAGCTTCCTCGGAGAAACTCTGAACGTTACGCCACCTTAGATGACCAACCATGTAATCTTTCTGGCTTCAAACCTGCTACCATCACTATCAGCACCATCTTCAAACAGGTAGGACTGGCACACACACACACACACACACACACGGCATGCATGATTTGAACATGAGTTACTTGTTTCCTTGAGATAGAGCGTGCACCCCTTTCTTTCACAGACAAGCATGTGGATAAAGCCTAGCCTTGTCTCATTCTTTCATTTATCATGCTGTGTCACGCATTCCATCATGTTACCTCTTCTCTTGTGTGTGTGTGTGTGTGTGTGTGTGTGTGTGTGTGTTGCAGGAGGGAGACCGTTTGAGTGATGAAGACTTGCTCAAGTTCCTGTCCGAGATTAAAAAAACCTCCACTCCACAGAGGAGAACAAAAACCATTCCAGGTCATCTCTCATTACTATCTATTAAAGACCCACTCTGACATTTAAATTTAATTCATAATTTTATTTGTGTTTTTGTTTGTTTATCTAAAAATTGTCTCTGCTGTCATGCGAAACGATACGATACGATACGATACGCTACGCTACGCTACGCTACGATACGATACGATGTGATGCACTCTGGAACAGGATATGCAGGGCCACTGATGTGTGACTTTGACTTGCCCCTTGTTGTCCAGGTACCATCAAAATTGACATGACGCCAGTCCACGACCTGCCACAGGCCTGTCTCTCCACTGAGCTCATCCCTCTGAAACCAGTGGCTGAGAAGAACATTCGGCCAATCAAAGAGGTGCTGGAGTTCCCCTCCAATGAGGTCTATGTCCCTCACAGCATTTACAGGTAATTTTGCGGGCCTAATGCATGACGGTAAGGAAAGAAACAACAGGAGCGTGTTAAAGCAGGTAGAGGAGGAACTTACGGAAGAGGGGGAGGCAGAGGGGGAGGCAGAGGGGGAGGCGGAGTCTTTCTGGAAGTGATGAGTTTTCAGCTTGCTTGGTTGTTTTTTAGCAGCTGATTGATAATTCAGGTCTTGATATGCACGCAGTGACACTTATGGTTCATGTTTTTTGTCAGTTTATTGTTAAAACCGGAATGTTTTACTCATGATTCATACATCTGCTGTATATGAGTCTATGAATGTCGCTGTTGGAGACAAAGCTCACTTCCTTTAGGACTTACTACTACAAACCAGGTTTTGAAAAACAAATTCTTTCGTAGCTGCTGGTGTAAACCGGTTTATTTGCTCCAGTCATTGGATTTGTCTTACTAGCCAGAGGCAACACGAATAGTACAGCTCTGCTCCTTTTTAGTGTAGCGCTTCCTTCCTCCCAAGCCACCTGTACAATTACCTGGTAGCATCATGACACTGACGAGTCAGGCCTGTGTGAGAACAGGTTTGACTGTGTAGTTGTAAAAGCTGTTCGGGTCATGACTAAACGTCACTGACTTCATGTGTGAACAAGCCTTTGACTATTGTCTGAGCAGTGTGAGTTCAGTAGAATTTGCGGTATTTTCTTGTATTCCAGGTTTCAAGACGGATTACAGTGTTGTATTTAAACCACAGAAGGTCACAGCAAATTACTGATTGTCATGGCTACTACACGACTACGTAACTGAGATATGACTGCACAGAGGGCGCCATCAAGTGGTGTATATAGGAACTGCCACATTTTAGACATGAGTGTCTAAACTATTAAACAGGCGTTCCCACCCACTCTCCCTTTCTCCCCCTCTCCCTCTAGGAACCTGCTCTATGTCTACCCTCAGAGGCTAAACTTTGTCAACAGACTGACGTCAGCGCGGAACATCACCATCAAATTCCAGTTCATGAGTGGAGAGGACCCCAGCTGCTCTCTACCTGTGAGTGCTGCTGTTCAACTGATCTCACTGATGCACTGTTATAACAGGAAAATTGATTTGTCCTGATACTCACACTGAAGGTTTTCATGGACCTTTTGTGCATTGTGTAACTGAATCATTTTGACACGTACATGGTGAGTTTAAGGGCGTTAAATAATCTATGACTTCAACCGACCTCTGTCGGCGAATTGCAGCAACATCGATAGGTCTCTGCCACACTTGTTGCAAAGAGTACAGGCTGGAAAGTGAGTTTTGAAAGCCAGAAATCTCAGCACCTGGTGAAGTAATCATTGAATCATTGTTATTGATCAATACCCCTATCAACCCCCCGCTTTTAACCTTTTTGTATTTTTTTATCCCCATTCTCAGGTCATTTTTGGGAAATCAAGTGGCCCTGAATTTGTGCAGGAGGTCTACACTCCTGTAACCTACCATAACAAGCAAGTGGACAATGCTTAACTACTGTGAAGCAAATACATTGCATATCCTAGCTTCTTCTTGTCATACACCTGTAAGCTGACGGTGTGACTGACTCTGTCTGTCTCTGTCTCTCTTTCTCTCCCCCATTTTTCTCCCCCCGTTGTCTCAGGTCCCCAGACTTCTACGAGGAAGTGAAGCTGGCTCTTCCAGCCCGTCTGACAGAGAGACATCACCTGCTGTTCACCTTCTACCACATCAGCTGCCAGCAGAAACAGAACCAGAGTGGCAGCTGCGAGACGCTCATAGGATACTCGGTAAGATTCTGACTTTCAATACCCAACAAACACCAGCAAGTAAAACCAGCATATTTCTAAATGTAGAAATATGTGGCATTTTTATACCGGAAGGCAGATGTAAAGCTGTGACATATGTGCAGTGGCTGCTCCATATGTGGCTTTAGCTTTCTTCGCCTAAATGAAACCAATTTGTCCAAGTTTTTAAAACATGCAGAAGCAAAAAACTGACTTTTTAGTAAGCAAACTAGCAATTTAATGATACCTTTCACCAGCATTGTAGTTTATTATCTATTTCTACTGTGACCATGGCTGATACTCGCTGTGTTTGCCTCTCGTTCAGTGGCTACCCATGTTGAATAATGACCGACTGCAGACTGGTCAGTACTGTCTGCCCATCGTCCTGGACCGTCTACCTGTCAACTACTCACTGCACTCACCTGAGGTATACATCAGCTTCCAAATAATGGGCCGCTTATTCCTGTAATGGAGTGATTTTTCATGAAATACGTTTTGGTTTTATTCCTTGCTAAATAAATGAATTAGGCTTAGATGGCTGTAGACATCGCATTGCACAGACATACACATTTATATTTGCTTCGATTCCTTGTTGGTGTAGAAAATCCCTGCCCAGGTCCCCCCAGTCAAGTGGATGGAGAGTCATAAAGGACTGTTCAACCTGGAGGTCCAAGCGGTGTCCTCTGTACACACACAGGTGACAAATGGTTGCACACACACAGGCACACAAACACACATTGACTAAGTTTCTATTTCACTTTCTTTTTTCTTTCTTTCTCTCATGCACACACACACACACACACACACACACACACATCAATGAAACAAATGTTCTCTCTGCTTAACTAGGACACATTCCCTGGACCATTTCTTTCAATGTCTGTCTCTCTGTGTCTGTCTTTCTCTCTCTCCCTCTCCGACACACCCACCACGGTAATGAAACATTCTCTGTTCTGCACCAGGACAACCACTTGGAGCGTTTCTTTACCCTCTGCCACGCCCTGGAGGGTGGCGCTACATTCCCACTGCGGGTCATGGAGGAGAAGATTCCTGAGAACAAGCTGGAGCATGAGCTGAAGCTCAGCATCATCTCCCTGTCCTCCTCCAGGTTGGAACCTCTGGTCCTCTACCTCCACCTGGTGCTGGATAAACTCTTCACCCTCATCATGCAGCCCATGCTCATCGCTGGACAAACGGGTGAGGAGTTACCTCAACTCACTACCTCATACACAATAAAAGATGCTTGGTGTGGAAAGGCTATTACAATGACTTCATGTATACACACAATTTGGAGAGGTTGATGGTCACTTAGTCTCTTACCCTTTCAATCAGCTGGAGTTGAACTTCCACTTTTGTCTTGTACATTTTTGATTTATAATAATTTGATTAACATTCTTTGTTTGCATGTTTATGTCTGTGCCCTGTAGCCAACCTGGCCCAGATAGCCTTTGAGTCAGTGGTATCCATTGTCAACAGTCTCCATAACAGCCAGGAGCTGGCCAGGGACCAACTGGGCAGGAACGGCCTCTTGGCAACCTACCTTTACTGGGTGTTCTGTCTGCCCGACCCCCCTCCAGACCTACAGAACGCAGGTACTGATCACAAGAACTTATGGCAGTGTCCTTTGTGAGCATAAACAAACCTAAACTACGTTTCAGGGTGCAGGATACGACAAGAATATGAGAACAATAATATATGTTGTAACGAGCCTGGGGTCCACACTGAGACTGGATTTACTCAGCATGTGTCTCATGCTGGAGACGTTCAGTAACTCTTGTCTTAGATCTTGATGATTATACATAATACATTTGACACTTGTGCATTTGTTGGTCCCCTAAATTGTGAAAGATATTGTCTGAAAATAATTATTATTGTCTGATTATAATTATATAATATATATAATTATATTCATTATAAAGGAAAACATTTTTTGACTGAGTGGTTGGAAATAATTGTTGGAAACAGATCTATGATTATCAAATGAGTTTATTGAATTTTTCGTCTCTGTACTTTTTGTAAACTATTTTATTAGTTTATATTTATTAGGTTATCATGTGAACTGATGACTATTTGATTATCTATCAAGTTAAAGTGAGCAGTTATTTATTTCTCTATTTCTGTGTGTCCATGTTTGTCCATGTATGTATGTAGGCAGTATATTGCCTTCTGCAGAGTCTCGTTACAGCACCATGGGCCGGGCCACGGCCACCACAGTCGGCAGTATGCTTCTCCAGTCCAGGATCCGCAGCAGCAGCAACCCTGACATCCCCGGTCCACTCAACTCTGCTGAAGACGCCGAGGTCAAAAACATCCTCTCTGCTAAGGTACTGACGGGTTCAAAGTACCACTGGATAGGCAGCGTGGTCACATTTTAAGTGCTGTTTCAGAAGCCTTTCTACCTAAAAGATGTCTCTGGGGAAACTCTGATGCAGACACATACTATTCACAATGGGTGATCTGCATGCACAAGTGTATGAACACATTTCTGCACATATTTTCCCTAAACTCTGTATTTAGCAAGTGGAATGCATGGGTCAAAACATTTGATACGTATACACACACACACTACAGTAGGCAAACAAACAAGCATGCTTGCTCATACACACAAAAAAAGCCACTTGATATTCATCCGCACAGTACATTAGGCAATGTAATAGGCCACTAGACACCCACTCTAATGGATGCATCCATCATATTCATTGTGATGGAACTTGTGTGTTCGTGTATCCGTCTCCAGGGCCATAACAACCCAGGCAGCCGCATGTCCACCTATGTCGATGTAAACAACCATCTTCAGAGCTCCACAGGAGGCACCAGGCCCTCCAACAGAAAGGTACGACAACCCAAAAAGTCCACCTGCTCCTCAGTAGCCTTTTTTCATTATATTGAACTTGGAAATAGTTTGAAAATAAGCATTTTTTCAGTTTTTACTCTTAGGATTATTTATGTAATTAACACTAGTCCCACAGCTGAATGAGTAGAGCATGTCACCATTATCACCAGTTCCCACTGTTCACCACAGGGGGGGGAGTGTGACATCAAACACACCAGGGCCTTGGGTTGTTCGTGTTTCAGTCAAAGTTCTGAAACTTCCAAAGCTCAGCCTAAATTTACCAATCTATTTATAGTGATGTCCAATATAATAATTGGATATTTAATTCACACATCTAGACTGTGTCCTAATATAGTCTGTGTGCTTTCTCCCTTGTAGCAGTTTCATGAGGAGCTGGCCCTACAGATGGTCGTCAGCACCGGGGTCTGCAGAGAAAATGCATACAAATATGCCTGGTTCTTCTTTGAGATATTGGTCAGTATGGTGATTTTTGATTGACATTTAGCTCTGAGGGAAGTAACAATTACTCGTGTTAAATGATAAATGGGTAACAAAGTAACAAAGATTACTCAGACCAAATGATATGACCTTGTGGCCACACACGTTGAATGATAAATAGTAATTTCATAGTGCAAGTGATGAATGAAAGGGAAATTTAAAATTGGCAGTTTAATCAGTCTTTGAATTTATCAAGTCTCTTGCCAATTTATCAACTCAGATGTATCCTCACACTGTTTTAAAATTCAAATGCAATTTCATCATCTCAAATACTCTCTGTTATTTTTCTTACTTCCTTCTAATGCTAGAGGTTGCTCACCTTACATGATAATTTATGCTTGATAAATGATGAATGATAAAAAGTGACAATAAATAATGAAATGTGTCTCTGCTTTTTATCAGGACGCCATTTTAATCAAATCATTTTTGAATCTATCAAATTACTTGGCAAATTATCAATTTGCATGCATATTCATCACTCTCGTTTTAAATTCACCAGCATTTTCATCACATCTAGTTTTATCAAACTAATTTAAGTCACTTCCACTTAGATTATGTTGTTTCTGAATGAATATTGTGTGTGTGTGTGTGTGTGTGTGTGTGTGTGTGTGTGTGTGTGTGTGTGTGTGTGTGTGTGTGTGTGTGTGTGTGTGTGTGTGTGTGTGTGTGTGTGTGTGTGTGTGTGTGTGTGTGTGTGTGTGTGTGTGTGTGTGTGTGTGTGTGTGTGTGTGTGTGTGTGTGTGTGTGCGCGTGTGTGTACTCCAGGTGAAAAGCATGGCTCAGCATGTCTCTCAGCTTGAGAAGCACAATGTCCCTCGGAGAAGCCGTTTCTCTGATCGATTCAAAGACGACGTCACTACCATCGTCTCCGTGGTTACTGCTGAGATTGGGACCATTCTTGTCAAACAACAGAAGGTAAGATGATGATGATGATGACTTAATGCATATTTCTGTAAACCTAGAGGTAGCCTAAAAAATTGTATTTAGAGCAATCATATAAACACCTCAACTAATCTCATTTAAACTCCTCAGCCAGACTAGGGTAATTTAACATTTGATTGAAACTTAAAAGTGATTTAAGCTGCACATATTATTCAACTGTCTGACTATTTTCATCCAGGCTGGGTGGACACACTTGCAGCCTCTGTGTAAATGTTGTCACCGTCACCAAAACAACAGGGAATTGGAAGTGCTATTGATCCATCGTATCATAATGTCAACACAAGGTTGCACAGCCAGATGCTAGGCGAGATCCATTTACAGCTTATTGATTGTTGTTTGTTGTTTGTTATTGTTGTTGTAGGAGCTAGAACAGGCAGAGAAGGTCAACATCAGCCTGGCCTTCTTCCTCTATGACCTGCTGTCTCTCATGGATCGAGGCTTTGTTTTCCAGCTAGTCAAAAACTACTGTAACCAGGTAGACGCACACAAATAACAAAACAATATTTATGTTTTCATGATGTTCCTCTTTGGTAGCTATTCTATTTGATATTGATAAAGTATTATATTCCTTACAGGCCAACTACTGTATTGGCTATGATTATCTTTCTTGAACAAAATAATCCTAGTTCATTTCATGTCTTTATTTCTTTCGTAGATGTCAGCTAAGAGCATTTCGATGCCGACGTTGATCGGCATGCGTCTGGAGTTCCTGCGTATCCTGTGCAGTCACGAGCACTACCTCAACCTCAGCCTGTTTTTCAGCAGCCCAGCCTCTGCCCCTGCCTCCCCGTGCCCATCCATCTCCTCACAGGTCCGTCCGCTTGTCAGTTCATGTTTACATTCGCAACAATGTTTTAGACATATAGCTGATGCTTGTTTTCCTCCAGAGTGACAATGAGTGCAACAGTAGAATAAGCGTTAATGAAAAAGAAATCAATAGTGAGTAATGCAGAGGTTAGGAAGGCTGGGGAAATAAATAGAAAGGATTTTTTAGAGCGATTAAGGGTGATGTGAGTCAGCCTACATGAAGCACTGTTAATTTCCCCCCGGGGATCAATAAAGTATCTATCTATCTATCTTTCTAATTCTTATGTTAATCTCAATTTTGTTCTGCTCCTGCATTTCTCTCTGCGTCTGTCCATCCTTCTCTCAACACCTTCCCCTCGGCCCCGTTTCTTCCTGATCTTTCCGTTTCCAGAGCTCCAGTTCGTGTAGTTTTCAGGAGCAGCAGAGGATCCTGGGACTGTTTGAGCTGTCTCAGGAGTTCAAGCAGCAGCACTACCTCGCTGGTCTCCTGCTGACAGAGCTCAGTGCTGCGCTAGACATGGAGTCAGAGGGGTATGGAGACACATAAACACACACACCCTTTTCTTCTAGGTTCCTTCATATTTGAGAAAGATTTACTATAATACTGTTACTGTTAATACTGTTAGTATTCACAGATTAAGGACACAGAACAGTGTGTCGTAGTGAGCATACTCGTAGAGAGGATAGCCATCAATACCACTGACAGCCTCCTGAACACACACAGATTTCAGTAACACCTCATTTTGTGTGTTTGTGTGTGTGTGCACAGTGGAAAGGTCCAGAGGAAGGCCATCCATGCCACCTACAGCCTTCTGTGTGCCCATGACTTAGACCATCGTTGTATTAAACCGGAGGTCAGAGCCAAGGTCGCTGCCCTCTACCTCCCCCTGGTGGGCATCATCATTGACTCCACCAACTACCTGGACTTCACTGGTACACTTACACACATACTCAGACATGAATTACATACATGCACATGCATTTACATGCATTACAATTCATTTTTGGGGATCAATAAAGTTAATTTCATCGTCACACACATATACACACACATGCGCCCACTCAAGTTACCCATGCTGGATTTATACACAAAAGTTGTAATACTTAGTGTGATGTGTGACTTAATAGTGATGATAAAAAGTGTATTAATTGGAATCTTTATGTAATCAATCACTTACAGCACTAGTGACCCCTGACCTTTTGAGATCCTGAAATGAGATATTAAATGGTTGTTTTACACGGATTGACATATTTGACACTTGTGTGTGTCCGTAGTTTCCGATGCGCGCAGTGGGAAAAACAAGACAGGGGGACCTGAGGACGACCTTGAAAATGTCCCTCCCATCAATCAGTCTGTTGCCATGGCAATTGCCGGGAACCCCTTCAATACTCTGGGAAGGAATGCTCTCGTTTCCATGGCATCCATGGTAAGACTTTCAAATTATTTCTTATGGTTATGATGATAATAACAATCTACAATATGCCTTTGATTGCTTTTGAAAACTCAAAAGTGTGCATGCACGTGTGTGTGTGTGTGTGTGTGTGTGTGTGTGTGTGTGTGTGTGTGCATGCGCGCATGTTTGTGCATGTGCATGTTCTGCCCCTTAACAGGTGAACTGCTCTGAGATAGATTGATTAGCTGTCAGAGCCACACACACACTTCATCCATCCTGAAAAATCATACACACACACACACACACACACACACACACACACACACACACACACACACACACAAACACCCCCCCCCACACACATGTCTGGAGGAGATGGTTTATGGGCAGGCATTGCCATCGTAAGTGAACATGGCCGTCCTGTCTGACAAACACATCCATCAAATGTAGCTACAGCAACAACACAGGCACTAAAACTGAACACTGCCATTCTCTTCTTGCTTCTCTGCTTTCCTCCAATAGATGTATGTTGTACATCAAATACTGTTGTGGAAAAACAGATTTTCACACAACTGAGACATCGCCCTGGTTTCCACCATGTATCCAAACACGCTTGGCTTAGTGCTTGTTCTTTATTTACATCTCAGTTTCCTTCCAAGCTGAATTTCTGTGACTCCTCTTTGCCAACAGAGATTACTTGTCACATGAGACAAAGTTTCAAATAAACAAATGATGTTTTTGATTCCATGTTGCACATATTTTGAGGTGCTCCTGGTAAGCCTCACTTACTGCTGCTGTGGAAAAAGGATGTGAAAACCAGGTTTAGGTGGGACACCTAGAGCACTAGGAGGTTAATGGCTACATTTATCAAAGCTGCCACACAGTGGAGCAGCAGTAGTCCTCCATAGTAGCGATCCATCATCAGACGAATGAAGGTAAATTAATCAGATTCTACATCTAGAGTAGATTTAACCCCTATTAAGACAGGAAAGAGAGCCATACTTCACTGAAGCCAAAGTGAAAGGGATTGGCAAGTCATCTTTGTGGTTTAGAGACTCTTGAGAAAGATTTTTCATGAGTTGGGTACACACAACTTATGTATAGCTCAATGGGTAGAGAATGACACGAACACTGACAGGGTTAGGGGTTTATTTTCCAGTGGGACACACATTGGAATACTGTTTCATATGTATCACTTTGAGTAATAATTTCCCCTCTAATCTGGTAAAGCGCCAGCCACCCTGCTTGCACATACCAGCCGATGCATGTAGCATGTAAGTGTGTGTGTGTGTGTGTGTGTGTGTGTGTGTGTGTGTGTGCATGTAGGGGTTTGGGAGGGCTTATCTACTTTCACGTGCTGTATCATTCTATCATGTATTTCTCTCTCTCTGTTACCATCCAGGCAGCAGAGAGCAGCAGATGCATGTTTCTGTGTGTGTCTGCAGGTCCTCTTGTTCTTCAGTGATAGCTACATTATGCCCTGTCATACATGTGTATGTCTCTCCTCTCCTCTTCCCAGCAAGGTAAATCAGCAGCCACCCTTGCAGCAGACACCAGTCGCCACCTGTTGGTGTGTTTCCTGTGGGTGATGAAGAACGCTGAGAGAAATGTGATTCAGCGCTGGACAGTAGACATGCCTTCCTCCCAGCTCAACAAGCTGCTGGAGCTCCTGACCATCTGTGTCTCCTGCTTTGAGTACAGGGTCAGTTGGCTCACTTATCTTGTTTTGTACAGTATAAGTCATGTTGCAGTAGTCATGCAAGATGCAACTGTATGTTTTAAGTGTGTTGGGATTACTGTGTTTGAATGTATTGTGTGCATGTGTTCTGTATCATACAAAACCCAGCACAACGTGTCGCCTGAGCCGTGCATGAAGTGTTTTTAAGAACTAGTAAGTTCAGTGACTTTGTGTGTGTGTTATGTGTATGTGTGTGTGTGCGTTTATTTATGGTGTTCCTGCATGGTGTGTGTGTTCCTGTAGGGGAAGCAGAGCAGTGACAAGGTGAGCACCCAGGCCTTACAGAAGTCTCAGCAGGCCAAGCTGCAGCTGGAAGAAGCCCTGCTGAGGGGGACGGGAGCCCGGGGGGAAATGATGAAACGAGTCGGAGGTAGCGTATGTCCTGCCTCTCCTCAGAGCAATTGAAGCAATACTATTTTGAATTTTAAATGTTTTTAAACATGAAGCATCTCAAAAACCACGATGTGGTCGTCATGGCAGCATAGTCTTCAAGAACCAAATTCAGGTTGGACAGTTGGGGTCCGACACTAAACTTGTATACCTGGGTGCTGTCAAACTTTATCATGTGGGGCAAAAATAATTTCCTACAAGTCAAGCTAAAGTTGTATTACTGTGAAAATTTAAAGCTACACTAGGAAAGATTTTTATGTAAAAATACACTAGTTTTGGTAGCCTAAATCACAAAGTGGCGCTGCAAGAGAAGAGCGTCCCCGTCACCCTGTAGGTTTGCTCTGTTTGTCCAAGGGAAATTCTGATATCAGGTATGGACTTTTCTCCGTCTATACCTGCCGCTGCCATCCGGAGCCACCAACATGCAAAGCTGCCTGGTGTAGCGTTAGCTTGAACTTTAAATCTTCACATTTTAGCTGCAATTTTTCAAACAAATCCCATAATCTTCTTTTTATGGGCACAAGAAATGTCATGATGTCACATTATAGGAGAACATACTTCTGGGTTCTACATCTATTCGTTTGCATTGCATTGTAGATATTTGATTAGCTGTTTTTGATCGGCTACTTGTTTGGCCTTTGACCCCTGACAGGAATGGACAGGACCATGGGTCAAAGAGAGAACCTGCGCTGGAGGAAAGACCTTACCCAATGGAGACAGACCAATGACAAGCAGGACAAGTATGTTCTAACCCTTACCGGTTTCTACCTCAACTGCACAACTTTTTTTTTCTTTCTTAATTTTAATCTTTCATCTTTTCTTGGCTTTTTCTTTCTCTTAGTACTCTCTCTGACTCTCCCTGTCACTCTCTCTCTCAGTCTTTCTGTCTGTCTCCCTCTCTATCCTCTATATGTAAGATGTGTCTCTTACTCTCCTATCAGAACGAAGGCAGAGTTGGACCAGGAGGCCCTGATCAGTGGGAACCTGGCTACTGAGACTAACCTCATAGTGCTGGACCTGCTGGAGACCATCCTACAGGTCAGAACTCGTGCACGCTGTCATGACATCCTGCACCCATGTATAGTATTTCTTTCAGCTTTGTTTGCAGCACCATCTGCCCAGTCTGTAAGTGTGGTGTCTGGTGTCAGCTAAATGTATTTTGAAGTGTTTGTTTGTAGTTGTAAGAGTTTTGTTTATGTGCATTCATAAATAATATAAATGGACCAGTTTTTTTGCGTTGCAGAGGGATCTGAAAGTTGTCAAGAGATTGTTTTTCATCAGCAAGTCCTGTCCTTCTAAGATGTTTTTGTTTATATGCATTATTGATAGTCACAAAATCCCTGATAGAACTGTGCAGCCTTGCTCAGCTTGGAAGTACAAAGCCTGATTCAACCAGGGCTTTCTGTAAAACCTTTAGAGAATAAAGTCATGCAGTGTCATGCAATAATAATAATAAACTTTATTTATACAGCACTTTTCATACATTGGATATTAGCTCCAAAGTGCTTTACATAAAATCAATGAAAGCAAAGACAAAACAGGATAAAAATAATGAAAGTAAAATAATAAATAAATAATAAAAGTAGAACAAGAGTAAAAGTAAGAATTCCCAATTTTACAAACCAATAAAATAAAAATTCTAATTTTAAGTTGGCTCTTAAAGAAAATTACCAAACATCATTTTTCTATATTTATGGCTGTCAGCAGCAATAGTGGCTAACCCACTTTTTTTTTGCCATCACAAACGAAGTACATAAAGTTGTACTGGTTTCAGAGAGACATTTTTAGCATCTTGACATATTAATTAAGCCATCAACAGTTAAATAAAGCCATCAACTGTGGGAGAAATGGCAATAAGATCGGACCTGTTAGAGGTCACTTTTTAATCTATCAGTGATTCTAGGATGGATATTGAACAAGGAAATGAGGAATACCGTTTTACTGGTTGTATCTTGTGATTTGTTGACTGTGCCATCTGTCTCCTGCCCAGGCGGTGCCATTGGCCGACTGTAAGGACAGCGTGGTGGGGGGCGTGTTGAAGGTGTTGCTCCACTGTCTCACCTGCAACCAGAGCACCACTTTTCTCTGTCACACCTTCAGCACACTCAGAGCGCTCGTTGTCAAGGTACTTAACTGTGTGTGTGTGTGTGTGTGTGTGTGTGTGTGTGTGTGTGTGTGTGTGTGTGTGTGTGTGTGTGTGTGTTTTGCACAGTGGAGGTGTATATATGTGTGTGTTGAGTGGGTAGGGGGCGTGTGGGTTGTTGTGTTAGCATGAGCGCTATGTGTGTCTAAATTAAATGCACTTATTTCTTTGTGGGGGTGGCACATTGCTGATATAAGCCAGAAATATTTATGTATATGTGAGCGTGTGTGTGTGTGTGTGTGTGTGTCTGATCATCATGTTTGTATGTTTAAATTTGTGTGTGTGTGTGTGTGTGTGTGTGTGTGTGTGTAGTTTGGGGACCTGTTGTTTGAGGAGGAGGCAGAGCAGTGTGCAGACTTGTGCCAGAAGGTTCTTCAGTACTGCAGCAGCCCTGTAGACGAGAACAGGAGCCAGGCCTGCGCCACACTCTACCTCATCATGAGATACAGCTACAGCAATGCCAGTGTAAGGAGACACACACACACACACACACACACACACACACACACACACACACACACACACACACACAGCAACATCAACCATCTTCATATTACATAAGAGCACAAACACGCAAGGCATAACAGAAGTCAGGCATATGCCACCTTTTTTTGTCAGATCAAATTTGATCTAACTCCTAAGCACATGTAAGAACACAGGAACACACACACACACACACACACACACACACCTTTTCTGTCAGATCAAACGTTATCTAAAATCTATGCCCGCAGACGAAATGAAGAGGCATGCATATTGCCACATTTATGTCGGATTAAATTTCACTTAAGAGCATAGGGTTGTTTATGATGCACACACACACTCACACACACACACACACACACACACACACAGGGGAGGAGAGAGTTATGCACATCCTCTTATCCCATCTTCTCCACTTTTCCTGTGCCGCCCAGCTTTAATGTCTTTTCCATGTCTATTTTGAGCACGCTGGAGAAAGTTTCTGCTGAAGGATGTGTCTCTGAGTAGCGAGCAGAGAGATATGTCATTGTCTGCCTCCCTGTGCTCCTACCCCCCTTTAACTAATGACAGCCAGAGCTCAGCATGTGTGTGTGTGTGCGTGCGCGTGTGTGTGTGAGCGTGTGCAAGTGTTTGAATGCTTATGAGTGAATGTGTGTGCATGTGCATCTATATAAGTGTATGCGCCTCAAGGAGAGTGTGTGTGTGTGTGTGTGTGTGTGTGTGTGTGAGGCTGAAAGGAAGAAATCGTGATAGAGAATATAGAAAGAAGTGTTTTTGCCAGAGGTTAAGCAGAAACAGAGGGAACTGAAAAAAGGACAAAGTAGAGGAGAGAGAGAGAGAGAGAGAACTGGAGGAAGAGATTTTGAGAATACAACATTTTCTCTAATTTCCTCTGGTAGTTTGGTAAGTGCCGGTGCACACAACATTTCCTGTGTTTGCAATGTGTACACTTTAATGAAAGTCAGACACCAGGCTGTGGAGCACGCACATACACGCGCACACACACACACACACACACCTTTAATTTAAAGTGAGTGGCTATTTCCTCCCTGCATGTTCCTGTGTGTGTGTGTGTGTGTGTTTGTTTATATGATGTATACAGAAGGAGCTGTGATGTGAATTAGCGTAGCAGCCATCCAGTTAGGAGGCCTACCTCTCTCAGCGCCACTCTCTACCTCATCCTATGTTTATGTTTTCATCCCTCCATCCGCCCTCGTCTCGCTCTCCCTCTGTCACACGCACTCTTGCTCTCTCTCTCTCTCTCTCTCTCTCTCTCTCTCGCTTGCTTTCATATTGGATTGGGTTAAAAAAAGGAGAAAATAATGGATCAGGCGTTTCCAGAAATGGAACAAATCGATTTTAAAAAAAACAAAAAAAACACCTTCCTGTGGTTAAAGCTAGTCACATTATGGGACGGGTGGGAAGAAAGGTAGAGTGAAGAAAAGGGGATGAGAGAGAAAAGGAGAGAGAAAGACACATGGGGTTATGTGTTGACTTAAGCCATCATTTAGGGCTGCTTGTGAGCATACACACACGCACGCACACACACACACACACACACACCAAGTTAGGGGGCAGTGATGGGCGGTTAGGCTCCGGCTCCATGCTCAGTTGAACAGAATGGGGCCGTAGAGATGATCCATGGGTGATTATGTCTGCGCTAATGGGAGATCATTTCCCGCTTAGCTGGTCATGCTGGAGATAGATGGGCCTACACACACACACACACACACACACACACACACACACACACACACACACACACACACACACACACACGGGCCTAGCTGAGATGGATGGAGATGGTGTTTGTCAGGCCTGTTATCTTGGACGGTAGTGTGAAGAATGGAGAGACACAGGAAGGCAGGGTGGGGAGAGGGGACAAATGAGGAGAGGAGGGAAAAAAAGGTCACTCGCTTTTACAGGGAGAATTTCTTGCAACCAGCATTTGATGTTATCACCAGCAACCTTTCCTATCACTGTTTACATGCTTCCCCTTGCCAAATTTGGTTTGATATGCATAAAAGGCCTCAGCCAATTGTTGCAAAATATTGCTCGCTTCTATTTCTAGTCCAATACTCGTAGTTGACACGTTTCCTCTCCAATGAAAATAATTCATACTAATTCTTCTTGTAAAATAAAGCCAAGATGGATTTATGTTCCACGTTTCCTATACAGAATTAAACTTGTTCGGTAAACTATAATCTAACTGGCTTACGTATAGTAATATCCAGTTTCCACTCACAGTCAGAAAACCATCAGGCTCCACTCTCGTCCCGCGAGCATCTAACGATATGTTTCTAATTTAGGGAAAGAGTGTCCTTAAAGGAACATGAACTGTTGTCTCCTTTTTCGAGTTCACTGATATCAATACACCTACATATAATGCAAAGAGGTCACACTACTAACTAGTCAAAGTAAATACTGGGTAACTAGAAAATCTTAATTTGGCTCCTACAAGATTTAAGCTCACATGATCCCCAAATGAATCTTCAGGCCTGTGCAATACATTAGATTTATATCAGTCATCAACTGTAGCCCCGTCTGCTGTCACTTGGCCTTTTAATACATGAAACAAATCAAATGTTTTTAAGGACACTTTGCACACCCAACAACTTAGTACATAGCTACGGTAGGTTAGAGGCAAAATGTCACATAGGCCCTAAAGAAGGAACGCCTGCACTCTTGCAAGTTTGATGTATGTATTTTATCTTGTGGTGCAGAAGTCTCTTTGTGTAGTTGTTGCATAAATAAAATGTTTTGCTTCTACTTGAGTTTGCAGGGAAAGCATCAATATGGTAACTAACAAGGGATTTACACATTTGTTACCTATGAACCTATGAAAAGCCTTCAAATGTCAAAATCCAGCCTTGCCACGCTGTAATTAGTGGGCTAGCTTAGCAAGCTAGCACACTACTGTTATTCTTAGGTTTTATTTCTTTATTATTATTATTATTCCGCCACTTTTTTTGGTTTTTTAAAGTCTAACTAGTTTGTCAGTTTTTGTACTAGAAACTTCATACTAACATCAAAATGTTCATAATCTTTTGTAGTTTTTGTAGTGTATTTGTAGTTTTTATAGTTTTTATAGTTTTTGAAATATTTGTAGTTTTATTCATAGTTTGCTCCACATACACATACATTGTAGAATGTTCGTTTCTCACTCTAGCAGCAGTTAGAAATTTGAAATTTTATAGTACTTTTCCAACTTGTCGCTACTCCTACAGTTATTAAGCTACATGGACATGTTATACATCAAAATGTTGAGCTTTTCATGCTTTCACTCAGTTGTAAATATCTTAGTACTATGAGTTATAGTTTTTGAAATATTCAAGTTTGTTTGAGCATCATGCTCCACATACACACACATTGTAGAATGTTTGGGTCTCCACTCTAGCAGCAGTTGGAGATTTGAAATTTTGTAGTCGTTTTGTAACTTGTCGCTTCTCCTACAGCTTTGAAGCTACATGGACATATTATATATCGAAATGTTCAGCAGTTTATGCTTTCACTCACATGTAAATATCTAAGCAATGCCATTTATAGTTTTTGTAACATTTAGCTATGAACACCTACATGTTTTCCCATAGACAATGCATTGGGAGAGCTCTCAGTGGCTCGACCAATACATTTTTGTTATGCAAATAGGACCTCAACTCTCCTCTCTGATTGGCTCTTGTGTCTTCATTCATAAACTTTGATGGTAGTAGCAGTAGCATTACTAACAGCAGCTAGGTAGTATGATAGTATAGAATGATGGTTGCAGTAGTAATAGTAGTACTACGAGTAGCAGTATTAGTAGTAGGAGTATTACAAGTACTACTGGTAGTATTAGTATCAGTAGTATTATTTATAGTAGTAGGTTTTGTTGTTATGATAGTAGTAGAAGTAGTACTGATAGTTGTACTATTCTGTAGTATGTACTACCCGGTCCTGCAATAGGTGACTCGGTGGTTGGGGACCCTTGATCAGCTCTCTCATTGGCTCTTATGTATTCTTAAACTTTCATGGTTGCAGTAGTTACAGTAGTAGTACTAGTAGTAGGAGTATTAGAAGTACTAGTGGTAGTAGTAGTAGTTGTAGTATCAGTAGTAGTATTTATAGTAGTAGGTTTTGTTGTTATGATGGTAGTAGTCGTCGTAGTAGTAGTAGTACTATTAGTAGCACTGGTAGTAGTACTATTACTTCTGATTTTACTGCATATGCTTCTAATACTTGTGCTTTTACTATTTGGCCTCTACTTCTGCTCTGGGGTTTGCACAGCCGGCGTTTGCCCGGCAATAGGTGGCCCGGTGGTTGGGGACACCCTTGCCACCCTATCCTTAGTAACTACAGAGCTGCGTAGGCAATACTTCCGGCTGCACGAAGCTAGCCCACTTCACATTTTCTACAGGAAAATACTAATATTTTCATATTAGTATTTGATGAATGATGCAGGTTTTGAGACTCTCTAATGCGTCTCCTGTCTCCCTCTCTGCCCTGGACAGAACTTCTCCAGGGTGAAGATGCAGGTGACCATGTCTCTGGCCTCGCTCGTGGGCAAGTCCTCAGACTTCCACGAGGAATACCTGCGGCGCTCGCTGCGCACCATCCTGGCCTACGCAGAGGAGGACGCCGAGATGCAGAACACTCAGCTGCCCTCGCAGGTAACTGAAAATACACACACAGATTGGACAAGCCAGACAACGAATGCAGTGATATTATACTGTACTGATATTGCCTATACTGTAGCTGCCTCTTTTGTCTTTCAGGTGGATGAGCTTCTAAGGAACCTTAACAGTATTTTGTCTGACACAGTGAAGATGAGAGAGTTCCAGGAAGATCCGGAGATGCTCATGGACCTGATGTACAGGTGAGAGACTAAACACACCTTCCCTAAAAGCCTGTCTGTATGGCTGTCTGCCTACAGTCTCTCTCTCTCTCTCTCTCTCTCTCGGTCTCTCTCTCTCTCTCTCTCTCTCTCTCTCTCTCTGTGCCCGGTGGCCGGGTCTTTGTGTTGTGCCGCTGGTTCCTATTTCTCTGTGGTCTGGGTTGTTTTGCCTCTATTTGCTGCCCTCACTATGGTAACCATGTGGTAGCAGTTTAGTCTTCTGATCTGGCTTTGTGTATATGCAAATGCAAACACAGCGAGTGGGTGGGTGGGTGGGTGTGTGTGTGAAAGCACGAAGGAGAAACACTGAGACAAAGAGTGCATACACGTGCTGTATGTTGGTTTAGGCTCCCGACTTACATGTGTTTTACTGTCCCCCCACATGTGTCATTTATCAGGCACCTTTCTGTTTAGGTTTTGCTCCCAGCCACATGGTGTGTGTGTGTGTGTGTGTGTGTGTGTGTGTGTGTGTGTGTGTGTGTGTCTGGAGGGTATGCAGGGTAGCTAGTTAGCTTTACACACTCACCTGGGATCACCCCAACACTTAGTATCAAGCTCCCAGACACGCAGAGGTCATTTAAGACATGTGGTCTCCAGATGGATGAATTTATTCATACCTAAGTGACTCACCTGGTTCAGTTAAGGTTCTTGTGTTGTGCCCATGCTGCCTTCCTACTGAGTATTGATGCATTCCACAAAATAGAACAAAATAAGCAATTTCCATATTTTTTATTGCCCATGATAAATACACGCCTCAGTAATCTACTCAAATACCCGCATCACTACATTCAGACTCGCACACACTTTTTGTTTATGACATCTGGTGTCCGTGTGCATAAATATATTCACACCTAGTGCATTTATATTGACTCCTTTTTAGTACCTAGTGTATGTGTTTCACGATTGATTACCGATGTGCTCATGGGATTTTCTATATTTTTATTGCACGTGACAAATTTACGAAGCTTGCTGCGTAGCTGAGACGATACACATCCATACAGGGTGGACACACCTCTTTCTCTCCCTATACTACAATCAATCTAATCACCATTGAAATATATGGTACATCCAGCTCTCCTCAGCAGCCACTCAACGACCACCACACCGCTGCATTAACCCCAATAAAACTAGACAAATGCTCGTACCCCCCCCAGGATAGCGAAGGGCTACCAGACGTCTCCTGACCTGCGTCTGACCTGGCTGCAGAACATGGCAGAGAAGCACAATAACAGGAAGTGTTACACAGAGTCGGCCATGTGTCTGGTCCACGCCGCCGCCCTGGTGGCAGAGTACCTCAGCATGCTGGAGGACCACAAGTACCTGCCCGTGGGAAGCGTCACATTCCAGGTAGAGGACACACACACACACACACACACACAGAATGCAAAGAAGCAATCTGAAACACACATGCACACTCTGAAAGCAAGAAAACAAAGCAATAAGCACACACACACACACACACGGGCGGTCATCATTTGTTTGTTGTGTGTGTGGCTGGTTGTTTTGTTGAACGGAAGCAAACCCTCTCCTACACACACCACCACCACACATCTCCCCACTGATGATTTCCAAATTGGGTTGTGTGTGTCCAGAGGGGGGAGCTGTATACTTATAACGTCAACATGTAAATTCGGTCTCTTGATGGCAACTGCTTAACGCAACGCCTTTGAAGTTGGAGGGAAAAAACAACATGGTGGCTAACAGATGACTCCATATCTGCCCCTGTGGGAGCATGGGAACAGATTGTCCCCCTGAACTGAAAACAAACGATTATAGTGGCAGCTGTGATGTGCAATCTCTGGGTTCACACACAAGACCTCCGCTGTGCCCTGGTACAGGACATTCTAACCTGCAGCAATCAGCAGCTCATTGATTGGAGGATCATCCAATTAGTTTCATTTCCCACTGTAGGACATCTCCTTTTACATGCGGGAGTCAGCCTCTGTGATTGATTATTTGATTAATTAGAGAGCTAATTGATTGATTAGCTGACTGATTTTTCTCCATAGAACATCTCCCCCAACGTGCTGGAGGAGTCTGCGGTGTCAGATGACATCCTGTCCCCGGACGAGGACGGGGTGTGTTCAGGACGCTACTTCACTGAGAGCGGCCTGGTGGGGTTGCTCGAGCAGGCTGCAGAACTCTTCAGCAACGTGAGGCAACCAAGCTGCGTTCACATTTCACGTTCAGTTTTAACATGTCAACTTTTGGAGGAGGATTTCATCCAAACAGACCAAGTTTAAGTTGTTAAAGGGCGTACGTGTTTGTGATCGAAGTTTGAGGGTAACTATGAGGGATGTCATTCCATAGAGGATTGGAATCAAATGACTAATACCTTTTGTTGTTAAGTACATTTCCATGTACATAATGCATCCTCTTACTAACCAACAGTAATGGCTGTCTTGTCAGGCTGGTCTGTATGAGGCAGTGAACGAGGTGTATAAGATCATCATGCCAGTCCTGGAGGCAAACAGAGATTTCAGAAAGCTGGCCTCCACTCACGACAAACTGCAGAGAGCCTTCAGCAATATTATTCAGAAGGTAATAACCACTGTGCATTCTTTTATTAATTCAATTAACCTTTATTCCATGAGGCAGATTAATTAAGTACAGATAAAGAGTTCTGTATCCAAAATGCTTTGTGTCCATTATGGAAAAGAATAACTGCCCATGAACATTGCATACGCATTGAATATCTCTAAACTACATACAGTAGACTCTGTTCTGTCAAAGTGGATCTTTTGTCATCTGAGGACTTGTGCTAGCAATCATTTTGTAAGAGTAGGTGTCACTTTTTGTAAATGGTGGATATCTCATTTTGAAACAAAACAATTGAAATTCTTGGTCATGAAGACGTGGTAAAAGGATACCAACATAATAATCGATGTCCTCGAGATTACGGTGTCAAATTGAATCTCCCTTGTTTTCCATAATGTTTGATGCCTGCCTGTTATTTTACATCTGTCACAATCACCACCTGCATTAGCTTGAGTCTATTTCTCTTTCTTCCCTCCAGGGCCATAAGAGGATGTTCGGGACCTATTTCCGGGTGGGTTTTTACGGGGCCAAATTCGGAGACCTGGATGAAAGGGAATTCATTTACAAGGAGCCCGGGATCACACATCTGCCTGAGATATCTCACAGGCTGGAGGTAAGTAATGATTGTGTCTGTCTGTCTGTGTGTGGGTGTGTGTGTGTGTGTGTGTGTGTGCGAATACTGTGAATCGAGAGCCCGCTGTGTGAGCGAGATGGAGTAGAAAAGGAAGATGGTGACAGGGTGAATTGAGGGAAAGACTTTAAGTGCAGTACAGAAAGACCAAGGACAGGAACAAGACTGTCCATCCGTTGTGATGAGTATCATGATAATAATTCTGTCATCACCGCCCATTGTTATACCTTGTCTTTCATTTGAGTGCTAAAAAGCAGAACTAATGTCCCGTAACAGCAATAAAATGCCAAATTCACTTATGAGTGAAAAGTTATGAATCAATTTAAGACCTGTGAGGCTCTAGGATCATTTCATCCTTTAAATCGTATATCTTTGAACTGCACAGACTATTGTACAAATTTGGCGTCAAGATTGTGACACCGTATCATGTGAACAGTGCTGTGTCTAATACTCTACAATCATTCTCCCCCTAGAACTTCTACAGTCAGTGTTTTGGAGAGGATGCCTTTGAGATGATCAAAGACTCTATACCGGTGGACAGGAACAAACTCAAACCCAGCAAGGTAGGGAGACGGTGATGTCACACCGCTGATTGTTGCAACATTTATGATTGGAATTAACATAAGATATGATGAAACTTTATGATCCCCGTGGACTGGGTTGTTGCAGCAGATAGTAATATGTAATAGTAATATGATACAGCAAAGAAACATAGAGCATACATGAGAATATAGTAAATGGGGTTTATCTGCAGTAAACATAGGCAACTGACAATGTAGTACTACATTTAAACTAGAGCATGCTAAGTAGAAACATTAGAATGAAAGGATGAAAGAAATATGAATTTAATTAGATTAGAAAAATATCTAAAAATAAGTACGATATGAAAATCTGAAATGAAATTACATCATGTGTACAGGATGTACAAAAATGTGCTTGTATCAACAAGGTCTGCAAAGGGCTATATGTACAGAAAGTGTCTTTGTGTGTTGACGTGCATTGTAAAAAAACGTATCAAATATATTAACTTTACTAATGTAGATAACATTCAACATTCAGACTTGTGTATATGCATTACTACCTGTCCACGTTGTACAGGAAAAGGTAACAATGTGCAAGTTGAATGCACATTGTTGTCTGTTCTTATTATAACTATTACAATCACAACACGTTTATGGCTGGAGGTAGCATACATACAGAACGTGTCCAGAGAGTTGTAGCAATTCCTACGCAGAGAATGTGCAGAAGTATGTACGGATCACAAACTGTGCAAGCAAATGTCCTATAGATCAGTCCAGAGCAGAGGGATGCACAAACAGCCCAGGATAGTTTGTATAGAGCAGAGTTCCTCAAATCCGGGCCTCGGGGGCCAGAGTGCTGCTGGTTTTCTCTCCTACCAGGAAGTTAATTGCATCACCCTTCATCCCAGGTCTTCATCAATCCCTGATTAGACAGCTAGAATGGAAACTACCTGGCAGAATAGAAAACCAGCGGTACTCTGGACCCCGAGGCCCGAATTTGAGGACCACTGGTATAGAGAATGCCCCGCTTCACCTTGTTAGTTGTCTGAGGCTGGTGGACTGGCAGGACTGTACAATACAGGCTGCTCCTTTGGGGATCAATAGAGTATCACAAAAAAACTCATTATGTAGTGTACATTACAAAATAAATTGATTACTGTGTCTTTTCCTGCATTGTGGGTTATCAGCACAGTGGGTTGAGAGAACTAAACCGCCCCTCCTATCCAGGCATATATCCAGATCACTTATGTGGAGCCCTTCTTTGACGACTACGAGATGAAAGACCGGCTGACCAACTTCGAGAAGAACTTCAACCTGCGGCGCTTCATGTATACCACACCCTTCACCAAGACGGGACGGCCGCGGGGTGAGCTCAACGAGCAGTTCAAGAGGAAGACCATCCTCACCACCATGCACGCCTTCCCCTATGTCAAGACTCGCATCAACGTCATCCAAAAAGAGGAGGTAGCTGCCATGTTACTCACTTTGGCACATCTAGTGGGTATAAAAAAAAGTCAGAATTTGTGAACACAGGTCTCTACCAAACCAGGGAACCAAGTTTGTAATCTGTAGTCATCAAGACAATGTGTCCAATGAATTGAAACTGAGATTGTGAACGATTTGCTTTAGCTTTTATATTGAAATCGGATTAATTTTTAGCTGTGAACAAGAAAATGTACTCGCATTGCTGTATAAACAACCTGGGTTCTCATTGTGTCTCAAAATCACAGCCAGTGGAGCAGCTCAAGGATTTGTCGCCTGATGATATCAGCAGTAGACTCTTTGCTTCCTCTTGTGTCCAGCTTTGCGACACACTTGGTCACACAGGATATGAGATAATATTTGGATTTAGGATGGATCTTTTTTTCTTTTTTTTTCTTCTACATTACTTGTATTTGACCTTTCTCTCTTTCCACTCCTCTCTCTCTCTCTCTCGTTTCCAGTTTGACCTGACTCCTATTGAGGTGGCCATCGAGGACATGCAGAAGAAAGACTAGAGAGCTAGCGGTCGCCACACACAGAGAACAGCCTGATGCTAAGATGTTACAGATGCTGCTACAAGGCGCTGTGGGCGCCACTGTTAACCAGGTAATGTATAGCATCGCGGCTATTTTCCTCCTCGTCTTCATATACTATGTGGTCCATCCGCTCTCATCGTGGCTTAGATCAATCACTCACTTTAAGTGTAATTTGATGAACAAATGATGCGTTCCCTTTTGAAGTGATTGCTCCCTGTATCATAACCCCTTTTTACCCCTGAGTGTTCCTCACTAATGTGCAGGAAAAGATAAACCAGAATCATTTACCTCTATTTATCTTAACACATTTACAGTTTCCATTGTAATCACAGAATGCAGGTGGGAGACATGACAGTGATCGCACATCAAAGCCTTCACCCCATCTATAACCCTAATCCTTCCTTTGCTTTTGTCCTGATTTAGTTAAAACGTCAATTCATGGCCCCTCTCCCTTTCATGTCCCACGCTGAACCGGAGGTCTCTTTGATCTGATCGCTCCCAGGTCCTGCCAGCGTGGTGAATGTTAGAGTAATGATGAAGCTAGCAACAAGCGCCTCCACTCCTCCTTCCCCCCCCCCCCCATCCCCCCCCCCCCGCCCTTTGCTTTATCTTCCACGGTCTAATCTGACAGGTCCCTCGCTTCAACCTGATGGCTGTACATAATCCTAATGCTCAGCAGCTCCGTAAACATATAACTCTTGACTGTAATCAGTAGAAGAGACGAGGTTTCTGCATGTTGGTCCGGAGCTCAGACCGAGGACTGAGGCCCGGGCCCAATGAGTTTACGATGCTAATCAGAACTGTTTAACTGTGCCTGTCGTGATACGGGCGCTGTGCGAGCGTGCTGTGGTTTTATGATGAATGTAAGTTAGGATAACAAGATCTCATACAGGGCAAATGGGAGCCAAATGGTGGGTCTATACAGGGTTAGTGGTGACATTAGCCATGCAGGAGGCTAATCATGGCTCCTTCTCTGAACTGATCTCTTCCTCATGTTCCAGTTCAACATCCTGGCCCTTTAGCTGCATGGCATTCAGTTAGCAAGTCATTTTCCCCTGACTGAAAGGGAGGCATTCTTCTTCTTCAAACCTCCTTTCCTCAAACACTCTCAAACACTTGCTCTTACCTCCTCTCTCTCTCCCCCTCTTTCACTGTTTTTCTTTCTCTTTCTCTGTCTCTTTCTCTCTTTCTTTTTCCTCTTTCTCCCCCTCCCTCTGTAGGGCCCGTTGGAGGTGGCCCAGGTCTTTCTGAATGAGATCCCAGCGGACCCGAAGCTCTTCCGTCACCACAACAAACTGCGTTTGTGTTTCAAAGAGTTCATAATGAGGTAAGATATGATCAAAGATATACCAAATAGTGACTACACACTGCACCATAGTCAGACAGAAATGAGGAAAAACTCCAAGCATTTCCACAGTGAGCCATAAACCCAAAGGAATAACTTCATTCTTTATTTCACCCACTGTTTAAATTTGTATTCCTATTTCTCTTCATCGTTACCGCTGGCTCAGTAGGTGGAAGTATAGAACAATACTTCAAAGGGATTTCTGAGTACTGAACACTGTTGTCACGAGACTTTGAGGGAGTGAGACTCATTTCCACAATGCTCTATGTACACACCATTACTGTAAGAAGATAAAAGAGGTACTATAGAAAAATGTGACTGATAGAGAATGATCTCCTACTGTTAAAGCAGTGTGTCAGTCAAGATCGTTGAGATGGAGAGATGGAGGCGTTAATAACCAGTAAATTGCATACCAGATGATACTTAAAGATATCAAACAGCTAGGCTGAATGTGAATTAATATAAACTGTTGTGACGGGGGTTATTTTTTCATTTCCCATATGACATATGAAGATATTTTTCTTCATAATATCACTAAGCTGTTATTTTTTTTTAAATTGTAAAAGTTTATTGTTCCCAGGAGTTTCATCATATCTAGAATATTCAAAACACAATTTAAACGCTCCATCCAAAGCAATGTGTCTGCAGGATAAGCTGATTTGGTGCGGTGAAGGGCGTGCAGCAGTGCATGCATGCGTGCATGCGTCTCGTGTGGGAATGTGCCGTTTGCCCCCGAAAAGGTGGCTTTCATTTTCAAACCCTCATGTCACATTCCAGCTGCCTTGATTGCTGCAAAGGCTGGCAAATATTTACTGTAATTTCAGAAACATTTATTTTCTTTCTTAATCCAGGCAAGCTGGTACTAGACCTGTTGTATGCCAATCCTCTCAACTGTGGCATTCAAAAAATTCCACTAAGGAAAACTTGGAAAGCTGTGGTATTAGTTACTCTTCCACCCCATAGCACTGAATGCATACGTCACCCTGAGACATCACAGCCAGTCATTCATTAGTGATCATCTGGAACGCCAGTCATTACCTGTCAGTGTCTTGGTGTCTTATTATAGTGAGGGTAAGAATGCAGGTTAGATGCCTCAGCTGCACTAATGTGGCCATTGTATTGGACCGTGGTGGTGAAGAGAGAGCCGAGCCTTTTACCGGTCGAGCTTCATTCCAAACCTCACCTAAGGCCAAGAGCTCTGGGTAATGACCAGAAGAAAACTCACTTCTCCTTTCCTCCATTACCTCCTCCTTTCCTCTGTGATCTGGAAACTGATGTAAGTGCCATGTTGCTTACTGTCCCGATAGTGGAGATGAGAAAAGACACTTCTAAAGTCCCCTTCAGTGGTGGATCCACAACTGCATCCTACCATGACATCATGTATACGTGTAGCCTATCGATTTATCAAATGAACATCGGCATTGTTCGCAGCAGGCACGTTGAGAGTGAGCTGATGTGGTTCGGGCACCTAGTAATGATGTCTCCTGGGCACCTTTGGAGGCGCTCCGGGCATGACCGACTTGGGCTAGACCCTGGGCTAGACCCAGAACATGCTGGAGGGACGACATTTCCCAGCCTGACCTGGCAGCACGTGGGGATCCCGCAGGAGGAAGTCACTGGGGAAAAGGACAATGGAAAATGGATGGATGGACAAGGATTAAAATAATTATTGAGCATTATTTTAATTGATTAACTGAATTGAAAAACACATTTGTCTAACTTTAAATAGCCTGTATAATTGTTAACATACTGAGGGCTTACAGCATGACAACAAATCTTTTCTCAAAATCTTCACGTCTTGTACTTCACAACCATCAAGGTGTAGTCAGAACAGTAGAAGAGTCTCATGTGCGTTGCAGTTTGGGCTAGCCATTGTGTGTTATAGCACACAACAGATTTCCCATGGCGCCACATGTTTTTTTTTTTCCATAGAGCCCACTTCAGATGTATTTACTCCCTCTGACCGCTTCCAAATGTCATTGCCTTCAATTTTCAAACCAATCCAGACATCAAACTGTCTCTCTTCTCTGAAGACCTTGATGAGTTCTTAATTTTCCTCCTGGTTGTGAATTGAGGTCAGGTTGTCGCCCCCTTGCTCTGCTTCAGAGCAGCTTTTGAAATATAGACCGTCCTTTTCGTTTGGCTATTCCAGAAGTGTCAAGCAGATTTATAATGTTTCTGAAAGACCCAGAAAAAATCAGATGATGATGATGATGGATGTCAAAACACTGAAGAGGGCACAGTTATGTCCTTGCTTCATAAAACTGAGGACACTTGAACACTATAGATATCAATCAGTCAGTCGCTTTCATTTTCTACATAACCAGCCAAGAAGTCAGATAGCCAGCTACACATCAGCAGTTTGTATGGCTCGGAAAATCCTTTACCCTCGTCAACAGCCCCTAATGCTCATTGCCCTGCGTATTTACCGTATACTGTTACACGACATTGCAGTTTCCATATTACCCTCATTAAAAGCCGAGAGATAAACTCAGACATGTGTTTGCAATCATCCCTCTCTCTCCGATTTCCTGCAGACCGGTCTGTATGTCGGCCATTATATGTGTCATGATGGAGTACTGCGGGCAGACGCCATACCTGCCCTCTGCACTGTCTTCAGACCCTGTGTTGTCTGACTGTCATCAGGCATTTTCTTCTTCTCAGCACATAGGGGAGAATAGGATTTCTATCTGTTAGCCAGTTGTGACTATAGAAACTTTACTTTTGCTGCTCTGTCGGCCGGCTTTGGAAACAGCAACGTGGGTCATTCACAGTTCAGTTCACAATATAGCAGAGAAAGGAATATTAGGCACACGGGGGCTCCTTACAGTCCAGCACATTGTTAAGCCATTTAGCGTGTTTGCATGCAAAGGAATCAAATGTATGTCAAGTAGTTACAGGACATAGTTAGTATGAAACAATGCAGTTCTGAAAGCTAGAGGGTAGAGAAGGAACTAGTGCTGCATAGATCTATTGTTGAAGTTGCTCTTATGTTTGGGGTTATTGGTTTGGGTTGCAAAAGGGTGAAGGAGTACTCTGGACTCCCTGTCTTCATCTGATGCAATGCAATCAAAACCAAGGTCTGATAAAACGTATGCACTCTGTATACGCTGCTTGCCCCAACTCGGCATCTGTTGCACGCCCGACCGTCCTGGTAGGAGGATCCCTCTCTGAGTAGCCCCTCCCAAGGTTTCTCCCATTTTTTCCTAAAAGGTTTTTTGGGAGTTTTTCCTTGTCCTCTGTTGAGGGTCCGAGGCTAGGGGATGTCGTGTACTAGGAATTTATTGTTTTCACTACTTTGGGCACTGTGAAGCCCTTAGAGACTGTAATGGTGATTAAGCGCTATACAAATAAAATGTGATTTTATTTGAAAACTAACTGGTGGGTCACACCAATCAAACCATCCATACATCTATAAATCTCTCCATTCTTCTATCCATATTTCACTCACAACATGCTCTCCTCTCCCCTCTGTCCTGTAGGTGTGGTGAGGCAGTTGAGAAGAATAAGCACCTGATCACGTTAGACCAGAAGGAGTACCAGCAGGAGCTGAAGAAGAACTACAACCGCCTGAGAGAGAGCCTGAGGCCCATGCTGGAGAGGAAGATTCCTGAACTCTATAAACCCATCATCAAGCCACGCCTGGAGAACAGGTAAATGTACACACATGACCAAGTTGCGCCACCAGCATAGCAAAAGGGCTTAAATATAAAGCTGCCCCTGGTTTCTTCTGCTTCTCCATCCCATAGTCCTTAGACAAGAGAGTCTGAGCTGAAAGGACATTGTACATTTCTACCATTGATCTTTGCATCATATGATTCTGAAGCCCAAGTGGAGTGAGAACAAAGGAAATTAAGCAGCGATTCTATCACTTTGACTGTATCAACTATTCCCATATTGAAGGTTGAACCAAATTGCAGACTTCTCACTAAGTGCTTTTAAGATCCACCATGGTAATAATGATACATCTTAAACAATAGCCTGTTTTGTCTTTGTACTCTATGGTTTTTCCACACTGGTGACCATGTATTTTACATTTCTGTCGTCTGTCCCTCTACCCTCCACCCCCCCCCCCCCTCCACATCCACTGTCATCTCCCCCTCAAAGGGATTCCTTCAAACGGCTAAGTTTCCGCAGAGCTCCGGAGGAAACCTCCTGAGAGAGAGCTACAGAAAGGGCAAGGGAGGATGTCACACAATGGAGGAAGGAGGAGAAGAGATAAAAGAGAAAAGGAACAACTACCGATACCCCTGCACTCCTCTATGGGGGAGCAGTACACATGTCCTCCATGGAGGACTCGCTATCAGTTTCTCAACAATCCAGCATTCCCTCGTTTTTCTTATCATAGTTTGCTGTATATCCCTTTTTATTCTTCCGTGGTTGTTTTCTACAGGAAGAAAAAGGAGGAAACAGGATGAGCACATTACATAACACAGGGTGGGAAGTGTAGCTTATTCAGCATTTCGCTGTGATCTTATTGTTGCTCATATTTGTATAGATTTTTGAGATAACTACAAGTCCTAATAATGCTGCAAACATTTCCTCTGGGTTGGTAAAGAAATAGATTAGAGTTCCTCTCTGAGGTCCTTGCTGGCCCAGGGACTGTATATGTGCAAACAATGCCAGTGTCGTGTGTGTGTGTGTATATGTGCGTGTGTGTGCGTGTGTGTGTGTGTGTCAGTGAATACACACACAGAGTAAATGTGTGAATGCATGTGTGTGTATTCAAATAGTATATGGGAATATTCTTTTCCTCGTGTACTGAAGCCACTTTGTACTCAGTGATGATAAATGATTCTGTTATGTGCTAAAAGGCCTCTGAAATTCCACTCCTCTGAGTGTCTACGCATGACGTGTGCCAGTTAGAGCAGCAAGACTATGGATGGATTCCCTCGCTGTAAAAATAGATATCAATTCCTGTGTTAACCCTTGAGGCCATACTTGTATTATTTTTGTTAGACATAACTGGCCATGTAGCCAGTAGCAGAGTTTAACTTATTTAGAGTTATCTGATGTGATTTTACAAGAGGCGGATATGGATTTAGCTTGAGTACAAAACTGAGCTAAGGCTCTAAAGCGATACATAAGGCTTATCCACAGAATAATGTATATAGTAGAGGTAATATGTGAGGTAATTACAAAGATGTTTACAAAGTTGTGAGAAAATATTTTGCATTTTATTTTAGAGAAATGTATTTTTAGATGAATAATAGCAATAATGATATTAATGGCAATGACTTTGTAGGCAGGATTCAATGTACGTTCCAGTAGTTTCAGGTACCCTTACATGCAAACAGTGCCAAATTTAAGTCTTTCTCTATTTACTTAATCGGAGATGCAGTATTTTGTAACTCACTCCATCCAATTGTGCTTTGCAATGTTACTTGTGTTTTACCCCATGTGTCAGAATACATTCCAAGAGATACGACTATTCCACAGAGAACGGCCCATTTCATCCCATCGTCACAGCTCGTACTGTATTTCAGTGATCACCACCTGATGTAAATGTATATTGCTTACAGTGTGTGTCTGTGTTATAAGATATATTAGTGGTATTCAGTTGCATTCAACCACTGGAAACTGTCTTTTTCTTCATCTGTTATTTGTTGTCAATGTTCATATGCGTTATATGAAATGTGGAATTTTAACCCCTTGTCATGCACATAATGTCATGGCCACGCACTTGAATAAAACTTAATATATGCACATTTGCCATCACTGTATTTATTGACTGTCATCCACCCAATAATTATACCTATGGTACATTAAATAGGCTAGTTATTTATTGCTAAACAAATCAGGTTGTTTTTTAAATGATTGTAAAAGAAACTAATAGCACTGAGAATGACCAAGCTTAAACATTTGTCTCCTGATGATCAATGCCACAAGATTTGCAGACTAAACAGATTTCATTTGATTATCAATCCAGCATTACCATTATCAGGGATATAGTGGGGGATAAACCCATCCATACTCAGTTCACCCACATGAATCTTTATGACATAAATTCATAGTAAATAATATCAAACTGATGTAAGTTGATATGGTATTTTAAGGGTGAAAAAACAAATTAATCGATGTGTTCATATTGCCTTACAGTTATCATTAAGGACTGGGAGTGATAGTTTAAACCATAAGCACTACATCACTGGTCATAGCTCTGCGCAGCCGTAGTCTGGACTGAAACTAAAGAACTACATTCGGAAGCGGAAAGAACTACAATCTACTGCCGTCGCATTGAGAATGACGACATAAATGTTCGCCTTGGACATGCTGGATACAGGTTTGTTCCAAACATCATTCACACTTGCTTTGCTAAACGGTATGTCGACGTTGGGCTGTACACGTAATGTGAGATATATCGTATTATTCTCATTCTACGGGGGATAACGTTACAGTAAAGCTCATTCTGGCAACCCTACCAATGCAGTGGCTTTCGTTTTTTACGTTAAGTCTAGAAAGAAACGGAACAGAGTCTGTACGTTGTAAGTTAGCCCACACTTACTTTCTCTAGTCGCGTCAGAAACCGGCAACAACGTCAGTTTTAAAACTGCAAATTAACATTTCTTTCCCGTGTGAACGCTTTTAACGGTGACACCGGGGTAAACCCGAGCTGCCGTGTTATTCTTATTACACGACTCTAAAGTGCCATGGTGCTGCACCCATCTCTTGAACTTTACGACTGCCTCAAGTATTTGCTCTGTATTTCAAAAGGGAAAGATGTAAGCCTCTTTGAAACAGTGGGACTAGTAAATCTCACTATGAAGGCTAATTCAGCCTCTGGTCTAGTCTGCAGAATAGGCAGGCCATTACACGCGTTGCCTCAAACCTGTAGGCACAGGTTCCCCATTTACATTGTTTCCCAAAGAGCAATAAATGAGACAGAAGAAAGACCAGTGGCTATTAATAGCATTTATATACTGAATTTCACTACACTGAGCAAGCCCATACCAACCCTATCTGCTGATTATCATCAACATGAAGCCCTGCTGCTCTCTTATTTCAATCTCAGTAGGATACACAAAGCTACAATCAATACAGTCTTAATAAGAAGTGGGGTTGATTTGGGCCCAGGTCTAAAGGTGATATTACAGCTTCTCTACCTGTAGCTCTAGATATTATCCTCTGTTTTTGTGCGATCAGATGTTTTTTTTATGGCTGCACTGAGAAAACTGAGGAATTCGGTCTGTAAATGGTAATTGCACCTCTGTCTTGCCAAGCTTCCTTCAAGCCTGGAGCAGGCTAAATGGAGGGATTGTGACAGTAAGTAGTAAAGACTCTTATATAGCAGAGCTTTAATATAGGATACTGCAGATAGTTAGCTGTTCCAGACACTGGGCTGAGGCCTGTTGCTACTACTTCTTCATAAACACTCGTGAAAATGGGAGTGTGAAACTTGTTTTCCTGTTTGGGCACACTAGTGGAATGTGTGAACAGATGGAGTTTGACACTTAGGTTTGAGTTTGAGTTGAGTGCACTAAGCACACAGACACAGATTTGGCTTCATCACAGTGTACTGCTAGAGCACTTACTCCCAGACTGAAGTAAGTACTTTAGGCTGTAGGGTACCTGGTAATACATTTGTATGAAGACCACTAAACACACTCATCTTCGAAAAAGAAAACCCTCTGAAATGTCAGTTCTGCTGTAAAAGTGTAGAGAGAAAATGTATTTATTTCACTGTTGGTCTTGCTGTCTAGGTTCAGCCTTCCTTCACTAACCTTTGACCCCATCTGCATGACATGGAGCCTGATGGGGACCTGGACCCTGATACAGACGACCTTCCACTCAGAGCCAACACCAGCCACATACTGGTCAGGCACTATGCGCTGGACTTGACTGTTCACTTCAACAGGAGGGTCATCAGCGGTAGTATAGTCCTGTTCCTGGAGCCTGGCCCCGGAGTGGTGGCTGGGCCCGAGGAGGCTGGAGCTGGAGACAGAGAGGTAGTTGGGGCTCTAGAGGGAGAAGGGGCAACGTCAAGGAACGAGGAAGGACACGGGAAAGCTGCAGCAAGGACGGGGAAGAGGGTTGGTGCTGGAGAAAGAGCTGTGTCTGGTGTTAGGGTGCAGGCTGGAGCTGGAGCTGGAGCTGAGGATGTACCTGGAGTTGGGTCTTCACACACTGATGCATCCTGGGAGAGCACCAGTGACGGTGATTTCACCTTAGTGCTGGATTGCTGTGACCTTATCGTGTCAAAGGTTGAGGAGTTGGATGTCACTTCTGTGCCAGCCATGTCTAGCCTGCTAGAGGGGGTCACAGGTGAAAGGCCAGGGGTCAACCAGTCAGCAGCCCTTATCCAGAAACTGGTCTCCTTCCCTTCTGGCCAATGGAGGCAGCAACACCAGCTCTTCTTCCAGTGTAGCCATGCTCCTGGTTCTCAGGATGGAGGATCTCTGCGTTTCCACACAGACCGTTGGAGCCTACAGGTGAGGAAGAGGGGGGTAGGGACCCCCCAGGAGTTCCCTCGAGCCCTGAGGGTCTGCTACGAGACCAGGCCAGCAGGAGGCTCTGTCAGGTGGACCAAAGACCAGGACAACAGGTTGGCCAGGAAGTGAATGAGTAGAAGCATAGATCATACAACAATGCTCTGGTTGTATGTTATATATGTTATATAATGCCTTATAAGCTGGTACTGTTTATATATGGTTGCTGCAATATTCTAAGATTGTGGTGTCGGAGTAGAGTTCACAGAAACATGCCGTAGGCTATTATACTCCATTCTCTGTGTGTGGATGCGTTGTGTGTGTGTGTGTACGTATTTGTGTGTGTGTGTGTGTGTCTGTATCCTTTGAGCATTGAAATGAGGGTTGTTTATAGTTTACCATTGTTTACCCTTCCAGGGTTTGTGTTTACACTGCAGGTTCTCCTATCAACAACCGAGCCCTCTTCCCCTGCCAGGAGCCGCCTGTTGCCATGTCAACATGGCAGGCGAAGGTCCGGGCCCCCAGTGAGTGTGTGGTTTTGATGAGTGGGGAGGATCAGGCCATACCTATTGAGGATGGAGAAACAGGTAAGCCATTTGCCACATGTCTTTACAGTAGTTATGTTGTTGATTATTGCATATCAGTACAGTTCACTGAAGTGTACTGGTTTGATTTTTTTTTTTAAATCTTGAAATACGTTTTTACCCCATTTTCTATCTTCTCCCCGCTCTCTCTTTCTCATTTCATCACATCTCCCTCTTTCCCTCCCTTCCACCTTTTTCCTTCATTTCCCTCCTGCACCACTCCTATACACAGCTCTCTCAATCTGGAACTACTACGTCACTATGCCCATGCCTGCCTCCACCTTCACCTTGGCAGTGGGCCACTGGCGCCAAGCCACAGCAGAACTTCCCACTGCCGTGGAGAGAGGGGTGAGGGGCAGGGTGGATTGTGGGGAGAAAGCCAAACCTGGGGCTGGGCCCAGGGCAGGGACTGAGGCCGGGCTTGTGTCTGGACTTGAGAGCTCCACCGGTGACGGAGAAAAAGGCCCCACGCTCCAGACTGGCAGGTATTTTATTATTTTTCCGATGTTCTTTCTTCTGTTCTTCTCGTAACACCTCCTCCTCTCCAGACTGTTGTTAACCCAAGTCTGGCCCTACAGCATTCCATGATAGAAATTTCCCTTCATCATACCAAAATGGTACAGGTGAAGAAAGGGTGGTAGATAGGGTGCAGCACTTAATCAAGGGCCTCACTTTTTGTTTATGACAGTGGAACTATTTATCTAGGACAGTGGCTGCAAAACTCATGTAATGCTAAGCAGACTAACCAACACCAGGATGCCCCACAGCAATGATCTTTGGAGACAAAAAAGGTAAGGCTGAAACCAATTTGGTAGATGAGGTACAGGATATATAGTGCAGCCCAGGACATAGTTAGTGCTGGCTTGCTTTGGGCAGGGTAGGATTGGGGTCTCCTCTCCACTGTCCAGGTTGGCAGGTCTGCCTCTGGGTTTCCAGTAATCCTCCTCCTCCCCTCATGGTTTTCCTCCAGCAGCAGCCCAGCCGTAGCCTGCTGCCGGCCCCAGGAATCTCCTGCTACAAGGAGAGCCTTTATTTTCGGTGAATGGCTGGAAGGAAACTTGGATCTGGTTGGGAACCCTTGGAACAGTTCTGATACTGATGATGGAGTTAATGCTGCATATTGGATTTAGAGTGAATGAGATTGCATGTCGGCACCTCGATATTTTTGGGATCACTGTGGTTTCCCTTTGTGACGTATATATTCCATATTTCCATTGCTTTCGTTTCCATGCCTAGCACAGCGAGACAGGACACATTGTGCCATATTGGGTTCCCCACCTCTAGCGCCGCATATACCTTCAAAAACTCATTCAATTCATTACCTTCTTTATTAACCTTGGATTAAATGTTCTTCCCCCGTTTTAATCTGCTACAGCGGAGACCAGACCACCCGCTCAGACTCTGCATTCTGTTACTCTTGCCTTGAGGATGAGGGGCTCTCTGAAACAGATTGTTCAGGCATGGTTGAAGACAGCATCTCCTGTTCCCATGGCGACTACCCTTGCCGATTCACCGCGCAGTTGGCTTGGTCCCAGCGGGTGGTTCCACACCGTGTGTTTGCCCCCATCTGCCTACTTCAGGAGGCCCAGGTGGAGTTCTAATGAAGAACCACTGAAACTTCACTTAATCATATTTTATTTTTCTTAGAATTACAATCAGTGTCATTTGGTGTTTATGTTTCAACTGCTATCTCTTGGCAGGATGTTAGTTATAAACCTTATTGTGTGAGCAGCCGTTTTGAACTTCCGTGGGGTGGGAAACTCCACAAACACTGAACTGAACAAACATTTATCATTCACATTATCATCCACTGAAAAACTTAGTAGAAACTAATGGATCTCAAGAATCTGGTGGGACATAGGTTAACAATGTAAGGTAATATATGTGGCCCACTATAGCTAGCTACCAGAATCTAGCCTAATTAGCTAGCTAGTACGCTAGCTAACGCGCTACCTAACGTGCTAGCTAACTTCACCGCTAAATTCAACCTTTGTTGTAGTTGTTGATGCTGTTGGTGTTTCCCGAGTATTTGCCTCACAGCTATTCAAAATGCACAGTGGAACTAGGCAATTGTTTCCATTGTTAAAAACCTGAATACCACAACAACAATAGCTGCCATCGTGTCCTTTTCCATGTTGGAGTCTGCTGCTGTGCTTCTGGCTGCATCCCACGATCTGGGGGTCATCCTTCCCCGCCCGAGTCGTATGTCCATGCGCTCTCCAGCCTGGGAATGCAGGTACGAGCTGGTTCTCAGGTGGAGGTGTTGTGAAAGAAAACGAGACGGGAAGGAGAAGATGAGGCCAGATGCTGTAAATTTCCGATGGGTCTCGCTCTGACTAACGCTGTCTGCTGCACCCATCCATCCTGGGGTCCATCCATTCCTCATGTATTCCGGTTCATCTTCTCCATCATGGCCTACGACCCTTTCTCAGTAGGGTTTGAAAACGGTGATGGGGGCAGGATTAAACAGTAAAGTGTGAATATTTGTTTTATTTCTAACCCTCTCGTGGAACCAACTTCATTCATTCCTGTTCATTTCTCATCACCTCCTTCCGCATCGTCCCAGCTTTAACCCTCTATTTTTTTCAATACTTTTTCATTTATTTTGAACCCCTCCCTTTCTTCACCCTTTTTCCAAAACTGCATCTCCCTTCCTTCATCCTTCTTTCCATCCCAAACACCTCCCTTCCCTCGTCTCTTTCCCAAAACCCTCACTCCTTCACACATTTTCGTTTTTTTTTTTTTTTTTAACATTGTGGGCTTTTAGCTGACTCTCTCATCCAAAGCAACTTACACGGTACTTTCGCCATCGTTTTTCTCAAACCTAACACGTCTCTTCCTTCATCCCTTTTTCCTAACCTCACAGACCCCAAACCCTAACCCCAAACCCTGACGCTCCTGTTGAGAGAGCCGGCTAACCCCTGCTCTGGACACAGCCTCGTTGACTCAGCAAGCCAGTCAATAGCCCGCTGTGTTAAGTTGTTTACCGGCAGTGGTTTCAGGTGGTCTGCAGGCTCGCTGCTCCACACTAGACCTGTGTGTTTACGTGTGTGTGTGTGTGTGTGTGTGTGTGTGTGTGTAGTCTGAGTGGAGGTCTGGGGGCAGAGGGTTGATGTGTGGAAGTAAAGCCGCAGGCTGACAGAGTCACCATCCTGCCCTCTACGGATCTCCCACCTCCCTGTCCTCTCTCACTCCTCTATCGCCTCTTCTGGTCCTCCTTCACGCTCACTCTCTCCTCCTCTCTCCCTCCTGATTACTCCTTTTTTCCCCCCCAACTCCCTTTGCTTATATATCTTCTACTCCCATTGCATATCTATCCTCCCAGCATTGCTGTCTTCTCTCTTCCTTCTATCCCGATAACTACTATCCTTCTGCTTCCTCACCCTTGCTTTCTCCTCCATGCTGTGAGTTCATCTCCTGAATATCCCCTCTTTCTATTTTCCTCCTTGCCCTCCTAATATCCCTCACTCCTCCAGCCTGCTGCGTTTACCAGTTTTCTCTGTCCTGTCCACTTCTATCTCCTCAGTCTTCACTGTGTGACATTTAATGTTTCACCATAGTGATAGTATTTAGGCTGTATTGTTGTTATAGTATTGAAATACATCAGATAGGGAAAGCAGCAGGTCCGTGTCTCACGTGTCCCAGTATCAGACACCAGACAGAATCCCCCTCTCTCTCCCCTGACCTGCATGTTTGAGTTTTTCTGGAAATCACATTTTGTATTTCTTTTCCACAGCATAAGTAATTTCAGCTGGCGTACAGCATGACGGTGGATATGATTGAAAGCCAGCCAGCAGCTATATGACTGAAGTTAAAATTGGAAATTGAAGCAAAATAAAGACCCACAACGTCTGGTCTTTTTAAACTCGTGTTGATGAAGTAAACTGTCTGACGAGGGTGGTCAGTGAACAGTGTCCCAGTGTCTGTGGTCTGCAACCACAGTCTCTCTCTCTCTCTCTCTCTCTCTCTCTGGCTCTCCCTCTGACTCTCCCTCCCTCCCTTTTCTGCTCTCTGGAGAAATGTGCCCCAGACAGGATATGAGCTCATCACTGAATATGTATTCTACATGAATTTCTGACGTCAGCGCTCAGTAATCTGGATCAGAGACATTGTGACAAGCGGGTCAAAGTCTGGATGCAGCTCCTTGGATCGACGAAAAGGCTTTCCCATCATCTTGTGAAAAGCATTCTTCCTCCTGTATTTATTTTGAATGGCCGTCAAGTGCTGACACAGAGGGGCTGAACTCTTGTGGCTGTCGCTTGACGGATGTTTTCGTTGCCTTATGAGGATAGCTCCCAGGCACTCGGCCCTCTTGCCCTGGCTGCTTAAACTCCAGTTAGCCACAAATGACAGTCCAGAGATTTAGGGCCTTCATTAAGCTTCAGACGACACCTGCACCGACTCCCTATTAAACCCCGCGTGGGTCTCAACCCCGTGTCGACCCGCTGCATCCTCGCTTCAATGCGGGTGGTTCAGCTCCGCACGCCTCCAGACTCAACCGCAGGGTTGTGCCACATGCAGGAAGGAGGGGGGAGATCAACCAAACTGGAGCTGTAGATTGAGATGGAGATGAGAGGGAGGGTGAAGGCGGGGAGTCATGGCTGCCCAGCAGACCCCCAGGATGTGGGAGAGGATGTGTGGATTATTCCCAGCAACAAAAGCCATTAGCCTCTGGAAGGACTTCAGAGACGGGCGCTATTTAATCTGGAGATTGGAAAATATGTGGGCCCCAGTGCTTGGGACCGAGCCAAGCACAATTTCAGTGCCCTGCCCCTGTGGAAAAGACAGGGGTGGAGGGGGTGAAGACCAAGGCGCTGTGGCAAGAACGCATGAATCTTTTGTAGTGCGATACAGAGAAGGGAGGGATTCAGGGTGGCGTGAAGTTTTTGTACTAAGATACAGGGAGGGCAGGAAACCGAAGATTAAGAAGTCAAGTAAGGACAGGTCTGGATTCGAGGGCTGTGCCACGTATACTCTGTGACCTTAAGGCTCACTAGAGTATACTAGGCTTGCACTAATGTACATGTAGCTGCCAGGGCATGAAGTCAGTCCATTTTTGAATCATATTTCTATGTAACAGTGACGGCATTAATCATTTTAGATCAACATAACGATTATTGATCTATTCAGTGGCTCTTATTTTGTCGTCAAATGTTACCAACAGATGCGCCATTAGACTGCAACAGGCATATATGTGAACCAACGATGTGAACTATATTGTCTTGTCTTTTGTTTGTCTCGTCTATTCACTTGCGTACCTTCTTCCTGGCGGCTTGCCGGTCCGTCTCCCGATGCCGTTAGTTCAACTTCAAGACGTGGAGGAGAAGATGAGGGAGAGAAAGAAAGAAAGAAAAGACGATATAGGACTGTAGATGAAGGATGAAGAGGTGTGTCTGAGATGAGAGAAAATAAAATGTAAGGAGGGAAGAATGTGTGAGAGGGTGGCCATCAGTGAGCGCAGCAGGGGAATCCTCCTCCAGTCCAGATAAAAAAAGCTCCTTGTCTTGAGTGATTGAAGGACCTGGGATTGTTGTAAAACTAGCAGACAGACCTCCTGCAGCATCCGGGGCATAAATACTCAGCTGTGTGTGTGTGTGTGTGTGTGTGTGTGTGTGTGTGTGTGTGTGTGTGTGTGTGTGTGTGTGAGAGGGAGAGAGAGAGCACATGTTTTGTACATGCTTGTTTGAATGTGTGTGTATGTGTGCAGGCTTTTGTTTTCATGTGCATGAGTGAGCATTTTATTTTTATTTTTTTAGGTGAATGTGTAATCTCCTCATCGCATCTCAGCCACGTCATCGGGTTCTGACCGGGAGTGACAGGAAGGGCACGGCTTCCACGGCTTCCTCCCGCTCTTTGAGGCGGAGGTCTGTGCGTCCCAAAGCGCCGGACCGGAGGACCTATCGGAAAAATGGCTCCGCTCACCACGTGGCCAAATAGAGACATTTCTTGACCCCCCCCCCCCCCCCCCCACCGGAGAGAGAGCTTTTCGTTTGGGAAATGACACAAGTGTTGAAACAGGGCTTTTAGTACTGTGGGTGCAACGGCTTTGTTCTGCCCTCGCTCGTAGACAGCCAGGTTCCTGTGCTTGTGTCTATATGAATGATGTTTATTGTTAATTGTCTCGTTATTCGTTTTAATGGGATCGGATGATGTCACAGGAAGACCGCAGAGATTACTTCTCACGATGTGTTTACCTGCTTTACGTGTTTTAATCAGAATATGTTTGACACGTTAGTCCGTTGAGGTTGTAGCTTTAGCCGAGGTGGACCATTGCGCAATTCTTTGTTGTGGCTGTTGGTTGTTTTGTCAGGGGGGGGGGGGAGGCGGGACCTCCCTACAGCGCTTGATGGCGGGCACTGATAAACAGACATACGTACGTAAACATATCTGCCTCTCAACACGCCTCATTGCACTTTTATCAGCTTCCTGCATCGCCGCTGTTTCCAAGCGGTACGACGTGGAAACAAATGACGTAAATAGCTTCTTGCAAACATGTTTACTCGGGTGCCAGAGTGGGGGGTTTCCGCACTTTTGACCTGCATTTGACCTGATGTCGCCGCTCTTATCCTCCTTGAATCCTGACGTCCCATGTAGACAACACTGAACTCATAGAGAGGGGGCGGCTGGCTGAAATTATCAGGTACTTAAACTGCTAGTTCCACTTGCAGTCCGGGCAAACTGGGCAGCTATATAACTGTCACAGACACTAAGGTATGAAATATGACTGGTGTACACCTCCTGACCTCACTGAGTGGTGCTAGAGGATTTTCAGCTTGACTTCAGTCGACTGCATAGCTTGTTTATGGGCTAGCAGGAAGTTGCATTGGCCGTTGGTCCCTGTTGGGAGGAAGTAGGGAGCTGGCGGGGGAGCTGATTACCCTGCAGCGTAATCCCCCTCCGCCACCTGAGCACTCATTCATCTTTTAAGGAAGGTTAAAATGAGCTGCTCGTTACCCTCTATGATGCTAAGAAAAGATAATCTAAGGGCAGATGACAAAATAATAAAAAACATTCATTCATTTTATCTTCACCTGCCTCATTTACTAGTTTCTCTCTTTTCCCAGATTCTCACTCTTTCACTTCGTCCATCATTCTCCACCACTTTACTGAATTCCACCTCCTGCCTCTTTTTCTGACCTCTCTGTCTCCCCTCCGTTAATCTATGCTCTCCCTCTCTTCCTTCTTTCTCTTTCCCCCTTTCCCCCCCCCCCCCAGTCCTCCCACTCCTTCTCCTATGCCCTCAGGTCTCAGTGGATTTCTTGCCTTTCTGCTCTCGTCTCCAGCGCGATCTGCGAAGTAACCCTAGAAGTGTGCGACAGAGACCTGTTCTTTCAGAAGGGGGTCGGGGGGTTGACGGTGGGGAGGGACAGAGTGGGGGAGGAGGGGGAGGTTTTTGGCACGGGAGACAGCTGTTAATCAAATAGTCAAGGGTGAGGTGTTTCTTTCTTCCCGCCTTAAGTGGATCTCCCTCTCTCCTGTAGCTACACAAAAGCGCCTGGCCGGTTGAAAGGCTCGCTCTGCATGCCTGCACCTGGACAGAAGGAGGAGGAGTGTCCAGCGCAAAACTTTTAAAGTGATTGCGAGTAGACAAGATTTTTTTTTAGGGGTGTTTTATTTCTCCACTCCACAGTTCCCCTTGTACCTGCTTCCTGCGGTGGACTCCTCCTCCTCCTCCTCCTCCTCCACCACGAGGAGCCCCTACAATCCATCTCCCCTCACGTCCTCCCCTGCTGTTTCTTCTTCAAAACCTGTCGCTGTGCTCTAATGAAGATAGCAGGGTTCAATTTAGCAAGTGTGTGTTGTTATTGCAAGAACATTCCTCTCTAGTTATCTGGGGGCCTCTCGACTTCCTGCCCTCTATCTGCCGTGTAGGTTTACCTTCCCTCTATGTCTTCTCACAGCTGAGGGGGCCAGCCTTAACTCTTCCACTGCTTGACAGGCCAGGCGTTATACCGTCTTGTTGCAAACGTGCTAGATAGATTTCTGTCCACTCATTGTCCAGAATCAGTACGTAACTAATACATGAAAGGGGATACAAGATGATTTAAATTCCCTGTATTCTTAAATTGATGATTGATTGCTGGGGGGTACGTCAAGCATCATTCAAAGTGATTAGCACTGCCGTACACTGTATGTGCTGTATGTTCCACTTGATATATATGCCTCCATTGTGACTAGTGATTGGTGAGCGACTGTGTGCTGCTTTGAACCGCCTTCTAATGTGAGCCTGCTGGCAACAGCTGGCATATAGTGTTGCATTTAACAGTAACACCAGCACACTGTGCCATAACTCTGGATTAGAGGCTGTGGCAAGACAGGCTTGTCACTGCACACCCATTCTACTGACTAATGGATGAGTCCACAGGACCCATTCCCCGAAGTGATGGATGGGTCCATTGTATGGTGTAGGGGACGCTACTGCTCTTTATGCGTGCAGGTGTGTGTATGTGTGGGTGTGTGTGTGTGTGTGATAGTGGAACCTAGAGGCCGAGGCTGAGGGTAATTTCATTTGTCTGTGCAAAGCCAGACGGCTTAATGTCCGTGGGACCTCTCCGCTGAGCCGGCCAAAATGAGACATTTGAAACAAAGTGCTGTGAAATGTTCAGTGGTAATGCTTCCGATGTCTGGGTTTGCTTTTAGCCTTGGGGAGAGAGCTCTGCTCTAAGCTGGTCTGCCAGCATTGTTTTTCACAGTTTTTTTTAAAATCACAATTTCGCTCCATCCTAACTATAGACAGTTCAATACAATATATTTGTATTACTTTTTTTTTTTTTTTTTTTTACCTTTTTTGACTTCTACATGTAGTATGGGTCCTCCAATACCAAAGCTTCATACAACCACATTCTACTCTATACTCATTGCTGGATGCATTCCTCCTTGAGAAGATGTGTTCACACTCTCTGAATGCTATCTCTTGTCAAGGTATGTAGTCCAAGGGAATAATGAATGTCAAAAAGAAAGTCTCACTTGTCAGTATGATACTTATGCATTCTTTCAGGGATTGTCTATTGTGGTATTGTGTAAGTTGGCTGTACCAACACACACCTTTAACCCAGAGCACATCCATCAGCTTCAGGTGTTGTCTGAAAAGCAGGCAGTCTGGTCAGGTGGTAGTCTGACACCTCTGCAGACGAGACAGCTCTGCTCACCGGCTAGCATAATTTCACTTCAATCTGTCCTCTGCCCTGCTTTCCATTATGTCAACTCTCCTCCTATACCGCAGCCCCATGGTACATAATCTCACTTTCCATCTCCTTTCTGTCTCACTCTCTCACACAACATACCAGAGGAATCAGTCTATTTGTTACCCTATAGACAAAAAAATGTCCTTTTACTCCCAAGGCAGCAGTGGAAGCCAGAAGACTATTCCGAGTAGTGTGTGTGTGTGTGTGTGTGTGTGTGTGTGTGTGTGTGTGTGTGTGTGTGTGTGTGTGTGTGTGTGTGTGTGTGTGTGTGTGTGTGTGTGTGTGTGTGTGTGTGTGTGTGTGTGTGATGAGATGAGTGATGGGGTTTGCATGCAGATAGCTACAGTGAGGCAGGAATGTGGGTTATGTCACATAAATGTCATGTTGACAATCTCCCCTAGGCTGATTGACACAGGCTTGTTAGGACCTGCTGCACACACACACTGTACTGTATTGGTACTAATTAGAACAGGTTGTACACTATAGTTGAGAGTATAAGGTAGAGCAAAAAACGCCTTGTTAGTGAGGTCAGAGGCGAACGGCCACACTGGTTCAAATTGGCAGGAAGGCAGCAGCAACTCAAATAACCACGCGTTACAACAGTGGTATGCAGAAGAGCCTCTCTGGACGCACAACACGACCAACGTTGAAGTGGATGAGCTACAGCAGCAGAAGACCACACCGGGTTCCACTCCTGTCAGCCCAGAACAGGAAGCTGAGGCTACCGTGGGCACAGGCTCATCAAAACGGGACTGAGATGTCAGTGTTTACTGAGCTGTCGGGGCCGAAACTCACAGAGATTTCTTTTTTTTTCCCCGAGGCCCACTACATACATCTCTGATGCGTCGCAGAAATGGCAGCCATGTTTTGTGCGCCAAAGGAGATTACCCCGATGGACTAAGAAGTGTCCACTCTGTGTATTCTAATTCAATGCTGACGTTACTGATACACACACACACACACACACACACACACACACACACACACACACTCAAGGAGATGGACATTCCTCTGGCATGACATCATGTTGCAGCCTCTGTGGACGTGACTGCATACTGGACTGTAGACTGTTTTACTGTTAACACAGAGGACAGATCAAAGGTGCTATCACTTCCCTGCTGATACAGATACGAAGTAGCTCTGGTGAAAGTATGCATGTGTGTGCCTGTTTTCTTCTGCTGGTATATGTGACTGCTCGTTTGTGCATGTGTGTGTCTGCCTACTTTATGTATACTATTACTGTATTTCTTTTTTTTTGCCTTCTTGATCTCATTGGGTCTTTATTTCACTGGTTGCAAGGTATTGCTCCTCTGAACTGCTAACGTGGAACATTCAATCCAGCAAGGACGGAAAAGCTCACATGATACGCGTAACAAATACATGGAGACTGGTGTCTACTGTACTGAAGCCACATATCTAAAAAAAAAAACCAGCCTTGCAACACTGGAACTGATCCAGAACTAAATGTACCTCCAGTGATTCAGTGTTTACTTCCTGGAGCTGAATTTTGTTGCTATATTAAGCAAAAAATCTGGTTGGGATTGTGTTTCTTGTGCAGCAAAATGAGCTTATCACGTATTTTGATTCACACAGCTTTGGTTTCTACACTAAACAACCTGCTTTTCTCGACTCTGTTCCCACCCACCTTCCCACTCCAGTAGCCATACGGATCCATTCTGCATGATACAAACCTGCTCCGCTTGGTGACAGCTGCCTGTGTGTGTAAGGTTATGTTGTCAACAACTAAAAACTATAACCTTTATACTCACCACTTCTTATTTCCGTGCTCAGATCTCAGCGCTACAAAGCCTCATTTTCTGCAGACTCGAACTCGATTCGCCTCCTTGTTTGTGATGACCTCTGATATCTTTTCTGGTATTTATTTTCAGGCTCTGGTGCCATGCAGTGTATGTGGGTGGAGTGGCTCTCTGGGGGCCCCGGCCTGGCCCTTGTGCATGTGATCAGGCCCTACATGGAGTGGCATTTGGCCTGGCCCCGTGGGGCCCTGTCTGGGAGCAGTGAGCTGATCTGCAGCCAGCCTGGAATGCCAGACATTTGAAGTCAGACTTGTTAAAAAAGAACAGAGGGTGGTAGGAGTTTGGTCAAATAGGCCCCTGTGTCTAAAATAGCCCACAGACTCTGTCCGAGAGGGAGGGAAAAGAGACGAGAAGTAAAGGGAGACAAAGTTGCTTCCCGTAAGCTGACATTAGGAAAGGCCAGCCCTCCAACCTTTGCTGGAATAGAATAGACAAAGCTGTACTTTGTCTGTATGTTGTCTTCTGTAGTGTTGTGGTCCATCTCCCTACACGTGTCTCTTAAATATGTGTGTTTCTGTATGGATGTGTATGTGCACAATGTGTGTGAGATTTCACCAGAGATGCTGTAATGGCATCTGTGTTCGGCGATGGTTCAACAGTTATCCCACCAGGGAGTTGACACTGCACTTGGGGAAAGAGCAAAACTGATCACAGTGACAGACCAATGGATGCTCGCTTGCTCTCTATCTCTCTCTCTTTTTCTATCTCTCTCTCTTTCTCTCTCTCTCTCTCTCCCCATATATCAGATAATCTCTGCTCTCATTTTCTGTCTCCCCTTCTCTCTGTGCTCTCTCCTTACCCCTTTTCTCTCTAACTCTTTCTCATTGCTCTTCCTCTCTTTCTCTCTTTCTCTCTCTCATTTACACACACACATACACACTCAGCTCTCATCTCGTTCCTTGTCCCTCTCTCATGGGGCTGTTTTAGTGGTGTCATAGCTGGGAGCCAAGCTGGGTTGGGGATGTCAATTACAGGGCTATGATAGGGGCCCAACTGCATTATGCATGGAGGTGTGCCGCTGGGGAAAAAATGGCCTACAGCCAGGAAGGATGGATGGAAGGATGGAGGGATGAATAATGGATGGAGAGATGGAGGAGCGGAAAGCTATTGCAATCGGTGTTCAAATTGAAATCTCGCCCCGGTGCACACCTCTGAATCTGAGGGCCGAGGTACCCGGGGTGACTCGGGAGTCGCGAGCCCGGCGGTTAAGGAAGCACAGGAGGACTTTAATCAGTATTTGTGGCGTGTGTTGGGACCCGCTGGGGTACCGGCCATCAGAAAGGTCACATACGGCGCTACGTCTGTCGTTCCACATGCAGGCAACCTCTTGACATGATCCGTTTTGGTGTAACACCGCTTGACCTGAATTCACAGCATGTTTAGCTATAAAAACATGAGCCCGCGCAAGTGTGTGTGTGTGCGCATGTGTCTTGTGTGGATATGCGTACATGCTTTTGTGTGTTACCTGGAATCGAGCCTTGAGGTACACCACATGACGGCCATTAAGTAGGAGAAACATAATTAACATTGGAGATTTGTATGTTTGGCAACCAATGAAAGGAAGAGGTAGCATCCATTAGAAGAGCAGGAATAATATCAGTGACAGAGTTTCAATCACAAATGCAGATCAAGTGCTGGAATCGGCATTCATCAGGTAATCATAAGTGACCCTGAGAGGTAGTTTCATTTCTATGGTTTTTATGAAAACCAGAGTGAAATTTTTCAAAATAGTTTTTTCTTGCCACCACTTCTCAATGTGGTCTTTGATACCATGTTGTCCACAATTTCGGAAATAAAATTTAGCTTTGAAATCGGTCTACGGTTATTAACAAAGTTCTGGATCAATGGAAGGCTTTTCTTCACCACCAACATTTGCCGTCTTGAAACAGGAATGCAACCAAAAGAGTGCAATTCACAATGGAGAGCAACTAGCAAACCCCATAAGTTATTTGAGTAATTTTGGTATGATACAATATTTAAAAGGTCCTCCAGTGTAATTTGCAAAAAGCGGCCTAACAAACCCAGACTGGCAGATGGTAGATCAGCATAGCTATAGGAGGAATGATATTAGATCTGATGCGATCAACCCTCTGAGCAGTCGAGGTTAAAACCGTGTCACACCAGAAGGAGAAGGAGCAAGAACTACAGTAGTGGTGGGATTCACGTATTTAGGGTTGAATTATTTTGATTAGAGGAGGTTAGTAGGTCTGTGGTACAAGGAGTGGACCAGAAGTTGTAGGTGGATGTGGATGTTCTCGTGTATTCAAGGGTATAATGTAGCAATATTTTTTTTGAGAGGGGCAAAAATCCAATGTTATTGATTGATTGATTGATATTACCATGAGTAAATCAATTGATTGATTGATATTACCATGAGTAAATGTATCACATCAGTTGTTTTGTGAGCTGTGTTTGCACTCAGATCACGACCAAAGGAGGAACATTTTAACTACATTGTTCATTTGTAACAATATGAGCATGCAGTGTGCATATAATGTTTAATAGCCGCCTTGAAAACATATAGAAATCATAGATTGGTGATCAGAGACATCCTCCCTAGCAAGGATTGGATTAGATTGGAGATTACTGATAGGTCCCTGACATCACCTAATGTCAGTCAGTGTATCAGTGAAATGTGAAAGGTGCTTTTGTTGTTCACCACCATGGTGGGATGACACTATTTGTCACTGTAGTGACGGATTCCTCCGCCCTCAGAAGAACATGTGCAGGCGCCATCTCTGAAAGGCTGTCTTTGTGTTTAACACTCACTTACACACACTCGCACACACAAACATACAAGCATTGCTGGAACTGACAACAAAGGCGTGCTTATCCAAAGCTGGAGCAATAAGATTGGTCTACAATGAAACTCATAAGGCTAATGTTAGCGTCTCCTGCTCCAGTAAAAACCTTTGTTTGTGTAATCAGGAAAAACACAGGATTGGATTTGTTTGAGATGCTATCTAGGAAATGATGCCCATAAGACCCTATTGTATGATGTTGACATGTTCTTAAATAACAGAAGGCGATGGCCTACCTTCTATCTGATAAAACAGTCCTTGGGGAAATAAAGACTAGTTGTATTGTTCAGATATCCAATTCTGTTTTCCTCCAAAACAGGCTGTCTGGCAGAGCCTAGCCTATGTCTTTACTGTTTCCCTGCATAATTGACTTAGCTTGTCACCATAATTGGGTTATGGCAGGGAAAGAAAATAACTCCTCTGTCGTCCAGTGTTTTCAGATGCTGATCTTTCCTCAATGAGAGCAGCTCATTTTACCAGCGTACTGTAATTCATCAACGGCAGCAATATGTGGGCTTATTGCTGCTGTGGGAGTAGAATGTCCCTCCAACAGGTGGAGTCAGTTTTTATTCTGTAAAGGTAAAAGAATATTGTGGCTCATCAGTCGGGATCAGCCTTTCATTCCAAGTAAAGCTAGCATGGCTTTTTAAGTGGAAACCATATGTTGCACGATGCATTACTGCATGCTGCATAGTGTACATACCACATTATAGTTGCTAATAAATAATATGATGCTGATATAAATGGTTGCTTATACTATGTTGTGGGAGTCACGGTGAAATGTGGAGATGGAGACATTTCTATTGTAACGTGGAATGTTTCTCTTTTCTAAAGGGATTTGCAATTTGCCATAAATTCTTCCCCCATGTCAGGTCAATAGTGGTTGGGACACTAAAGTTGTGGAGAGTCTGAAAGGAACCCTAGACAGTCCAGTGCTGTTATTTGAGCTAGGAGAAAGGGAAACCATTCATATGCACCTCTCTGACCCTTCTCCCATTCTTCTGTTGAAGAATAGGCTGCTTCTCTCACGCACAGTCAGCCCCAATCCCCTCAGGGCATGGTGGGCCTGTTACATAAGACAGGAGTAAAGAATGCTCCAGAAAAGTCTTCAGCCATGACCTTGGCTTTAACAGAGCACCGCTATTGGTGCTGTTATGCCGGTGTCAGAAAAGTCACACATCGCCCCTGTCTGCGTTTAGCTGGGAATCTTGAATGTGTCTGACAGTATTTATGTGGAATCAAGAGTAAAGTTGGTAATTTATTTATTTATACTTTAAAGAATATGATTATTCTTTAAAGACTGAAAGATGGGAAATAATGGATTACTTGTGAGATTTGTGATTCAAAATAGGTACATAAGTCATGACTTTGAGGATGTTGCATGCTTTGTTATTTGAGGCTTTTAGTACACGAATGAGAGCTGTAGCTGTTCAAATCCCATTTCAGCAGTTTACTAATCTGTATTGGCAAGCATCATGTGTAGTGAAAGGAAATTTCCAAACCCTTATTGAACCTGAAACTTGCCTCTTTGATAGACAAGAAAGGGATTGTTGAAGGGAAAAAACATGATCTTAATGTGGGCAATTTTATCAGCTATAAAAAATAGACATTAAGGGAAAGCATCATCTAAACAGTGGAATATTTACTTACTCACATTTGCTAACCATTATATTGGAATGTAGCTGCTCACCACCGTGTAATATGCTCTTCAATTCTGGTTGGCTCAGAGCTTTGATAAATTGTTCTTATTGGCTGAAAGGCTTAATGAGGCTGTTGAATGTTAGTTGAGCAAGACACACACACACACACACACACACACACACACACACACACACGGCTGTTTAAGGTAACCTCTGTAGAAACACATATCTCATTTATCTTCATCATTTATTTCTTGCATTACTTAAAGCACTGCCAGGCTTTTCTTATGCATCTGAATGTTACACTGTACATGATACAAGTTTTCATTATACATTATACTATACATATATACACACAAGTGCACACAGACACACACGCCAGTATTTATACTAGTGTGTATTTACATTCTGGTCTGATGCGCACTATCTAGAACCACGTACGATCTGTCATCCTTCACTGTGTACTACAATACTTAATACAAGTCTTAAAAATGTAAGGGATAGGTTTGTAATCATCTTTAAGCATGGACAGTATTCACTTCAGATGTTGCACCTTGGCCTTGAATTGAAGATGTGTGGAAACAAAGTGGAAGAGAGGGAGGAAGACCAATAAAATCACCCGATAAATCTGCAGCAATCCGACTAAAACCCCTAGAATGGACCTGTTTTCACAACTTTGTGTCTGAAAAGCGCTATAGAAATAGAAACTTAGACTTTTTTTAATATGTATTAATATTGTAAAATTAATAATGCATTTTATTTGATGCTGCAGGGAATATGAAGTTCTTGCTTGATGTGTGTACACAGTAGGTAGTTAGGCTTGGCAAGACAGCGAGATGACTAAACTGCCCAATGCCAAAAGCAGTGTTAGAAGATGGAGAACGGGATAGGCAGTTAATTACTCCCACGCGCATTAATGCACACACACGCACACACACAGTTGTCTTGCATGGCATGCTCAGGCTGTATTTTGTGTAATGAAAGGTGTTTGAACGTTCCCTCAATAATGTTTTGGTGTTTGTTTGCGTCTGTTTGGTTATTCGCAGTTTTAACTGATAATTGTTTCTCCCTCTCTCTCCTTTTTCCTTCATCATCTTTTTATTTGTCTGTTATCTCCCTCTCACTCCCATATCCTCTGCCGATGCTATGAACATTTCTCTTTCCCCCGCACTGTCTACCAATGCCAATCACTGTCCCTCCCTCATCCTTCACCTCATCCCTTCATCCCCTTATCATTTATTTCTGGGCTCATCCTTCTCTTTATTCACATCCCTTTGCTTCTGTCCTCTGTCTCTCCTTAGCCCCCATATAGTTTTCCTCTCTCAGAGTATATTATGCGCCGGGACTCCTGGTTCTGGAGCGAGTGGCCGCTCTCTGTGTGGTTCCAGGCTGTGCCACGAGCTCGCCCACTCTTGGTTCGGCCTGGCAATAGGCGCCAGAGACTGGACGGAGGAGTGGATCAGCGAGGGCTTCGCCACCTACCTGGAGGACATCATCTGGGCCCGAGCACAGCAGGTACAGGAAACCGCTGCCCCATTAGCAGTCTACTATGGTCCGTTTACTGTAGCCATCTTGTCATAGTTACGGTGGCCATGTTTAGAGGGTCACGCTAGGTATACTAACACTATGAGATGACAGTATAAGATACAGGTAAAAGGTCATTAAAAGGTCATCAGTGGCTTTCTAAAATGAAACAATTAAAAGGTACATCAGGTAAGATTAGGTTCATCAGTATGATGTTGTCTTCATCATCCAGAACTGCTGCTATATGATGAACTCATACCTTACAACAAACCAAGCAAACCTTCAAACAAAATTTCCAAAGACTATTGTTGTGTGGTTATAATGCTATAGTTAATTGCTATTATATTGGCTGTCAACATAAAAAAAAAGTATTTCTCACATGGCTCAAGCACATGAGGCCAGCAATTTATAAAGATCCAAGAAATGTATTCACAGAAAACATGAAACAAAAACAATATCTGCAATAGCAACAGGATGGAGAAACCCTCCCCTCCAAAAAAAAAGGAGAAATAGTACTGCTCCAGAGGACGTTTTATTGGCTGCCCCAGGAGGAGATAGGTAGCCAGCTAATTAGGGATACCTGCAGAGTACAATGGATAAAGACCAGGAAGAAAGGAGGAGTGTGTAACATTGGTACAAAACATTTGATTCCACGTGGAAAAGAGTAGTCAATTACGGATGTTTCCATCATAAGACAGTGTAAGCCCTGATTATGTTGGTGTGTGTGTGTGTGTGTGTGTGGGGTGGGGTGGGTTCATGTTCGTACATGTTTGCTTTATGTCTATTCAGGAAATTCATGTGCATACAGATCTAATCCTCCTTGCTTTCCCACACCATATAGAATTGCCCAGAAATGTTTCTCTTTTGTCTGTGCTCTTTAATCATGTTACTTTTATGATAGGGGCTTGGCTGTGGGGGAGCAGCTAGAGGCAGACTTGTTATTGCTGCCCTAAGGAGGTTAACGAGAGAGACGCAGTGATGGCGACAACTGGTGCTCACTGCTTTATCGTGACATTATGCTGCCTTTATCTTTTCATTTAGTCAGTCATTAATCTGTTCCTGTCTGCTGATAAAACTCTACGTTTTCTTTTTTCCTCCTCCCACCTCCCACTATTTCCCTCACACCCTCTTCACTCTCTTTTCTCTTTTCCCCCTATATTTCTATCCCTCTATACCTCCAGCTTTCCCCACGTGAGGCAGAGGAGCAGTCTAACCTGAGGGCACTACTGAGGTGGAGACGACTCTCTGATGAGTTGCAGAACTCAGAGGAGGAGCTGCAGATCCTCAGGTATGTCTCTCATTGGTCGAGCCACCTGTCAGTGTAATCATCGTACAGTGGTAGCTACTGTAGAAGTTATTCCTCTTTGGGGATAATGAAACAGTAGTACACCATCAGTGTTAAAAGCAGGAACTCTGTGATGGCTACATCTATATTGATTCTTCTGAGCACACTGAAATGAAGTTAACCCCAAATGCTGACTCCTGATTGCCACCTTCAATCCTAACCATAAATATTAGTAGATAATTTATCAAACTGACCCAGGATCCACATCTACAGGAAACCTCCTCTAAAGATAAATCAAATCTAAGATAAATCAAGCACTTTTCAGAGATTATACCTTTCTCTCTGTGTGCATGTGAGCACGGGTGTATGTGCATTCCAAGGATACAGGTGTGGTAGGTGTGGCCACAAAGTACATCCAGGTGTACTGTACCATCATGTCTTAGGCAGGCTTAACACACACACACACACACACACACACACACATATTGCGCACATGCAAACACATACACATCTGTTTTATCCTGACAGTGTGGGACCCACACCTAGCTTGTTTTATCCAGGGTGGAATCACAGTGTCACTGTGGGATTATGAGTTCAAACCCCAGACAGGGCTTAACTGTTTCAGGTTGGATACTCTAAAACTTTGAACCAAAAAAAGTCTCTTCACAGGAGATGACACTTGCAGCATAGTTACAGACTAGATAGACTATTTACAGTCATGCTATGGAGAGGCCATACAGAGCATAACAGCAAATCAATTGATTTTATGGCCCTTCTACTTGGCACTAGCTTCTGACTATGTCACTTCACTAATAGAAACACAGTAGAAACACTAATGAATTAATGATATTTTGATTCCAAATCAATCCAAACTACCCTGCATTCTACATCAGTGAAAAGCTTTAGTTGTAGTACATAAGAATGCACTGCTCCTGTACGTAAGTTGACTGAAGGTTGAAATAGTTAGACATGATAATTTCTGCTCCTTTAAGTTTGCATGTCTAGCAGTATGACGTTTTATAAGACTGAAAGGGTGGAACATCAAATCAAATCACATTTATTTGTATAGCCCTTAAGTCTCAAAGGGCTTCCACAATGCCCATAGTGTGAAAACAATAAATGTTGGCACACGACACCCCCACAGGATAAGGAAAAACCTTTTCGGAAGAAAAATCTTCGTAGGGGCTACTCAGAGAGGGACAGTCGGGCATGCAATAGATGCCGAGTTTGGGCAGGTAGAGTATACAGAATAGACATAACAGTTCATAATTTGGGTGGGACATCCAGATCTGATCCAGCTGCAGCCTGGAAACAGATAGGAGACACACTGCCCAGCATCCACAGCAAACACCAGCTCAGTCAGCGTCATCCTAGGAATGGGGGACCACGAGGATGGCCTGGAAACAGATAGGAAACACACCCATACACGCAAGCAGACTGATATATGTATTCCAACTCACACAGACAGACAGGACCAGCGCCAGGACATCTTGGCTAAATGTCCATCGGCAGGACTCTGAGCTAGGGTGAACTAACTGGTCTAGCCTTACTCTAAGAAGAGACTGAGCCACTCCCTAAATCGACAAGGCTAAGTTTGGTCAAATGATAAACAGAATAAATAGGTTTTTGACCTTGACTTGAAGATTTCGATAGAGCCTGCCTCTCTGATTGAGGCAGGCAAACTGTTCCAGAGATAGGGAGCGCAGTAAGAAAAGGCTCTATTACCTGCAGTTTTCTTTTTGACTGCTGGAATAGATAGGTAGCCAGCGTCCTGTGATCTGAGGCATGGCGGGTATATATGGTGTGACAAGATCTGCTAAGTAGGACAGTGCCGTCCCATGTAATGATTTATATCTAAGTAGAAGCACTTTGAAGTCGCATCTGGCCTGAATTGGGAGGCAGTGTAGTGAAGACAGAATAGGCATTAAGTGGTTGAATTTTCTAGTTTTGGTCAGGATTCTAGCAGCAGCATTCTGAACAAGTTGGAGATTTTTAATGCGTGCAGTAGGTAATCCTGAAAAGAGGACCTTGCAGTAATCAATTCTCGATGACAAAGGCATTTACTCAAATTTCTGCGTCTGCTTTTGTTAATATGGTTTGAATCTTGGCAGTATTTCAAAGATGGTGAAACGCTGTTTTGGAAATTTCCTTAATATGTAACTCAAACAAGAGCGTAGGGTCGAATTTAACCCAGAGGTCTTGATGTGTGTATGTATGTAAAGTTGAGTATCATCAGCGTAGCAATGGAAATTAGTGCAAAATTTACTTGCATTAATAATGTCAATAATGTCGTGTGGTAGCATGTAAATAGAGAATAGTAATGGGCCCAAAACAAACCCTTGTGGCATACCAAAGTCTGCATTGCAACAGCGACCAATTGATCATTATAAGAATTGAGGGTCCTAAGATGGCAAAGAGTTCTTTGAATAGTTTAGCAGGCAGAGGGGTCGAGCATGCAGGTCGTGGGTTGTGGGAACTAACTAGGAGAGTGTCTAGGGAGACTACATCAAACTGCGAAAGTACACAGACAGCCCAGGAACAACCAAGTGAGCTTTTCAAGGGTGAGGCAGCACCATGAGTGGAGAGTATACTGGTGATCTCATCTGTGATTAGTGTGATTTTTGAGTGGAAAAGTACATGAAGTTAGCAGTAAACAGAGAGCTATCGGAGGAGGATGGATTACGTGTTAGTTTAGCGACAGTATCAGATAAAAACTTTGGGTTGTTTTATTTGGACTGAGTAGCCTAGAGAAGTAGTGCAGTTTTGGCTGCTGAGAGTGTAATCTAGTCGGCTATCATTCCAAGCAAGCCAGAAAACGTTTGAGTTTGGTCACTCACCATTTACGCTGTAGTTTTCTACAAGCTTGTTTAAGTGCACGAGTATCGTCAGTAAACCAATGTGCTAAGATTGACTAGCGGAGCGATCAAATTGAGTGTGTTAAGTAGGGATGGAGTTTAGTTCATTTGTGAAATGATCAAGTATGACCAGAGAGTAGTGCCAGAATATTTCAGCGGGTATCGAGGCAGTGGAAGCATTTATACATTTGATACATATAGCAGCCGTCGTGGATTGTTTCCATACGTTAAAATAGATAATCTCCAGTATATGTTGTGCATTGTGAAGATCCATATCTACAAAAGGCTTAACATGGTATCCATTACTATCAAGCTGTGTATGTCTTGAAATATGACGCTGTATATGAGTGAAAGGGTTAAACATGGACTTGAGAGCCGTGTCTGCCTAGCAGTCCATCAGGGTGTTCCCGTATGAGGCAGACATGAGGGTGATTAGGAGGATCAGGGTTAGGTTTCTCTACAACTGACATGGTTAAATCAACAACGGAAAAACTAGCATCTGAAAATGCAAACACAGCATACACGCACACACACACACACACCCACACAAACACACACACACACACCCATGCACACATTTTGGTTGATTATGTTGTCTGAGAATACATTAGTACTGAAAAGACACCTAATTACAAAAGTGACATCAGAAGAAAAGACATTTCTTAATCCCCACCACTGTTGAAGCTGTAGCGAAGCATATTGGGGCGTAAACAACATCGTTGACGCATTAGCACATTAGACTAAACGACAACTAAAATAACCATTCTGGAGTTTAAAAAAGAAAATCATCAGTATGCCCTTGTTTGAATGTTGGATTGGACATGAGGGGCATTGGAAGGTCATACGTGGCCAGTCACTCAGATTGCTTCAGAGTTGGGAACAGGCCGCGGCAGGCCTATTGATGTGGGCTAGACGGCCGGTATGTCCAAGTCCTGATCTGGCTCCACTGTACCGTATTACAGTTGTGGTGAAACATAATACGAATAAACACAATCTTGTTGTCACGATGCACAGAGGAATATTAGAAAGGACCTGGTGAAGGGATGGGAAGTACAGTGGGATATACAGACACATACACACAACCTCCTCACACACACACACACACACACACACATACAGGCTAAATGGCAGGTTGTGCTTTCTAGGTTCAGTGGGTCACTGTCGACACCCCGTGATCCAGCAGGAGCCCTGGTGGCCAGTGTTTATCAGTCCATTTCAGACAAGTTATATTTAGGGCAGCCTGGGCCAGACGCCATTCTCCCTGCTGATTTACTGGGCTGCTGGGAGCACTGCTCTACCTTATCCGGTTTCCACAGTCAACCCAGTGTAATTTGTCAGGATATGGCTTGCGGAGCTATAAACCTCTGTGTGTGTGTGTGTGTGTGTGTGTGTGTGTGTGTGTGTTTGACATTAAGTTCTGTCAGTAATAGCTCCTGATTTCCTCCTGCTCTCTCTCTCACTTGCGTACGCACACAGGCACACAAATACACGTACACCGCCTACTAGTCAGATAAGAGCACCATTTATTTTGAAATACATTGAGCTATTGTGTGATTCTCTAAGGCAGCAAGCAACAATTCCTCCTGAAGCTGTAGTAAATCATCTCTGACAAAAAGAGAAGGGATTTACCCATCCATCCCTGTTCTGGGCAGTAGGAAGGGTGGGGTTCCTTTGTCTAACGTGGCACTGAAGGATCAACGTTTTACAACATCTACACGGTGCCATTGGTCTCTCCGACACATGTAACTGACACACTCTCTCTTCTGGAAATACATGTTCTGTCACTGTTCTTCTCTCTTGCTCCAGTCCCTCTTTCTCTCTCTAATTCTCAGTCTGACACACTCTCACACACACACACACACACATTTCTCAGGGATGCAGCATATCCTGCTGTCTTAAAAGGAATCCATTTCATCTTATCACCTGTAACAGACAGACAGAGGCACTACTGGCCGAAGGAGACAGGTTGGAGGGCAACTTCCCCAAATCACTGCTTTAAAAATGAATGTCACAGCAACGGAAATGTTATGGCTGCGATACCCAGACAACATTTTGAGGCTAAGCAAATTAAGTATTTTTGCCAATTAAGACAGTATTAAACTGTGTTCTTTAGTATAATTTGGCTATAGCCCACAGTGCTTTAGAAATGGTTATTGCTGTCAATCCCTATTTACAGGGAATAATTGGCCTTCTCCATTGACTGGGAATATTGGCAGGCAGCTGTTAATGCACAGATGCTGAGCATCTTCACTAAGATGTTGTTGTGTGATGTGGAAATGGATTCTCTCAAAACAGCCCTTGGGTATCGAGATTAAAAAAAAAAATACATTCAGGTAACAAGCTAATGGGATGTGTATACATGTTCACACTTTCATGATGGGAGTCTTTGGAAGAGCTGGAAAGCAGAATTTAGAAATTTCAGAAAGCCAATGACTTCCACTGAGCAGACCAAACTTTCCCTACCATTCCCCTCATCTCCTCTGTTCCTCCCCTTTTTCTCCCATTCTTCCTCTCCTCTCGTGCTCTTTGCCCATCTCCCCCCTCTCCTCTCATTCGCTCCTGTTTTGCCTACCATGCTTGGACAAAGTCTCAAATAAATAAAATCTTTGAACCACTTGAGGTGCATCATTCCACTGTGCGGGTATTTTCATACATTGTTTAAATATGTGTATGTGATCTTTTGTGCAAGTGAGTACATTTACCTGTGTGTGTGTGTGTGTGTGTGTTTGGCTCTGTCATGAAGTGGTCTTGTGTAAAAGCGCAGGCCGGTGATGAAGGGTGTATTGATTGGTGGGCCAGGCGCCTGGTGTATCGACTTGACAGGAGGGTGATCCTTCAAGGCCCCCCTATTGGCACACTGAGTTAATCTGCTCAGCCTGATCAATACCAGCTAACTGAAACTATCATTGCACAGCATCCCACATCAGCACTCTGTTTGTTTGGCTTTTATTGGTTGTATGTGTGTTTGATCGTATTTATGGCGGTGTGTATGAGAGAAAGCGAGAGGGAAATAGAAAACAGGAGCATGCCTCACGTGTGTGTGTGTGTGTGTGTGTGTATATGTGTTATACGCTCTCTCAGTGAGTCATGGGCAGTAAAGTCAGCGCGTAGTGCTGTGAGGTCGTATAAACACTATAGCATGCTATTATAAATCTGCAGCTTGATTTCTAGCCTGCCTTAGGCAAAATATGGCAGCTTGGCAATGTGTTTGCCATTGCGAGGACCGAGTGGCTGGATTTAGTGTTGCTGACATAGTGCTCTTGCTGTGTCGGGATCCTGGTTTTCCACAATGCCACTCAAATCACTGCAGGTTTGGGATAAATGAAAACTCAGTACCTAAGTTCTGTTTTTCTCTGACTACCTGTCTCTGTTTTTTTTCTGTGTACCCACCTTCCTGTCTCCTGTATATGTTGGCTGTCTGCCTCTGTGCTCGTTTGTCTCCCTACCAATCTACATTTTTTTTTCCTTTCTTTTGTGTGTGTGTGTGTGTGTGTGTGTGTGTGTGTGTGTGTGTCTATTTCTGTCTCTCTGTTATATTGCAGACCCAACATGGAGAACACTGGTCAGGTCAGCGAGTCTGGCTCCTCCGTGGTTAAACATGCCCTCAACCCCGACAAAACCTTCATGCAAGTCCACTACCTCAAGGTGAGATGCCAGGAAGGAAAGGAAGGAAGGAAGGAAGGAATCAAGCAAAAAATAGTTTTTCTGACTCCTGTAATGTAATTTTAGATGCGTTCATTCTTTATTAGGATCGTTTGGAACAACAGATGTAATGGATATAAATGTGGATGTGAACTTCCTCTTTATTGTCTTTGATGGATCCTCTGTGTCTTCTGGTCTGTCCAGGGCTACTTCCTCCTCAGGTTCCTGGCCAGTCAAGTGGGAGAGCAACAATTCATTGACTTCTTCAAATTGTTTGTGAGGAAATACCACGGGCAACTCATTCTATCTCAGGTAGTAATGTATGAGGTTACCCCGGGTTTTTACCTGACTGCCTGAATGGAGCATCTCGTTCACTCTCCGCTGCTACATCTGAGGCTATTGATAAGAGCTGCACTTACCGTGTATTTTACCTGGATTAACGTGACACCTCTCTCTCGGGCACGTTGTTATTTTCATGCATGAGTAACTCGGTGGCTGAATTGTAACTTTGATTGCAACAGGTTGAAAGAGCTCCAACAGCATTTCAGATTGATGACCGTACATCAGCCCAGCCACATATGTTTATTCTACTGGGGCCATAAGGCAGAGTGATCACACCTGGCCTGTGTGTGTGTGTGTGTGTGTGTGTGTGTGTGTGTGTTTCCATGCCTGTGTGTGTGTGTGTGATGTGTCCCACCTGGCTCCCGTTTCTGCAGTGGCAAGCAGGGTCTTCTCACAAAGTAAAGCATATTTCAGAAACACTCTCTGACCCTGAACCAGCGACTTAAGAACAATCACGCCTCTTTGTTACTTTTTCCATCACCTCCCTCTGTCCCACTCTCCTCCCCTACTCCCTCCATTTCTGTCTCTCTTGTTTTTTTTTTAACAGGATTTCTTGCAAATGCTGCTGATTACCTTTCCCGACATGGCGAGGTATGTAAGTGGCTGTGAATGATGCTCAGACTTAAAACGTAGTAGTAGTGGTCGCCTGGTTTCCACTGCCAGACAAACTGAAAGGGCCATTTCCACCGTTTTTTACTTTCGTGTTGGAGATTTACAGCTTATTTCCAGCAGATATGATTTGCCGATGGGATTTAATGCCCAATACATGAAAACTGAGTCTGTTTGACAGAGGTATTGATTTTGCCTATGTTCTGCAAAGACTAAGCGTGGCCCTGCTGTGGAGAAGCAGCTCACCAAAGCTCCCAACACCAATCCTGTTAAGAGAGCGCACTCTTATTAATTGACTGCTCTCCTCCTGTCTAATTTTCTCCCTCCGTCCCTCCCTTCCTCCCTCCCTCCCTCCCTCCTCTTGCTTGCCTAATCATTCCATTCTCTTTTTCTTCTGATTGCCTCATTAACTTCCTCTGCCTGTCTCTCTGTCTCCCCCTCTCTCTCTCTCTATTTCTGTCTTTCGCTCAGTCTTTCCCCTCTCACTTCCCTCTACCTCCCCTCTCCTCCACTTACTCCCTCCCTCCCTCCACCTTTTACCTCTCTCGCTCCGCTCTCCCCCCCCGCCCCCCCCCCCCCCCCTTTTGTCTCGTCTAAGCGTTGTCTTTTTCCCCTCTCTGCCGCGTAGAGTGTGCTGCTGGCCTAGCAGAGATTGATTGAATTAAAGCGAGGGAGAGTTTGGAGAGCTGGGGGACGGTCAATATTTGTGTCTGATGCCTCTTTCAGTAAATAGCCCCCTGGAAGAGCGAGGATTAGGATGAGAATAGACACACACTGCCGAGAGTCACGGCCACGGTGTACGTGCATGTGCGTGTGTGTGTGTGTGTGTTCATGTTTAAACATACGTGGGGAGGGTACAGAGTTGTATGACATGGTTATTCCTATACTTGGTATTTCTCTGTGTGTACTTTCACTTATATTTGGCTCCGCAAATCCGCATGGTGCTCATGTGTCGCTCTATGTATATTGCAGTCTGCATACTGTGCTAACAATCCACTCGGGCTCCTCCCCAACTGCACACACACACACACACACACACACACACACCTGCATTTATACATACATACATAGAAATTTGCCTCTCATTGTCTGTACATGACTCTTTTGTATGCTTGTCTTTGTATTTGTTTAAGGCGTTGGCCCAGACGTCTAGTCTTGCATGACCATAATGATATTTTCCCAGGGCCATGTTTTCATACGGTGTCTTGGGCAATAACAGTCATTGCTATAATAATAGGAATAATACTAACACTTGTGCCATTGTGTTCCAGAAAAGGCCTCACCCTCACTGCTGTTTATGCTGACTGGCTTGATCAACCAGGAATCCCAAAGGTATGAGGAGTTTTTATTTTCCTTTCTTTTCTTTTCTTTCTTTTCTTCCCTTGTATTACATTGTACATTACATTACAGTCATTTTAGCGGATGCTTTTATCCAAAACGATTTACAATAACTATTAGAAAGTATTGTTCCCTCTCTCCCTCCTTCCCTTCCTTCCTTCCTTCCTTCCTTCCATCCAAGAAAAGTGGGTTGTCCATTCTCCCAAGGGTAGTTTTTGTTTCTAGAGACACCGAAGAGATGCGAGTCAGGAGGAGTGAGACGTCTTAACCACGACACAATCTCTAGCAGCACGATGAGTGTTTTGGGGAGTGAGCACTAAGCACTCTCTATCTGTACTCGCCAGTTGACAGAAACGGGATAGTATTTGTCACGCTATTAAATAGGTGTCAGTAACCTGCTGTCGTTAACGGTGCCGTCATAATAAAGTGATGTCTTAATAGAAGGGAACTAGCCCTCGTTATGTACGCGCTACAGCTTCAATAAGCTTAACTAAGATCTGTTCCGAGACCGCTCAACAGATAGCGACTTCCTCGGCTCGGGACACTACTTTACTGTGAGCGGTAATTCAGTTGAAAGCGCTAAGTATGTGCGGTACCGATTTCATCATCGCGTTAAGTCGTTATCGCCCCGCTAGTTACAGGACCATTACCGTATCTTGGCCGTGGTGAGTGGTGCTGCTTTGCTTCTATTCTCTAATCTAGAAAGGTCACAGATACTAGGCTCGGAAGGTTACACACACACACACACACACACACACAATCAATTCAACGACAACAACTTCTCCAATTCTCCTATCTCCATGGTAACTGTCCTTAATTGCCAGTGTGTGTGTGCATGTGTGGTGCTGTCTGGGAACCTTCACCTTCTAGATTATTCCCTGTGATGATGTAACCGGAGCCTTTCAGGGGCCTCTCGGGGTGGCAGAGACAGCTTGGAGGGACTGCTGTTTTCTCACACCTGATTGGGCGACGGCGAGAGTGTTCTGGGGAAGGCTTCTCCCTGTTTGATGTGCCAATCTCTGGGCCAATAAGATCGTCCGGATCGATAGAAACCTTTTACACACGCGAGGGCTTATGTATTATGTACACACAGAGACACGCGAACTAACACGCTCTCTCTCTCTTTCTTTTACTCTTTTTCTCGGTCTTTGTTTCCCGTCCACGTCTCCAGCAGGACATTATACTCTGACTAAGCTGAAATTGGTGAAAGGCAGGAAATGGTTGGGCCTAATAATAAACAATGATATCCCCACCAATCCCAGAGTAGAAGATGTGGAATGGGAAGGCCAGTGCCAGTCTATTTTGGACCTCAGAGCTAGTATGAGTAAGCAGTCCCGTTGGGATGATGGATCTAGGCTGAGGTACTTTGTTTAAATAGAGACTACCCTTGAGTCAGAAGAGGGTTCAGCGACCTTCTCCAGGCTCCTGCAGCTTCCACATTACGGCATTACTGCGTTCGTCTCTTCGTCAGTCGTGCTTGTATTGTGTGTGTGTGTGTGTGTGTGTGTGTGTGTGTGTGTGTGTGTGTGTATAATAGCAAGTTTGAGGCCATTTGTTTTATTGTTTTAGTGTAACAATCTGCAACATTTTCATATCAATAAATGTGTTGTGTTGCTACTTTCTATTGCCGATTGACATAACACCAGAGTGATTCAACAGTACCCGGTTCATGAAAGCTTCTACATCTGCTTTTCTACATACTTGGTGTCTTGCTCTGGTACACAGCGGTTTCTTTGGAATAAATAGAAGGAGATCTTGCCGAGTAGTTAGCAAGTGGTGAAAGCAGCGATGGTCACCGTGGATGAACAGGTGAAGAAAAACACTGATACACAAAACGAAATCAGCAGAAGATCCAAGGCAAGAGGCATCACATAACTGGCCGTTTGATTTGCTCTGGGTGCGAATGGTCGTGCACGTGAGACAGAGATGGAAATACTGAACTTCTACACACAACCCAATATTGATTCACTGGGAAAGAGATAGAGAGAGAGTTTTTTTTTTTTTTGGGGGGGGGGGGGGGGGGTTTGAGGGGGACAAAAGCCTTGCTATGCAGGGAATGGCAGAGGGGATCCAGGCAGCCAAAGAGCTATGTGTGGTGTCCTGTTACACAATGCCACTTGACTGCTTCAACACTCGTCCTATACAGCCCACTCCATCACCTCCCCCTCGCTGTCTCTGCTCCTACACACACACACACACACACACACACACACACACCTTTATGCTATTTGTGTTAGAGCACTTTTGTATAATACACACAAAAATACTCAAGCCGGCAGTTATAGTATTGAACCTTACGTGGCTATGGTAACGCTAACAGCTGAAGCACGAGTGCAAGTGTGCTTTTATGTGTGTGTGTGTGTGTGTGTGTGAGTGTACTGAATTGTATGAATATAATATGGCAGTGCTGTATCTCCCGTGTGTGTGTGTGTGTGTGTGTAGTGTTGTCTCTCTCTGTCTCATACCCCCCCCCCCCCTTCTTGTCATTGCTCTGATGTGTGATTCACATCACTTGAGCAGTGGCTCTGCTGAAAGCTTTAATAAGGTTAAGTGCTGTGTGTGTACGTAAGTGTTTGGCTGCTAGTAGCTCTGTGTAGTGTGTGTGATTATGTGTGTGTGTGTGTGTGTGTGTGTGTGTGTGTTGGGGGTGGTGTTGAGGTATAGAGGAGTTAAGGGGGGGGTGGGGGGGGGGGTTGTTAGTGACCGTCCTGTGTGTTGCTTTGGTTGCTAGTTAATGAGGCGATTTTTCCTACTTCTCCTCTTCCTCCTCCTCTTCCTCCTCCTCCTCCTCCTCCTCCTCTGTTCTCTCTTGTCCTCCACTCACCCTCCTTTCTCTCATCCTCCGGAGGAGTCAAGTCGCGAGTTTCCGTCAGAGGAACAAGTGATCACGCTCCCACCTCCCACCTCCCTCCTCCCACCTCCTTTGCCTCCCTCTCCTCCCTCCCTTCCCTTTCGCCGCTCGCTCGGGCTCTCTCTCGCCTCTGCAAAGCATTCCTCTCTCTCTCTCTCTCTCTCTCTCTCTCTCTTCCTCCCTCTCTCTCTCTCTCTCCTTACCTCTCTCTCTCTCTCTCCCCGTGGCTCACTGTGCTTTCTCTTCTCTGTCGTTCAGTGGCTATATGAAAGGAGTGCCGTGTGGTCACAGGCGAGGCTGGTGGAAGAAGTCAAAGCAGAGGTAAGCATTCTCTCGTTCTCTCTCTCTCTCTCTCTTTTTCTCCCCGGTGTCTCTCTCTCCTTTTTCAGTCTCTGTCCTTCTTCTTCTCTTCTGGGAATGGCAGACAGACAGACAGACAGACACACAGCTAGCTCTCAAATGTTAAATGTTTAACCTCAAACTGCTTGATGTGATTGTGCGTCTCATCTCCCCAGTCTCTCTCTCTCTCTCTCTCTCTCCCTCTCCATTAATTTGTCACTATTCTTCTCTCCCTCTCTTCTTGCTCTCTCTCTCTCTTTTTTCTCCCCCCCCCACGTCTGTCACGTCTGCTTTCTCAGTCTCTGACACCACGTCTTTCATCCCTCCACCCTCTGTACTCCGTGTATCTCTCTTTTGCTCAGTTGCTCGGTGTTTCCGTCTCAGTTGAAGTACGGCAGCGCTGTACATCTGTTGCGTGTCATTCTGTGCTGCCTCCGATTCCCCGTCGGATTCCTGCGTTGAGCTTTTCCTCACCGCTTCGCCTCGATTTTCTGTCTCTCCCTCTGTCTGTAGGAGAATACTCGTTGTGGCTATTGTCTGTATGAATATGAGGCAGATCAGATTTGTCAAATTCGAATACAAAGAGGGTTTGAATTTGCAGGAGACTGGTCCACTTTTGGAACTAAGCTCACTTTTAAGTTTTTAAAACATTTGTGTATATTTTTTTTTCTGCGATGTAGATTGAAGCCGAGTAGGGAGCAGAGCACTCTGGGAGCTAGATAGTTTGGGCTTCGATAGCGGCTGGCTATTTAATGGAGATCTATGGAGGAGGGAGTTGCAGCGCTCCGGGCTCCGTCACAGCAACATACTTTCACTATTACTCTTTTGTCTCACTTAGCCATTAATGTTGATTGTACGTGGAGCGAGAGGAAGTGCTGAAAGGTTGGAATTCATGTGTGTGTGTGTGTGTGTGAGAGGGAGAGTGAATGTTGCTGCATTTGTGCGTGTAGGTGTGTGTGTGTGTGTGTGTGTGTGCATTCTACACTCAAGGCTTGCATGCGAACGGCCCGCTGAGTGTGTGTGTGTGTGTGTGTGTGTGTGTATGCATGTTTGTCTTTCCACTTAAGCGATGGAAAGTGCGCCTAAAGTCTGTTTATATTTACTCACTGATATTGGATGTGACCACTCACTCTCTCCCACTCTCTCTCACTCTCTCTCTCTCTCTCTCTCTCTCTCTCTCTCTCTCTCTCTCTCTCTCATTGTACCTCCTTTGTGATTATTTCCTCTCTCTTTCTGTTTCCCCTCACACACTCTGTTTGATCCCTTTCACTCACTCCCTGCTCCCTCACTCTTTCTCTCTACCTCTATCCTCTCACCCCCACCGCCTCACCCCCCCCCCACCCCACCCCCCCCCACCCCCTCCTGCAGGTTGTAAAATGGATTCTCCTCAGTCGGAGCCAGGGGAAGAGCAGAAAGCGGAAGAGAGCGGAGCCCAAGGTGAACTACAAAGAGGTAGGAGGCACTCTGGTGGACTCACCGCCACTCTGCTGTATACAGACCTACATGTTAGAGGTTGGAGAGCCTGCCTCTCTTTCTCCTTCTTTGTCTCTTCTGCTCTCTCCGAAACCTGAAATATCTCTTTGAATTCTGCAACCTCATTCTGTCATTGAGCTGCAGATTTAATTTATCTAAATGTTCAATCATTTCTAATACGTTCCAGTGTGATTCCAGTGTATTTTGGTTCACATTTGTCTCCAAATCTGTTTGTGTGTTGAGTACCCTATACTTGTTTCAGTCTGTTTATGCTGTTCCCCTCCACCCACATATTTAAGCCTTAAAGAGCTTGTATACATCACATAACCTGTACTCTCTCTCTCTCTCTCTCTATGTGTGTGTGTGTGTGTGTGTGTGTGTGTGTGTGAGACAAGCACAAAGGTGTCTGTGTTTATGTCTGTGTCAGTTTGTGTACTTTTCGCTTTGGCCAAGGTCAGGGTTCAATTTCAGGGGTCGTCGGAAGTCAGAAGGGTGTGTGTGTGTGTGTGTGTGTGTGTCTTTGTGCATGTGTGTGTGGTGTTAATTAGAGCTCTCTTGGGATGGCTAATCCCTTCCACCCACTAACTGACACACACACCCACACACACACACACACACACACACCCACACGCGCGCGTGCACGTCGGCGTGCACACGGCTGCATCATTAATGAACACACGCTGATCTATAAGCCACAGAGGACCAGAAGTCATTAGCAAGAGTAGAGCAGTTTTCATACATCAGCTGGAAGATGATAGACCACAGGAAACATTTTGAAAGGTTTTCATCACTTCTTCATACGTTTCACGTTTCATGATGTATTCAACATGAAACCTTGCATGCTGTGTCGGAGCGCCGTATTTTGGATCATCAATTCCTTTACGTTAGAGTGCTGGGTGGGATCTGAATGAAATGCCTGCAGAGCCTGTAGCCAGAGCAGCCCCTTCAACCACCTGATACTACCGTCTGGCATATTTACGAGACACACACACACACACACACACACACACACACACACACACTTACTTCTAAGGGGCAGCAAAAGGGCCTCTTCCTGTGGGGGGGGAGAGAGAGTGCTGAAATCAGCCTCATGAAAGAATAGCCAATTACTGTCCACTTGGCCATACACAATAGTGAGAAAGAGGAGGGAGGGATGAATGTACGGACGGATGGAGGGAGGGAGAGGGGGGAGGTGTAGGGGTGTAGGGGTGTGGGAGGTCAGCGTTTGAAGTTACGCCATAAAAGCCATCCTGAAAGGAAACATGAAGTGCTCCACCCCCATCAAACCCCTCCCTCCTCCCGTCTCTCCCCCGCGGCCCGGCCCTCCCCTGTCCTCCTCCTCTTCTTCTCCCCTCCCTCTCTTTGTTTCTGTGTACAGAGAGTGCCCCTGGATGGACCAGGTGTATTTTATATTACTCCTTCATGTACTTCAAACGCCACAGCCCCATTTCCCCTCTCCCCTCCTCTTCATCCCTTTCTCCTCCCCTCTCTTTCCTCCCTCTATCAGCCTGTTGCAGGCCTATAAATCACCCAGCAGACCCAAAAAATGGAGGAGGAGAGAAAAAGGGGGAGGGTTGAAACAGAAGAGATAGGGAAGAAAAGGTTGGGCAAGTGGATGAAAGATAAATGAGAAAGGAGATAAAAAAACAATAACCTTCACCTCCACTAGAAGCCACAGCGGGGAATTTTGCTTCCCTCATTGTCGTCATTCAGTTAAATTCAGATGGGGATGGAAAATGGTGCAAGTGGATCTAAGCCACAGAATGATGGGGCTTGGCAGAAACAATAGAAAGAGAAAGTAAATAGCAGAGAAAGGAGTGAATAGAGGGAAAGAGTGAGCAGTGAAGAGGAAAAGGTATAAAGAACAGACAGAAAGGGAGAATGGGAGAAAAGGGGAAGCAGGACTGAAGGAGGAGCGTGGAGGAGCGTGGAGGAGAGCGGAGGGTTAGAGGTTGATGATTGGGAATTCCGGGAAGGAAATGAATCTGTTGCAGACATCTGAGGAGATGAACAGTCGATACTTGAGGGAAAAACAAGAGGATGGAGGAAATATTAGAGGATTGGACAGATGATGTGAGAGGGGGAAAGATGGAGGGATTGTTGGGAACAGAGGAGAGAGAGGGGGAGGGAGGGTGGGAGGGAGGGAGGGAGGCAAGAGAGAAGGTAGGAATTAGGTTTGGCCAGGGTAGCATTTCGCACTAATGACATCATGGATGATTAGGGAATCTACACACAAACGTACGCACACACACACACGCACACACACACACACACACACACACACACACACACACCTGTGTATATATATATATACAGTGGAAAGAGCCAGACACCCCCTGCAGAGAGGCCTGAGATCTGGTCATTTTAATAGAGCCAAAGTTTATTACCTCCTTCCCCTCTTTTACGTGCACGTGTGTATACGTGCACGTGTGTCTGCAGGAAAAAAAGAGAGTGAATGAATGTGCGAGCATCTCAGCGAGTGCGTAGGTCTTTTTGTGTACATGTGTAACTGTGTGCATGTGTCCAGTGTGTGTGGAGGGGTCTGCAGAGGGATATTAGTCACGCTTGCGTGGTAATGGGCCTCATTTTGCTCTCATTTTCATCTGCGGTCTCCATAATGAGAGGGTCCGTCTGCCCCTGCCGATCAGGACAGGAAACCCTGTAGGGGAAGGGCTGCGAATGGCGGGAGACCTTGGCCAACGTCTCTGGCAATGAAATGCTCCCCTGCTCTTTAAACATGCAGTTTGTAAGATGCTAAGCATTCAAATATCTTCTCATCAATCAACTGGGAACAGTTAATGGAGCTCCTCTGTAAAATACCTCAGAGATAATAAGTAGGTAGCAAGCAGCTATTTCCTATATAACATACCTAAACCTTTTCTAAAACCTTCGCCTTGAAGTAGGACCTCATTTGCAGTATCTGGACCTCAGACTTCCTGAAATGACGAGCGTGCACGATGGGTTTAATAGCTGACATGTGCAGCAGAGCCAAAGTAATATTCTTTTAATTGCAATCAGGTTGATTTCCACTGCCAATCAGACACTAGAATACTACTCCGTCCCCAAATGGTTAGGATTAGCAGGGTCTATGCTAGAACATCCTTGATGTAAGTATGTGGTGTACCTAGCGCCTGTGGTACGGGTGCTATAGGGTTCTATTTATAGAAGGTGTTTACAATGCTCTTCCTGTGGAAAAACAAACCCGGGAAATGGTTTGGTCCTGAATTCTTCTCATTCCTACCGAGAATGTTGTATACAAACTATTGGTGCTCTACAGTGAACATAGGGCTGCACAATTATGGACAAAATGATAACATTTATTATTTTGGCAACTATTGTGATCAGGGTTATTAATCACAATTAATACTATTAAATTATTTTACTGCACTTATTTTACTTATTTTGGCCTCTTATTCTAACATCTTGACAGCCACTGTAGCTTTTCAACCCCGGTGGACATTTTAAATGAAAAGAAATGTTTCAGTGTTAGCAATATGGCAATTAATTATTAATTGTGGAGACTTAAATCGCAACATATAATTACACACAACAGACCTCAAGTGTGAAAGACTTTTTTGGCCCAAATTAGGGATTCCCGGATCCCGCCCTGATAAAATAATTGCCTTTAACTACGTCTAGCACTAATATTGATTATTTTTGCTTTCCAAGCTTCCTCTATTATGCAATTTCTTTTATTTGTTGAGTTGAATTCTCATGGGTGTTGAAGCTGCGATGGACAAATAAACCGTTAGCCGCGCTTCCCTTTCTGACCTGACGATAATGCAGCTTCCCCACCGTGCTTGTTAGTTCAAATATGTAATATCTCTGTTACACGTGATTTCTACTTTCATTATTTCACCCATCTTAAGAAAAGAACGACAATCCGGATATATAAAGCCCCGAAAGCCCCGAAATGACGACAACGCTTCAGAGATCTATTAACACCGCGACCCTATTAGCACCCTCTGCAGAGACTGTACAGGTTCAGAGCGATAATGTTTCCCAGAACAGGGACCTTTCTCCGGGTGCCACGATAGTGTCACCGATAGAGGAGAATAGGTAGAGAGATGAGTCGGGCCACAATCTCCGAGTCACATTGTCCTTGCCAGCGGTATGCGTTACCGTGACAACCGCGTACAACCGCTTTTGTGCTTGTGGCCGAGGAAACCGTCAACAACAGCGGCTTTTTAGGAACAATCTGTTGTGTTGATCCAACAGGGGTTGAAACGGACCCCATTAGATGTACTTCATTGCTGTCAGGTCTTTATGATACTTTATGGTATCTACTCTAACTTTTTCCTCTCATTTGACATCCAGCTAAACGGCCATTAGGAGGCATGGCTGTAGGAAATAAGCCGATAATTAAGGTGACACTAGAGGACGGTTGGTCATCTCAGAGGCACAGTAGGAACTAAGATGTAGAGTAAAAGCGCGCCTCCAGTGAGACTCGGAGGACACTTCTTTGCATTGCAAATATGGTGGGAGTTCAGGACAATTTCCAGCTGCAAATAGTGCTTCAGGAGTTTGAATGGATCCTCTGGCTGCTGGGCCGTCCGTGGCCGACGTGCAGTGTGAATGCTTCAACAAGAGGGGTAGTAGTGGTAACTGGAGCCCCTCCGGGAGGGCAGACAGTGGGGAGGGCATGATCAAAGGCCCTTTCAGGCGGGTGGGGTTTGCAGGTGGCGTGCATTATTCTGCTCTACTAGGCTTCTGTAAGCGGAGGAGGGTACGAAGGCAGGGTAGCAATGTGGACATACTTTCAGCCTGTGTTGTGTTGGGGCTTTGATTCCTGTACATGTCGCTGGGTAGTGGGAGATTGTTGTGATTTGTGAGACTGAGGCTGAATTTAATCCTCCTGCATGTTTTGCTTGGCGAACACTAAAATGTATCGTGCACAAGTGTGATAAATTGCTGTTCATAATGAGAAAACTTGAGTGGCAAATCACCACTCTTGTGTGCGGTCTCTCTCTAAGTGTTTCTCCCTTCTCTCTCTCTCTCTCTCTCTCTCTCTCTCTCTCTCTCTCTGTTTAGAGCTCGCCTGGTACCCGTGTAATAAAGCATATCCGTTTAGTAATGGTGTTTTTGTGGCTTTTGTATTCTTGACGTCACCCACACAAAAATACGCTATTACACCAAATACATATTTGGTCGTGTTGACTCCACCCCTCTCTGTGTTGGAGAACAGTACACATCTGGTTTTCCTTCATCTCTGTTTTCCTCTATCTCTAGCGCTCTGTCTCTTGTCTCCCCCTCCTTCTTTTTCTTACTTTCTAACTCTCTTTCTCCCTGTCTCTCTCCCTCTCTGTGATTTATTGGCAGTGAATCAGGGATGAGGGAGTATTTAGGAGATGGGTACATTCAGGGAAATGGCTGTTTCCGGCCAGACTTCATCACATCAGGACGGGAAATGGTTTGACGAGGTCTGTGTGTGTGTGTGTGTGTGTGCGTGTGTGTTTGTGTACATGCTATAACTGCACTGTCTACTCCAATTTCTCCAACATCAAGCAGGCTGGAGGTCTGCTCAAGTATGTGCAGGCTGGGTCCGCTACTGGGAACCACGACCCCTCGATCGTCTTTCCCCGAATAGTAATGGAAGCTGACATTTGCTTGACGTAAACATCGACATGAATCCCGCTCCCTCTCATGATGATATTTCAATTAGTCTCAATCGCTGGTATAAAATGCTGCAGGAAGGTTGACTGCCCACTTCCCCTTTTTAGAGAAATAATATAAATGAGCTATAAAAATATGAAGTGAAAGTCTGTCAGGCATATTATATTATAGTATCCAGTTTGGCACACCTGGATATAAAAAGTTGTAATGCTTTTAATTCTGTTCAGATAAAAATGATCCCGGGAGACATCGTAAATTTCCGGGGTCTTGTCGATCTCAATGACATAACCTTCTAGATATACGGCCCCGTCTTCGCCCTGATATGTGCCCATTTTACCAATGGACCCACC
>JAXDDW010000002.1:13130000-13132500 GCA_034670385.1 Hoplostethus mediterraneus
GTGGTGTGTATGAGTGTTTGTTTGTCTCTCTGTCTGTCCGTCACAAACAAAAGCCTGTGTACCAAGAGTGCGTGTGTGTGTGTGTTTCTGTACGGTTAGATGCTCTGAAAGCTCTGGATGTCTCTCTCTCTCTCTCTCTCTTGCTCCTCCACCTCTTGTCTTTGTCGTCCCGTTCTCCTCACCTCTCCGTCTTTGTCTGAGCTGACCTCCAGCTGTTTGGATGTGCCACTGTGATACTGATGCTTCAGATTTTTTTCCCCTCTCTCTCTCTCTCACACACACACACACACACACACACACACACACACACACACAGCATGCACAGCAGTCCTTTTGTTCCAGTTCAGTGTCAAAGGCCTCTCTGTGATGTGTGTGTTTGAGGGTTTGTTTGTGTCTCCACTGGGAAGGGAACAAGGGATTGTGGGAGGAGGAGGAATGGAGAAAGGGAGGCGTTCACTGGAGACATTTAGTTTCGTGGTTTGCAGCGCTGAGTGACAGAAATGAATTAAGCTTCCCCTCCTTCTGGAGGTGTGTGTGCATGTGTGTGAATGAGTATGAGTCAGGGTTGTGATAAGTAGGAGACAAAAACAGTTTAATTACCTTAATGATCGATGCTTAATTGCAGGAACATCAAATTGTTTTATACAAATAGTCTTCTCACTCTATTTTCTACAGCTCCATCAAGAAAGACCAAATTGTTGAGACAGTGAAGCAATGCCATAGATGCTGTCATGCGTGTGTAGATGCTTTGGGTGTGTGTGTGTGTGTGTTTGATTGAGTATTTGCCTGGTTGATTTCCCCTCAGAGCAAGCAGTCAGTCCCCACCGCGGGGCCCACTGTGTGTATGCTTTCTCAGCTTAACCCCTGACCCCCAAACCCGCTGTGACCCCATTGCTTTCTGATTGGCCAGAGCCTCTGAACCTGATGGCCGAGGGGCGAAGAAGAAAAAGAGCAGCTACCGGGAGCTGCCTGTTCTAACAACCAGCAGCTGATCAAACACACACACACACACACACCGAACATGGACATGGACACACATGGACATAGACGGTGTTAAACGTGATTTGTAGACTTCCCATGTGCCATTTGGTGGATACGTTTATCCAAAGAGCCTTACGGTATTGTGAGTGTACACATAAGGAATTACACTGCTAATCGTGGCTGTGTGCCATACATGTATGTGCTGTGTACACATACTAGCGTGTATCCATCACACATGTATACAAGTGCTCAAGACTGCATCCAACACATAGCACACTTTAGTCACACAACATAAGTGAGGCGGAGAGACTTTCCTCTACATGGACCCTGTCGGTTGGCAGTGCATGCTACGTGTTATGAATAGTTGTTTTCCAGAATACTCATATTCATGCTGCTGAACAACTCTGCCACTTTCCCTGTTGTTGGTGTCTATCCTCCATCAGGAGAAACGGTGATGAGACAATTGATCCAGACAGTCCTCCTGATTACAAGGTCACAACCTCAAACCATTCCCTCTTCCTCTGTCTCTCTGAAAAGCTCTCTATAAGTTTGATTCCTGATTAGGCCCATTGGTGTTCACCACGACTGATTACAACAGCCAGACACACACACACACACACACACAAACAGATATACACCCACATCCCATTTTCTGTGGGTGTTGTGGTTGTTGATTAAAGCAGTTTTTTCAAAATGAAAAACCGAATGAAAGTAAATGATTAGATCCCAGACAGGATGTGACAGCTGTAGGTCATCATGGAGGTCATCAGTCTGTGACGGACACTATCTCTGAGATCATCACCGTGCTGCAGTAGCAGCTGTGACATCACTGGAGGAGATTATAACGGAGGAGACAGCTCCGTCTCCCATGTAGAAAGGGTAACGTGAGTCACGGCACAGCTAACCTTTCATTTGTTGGCTGTAGGAGAACGAGTCCTGTCTCTGTGTGTGTCTGTGTGTGTGTGCGTGCAGGTGCAATCCAATATTTAAAAAAAATCAGTTCACAAAACACACATGGGTCTTGTACTAATGTCTTGTCAGTCCTCTTGCAGCCACCGACTGCTCTATTATATGTCCACACTGTATAGATGTGTTTTGCTTCAGCCACTCACCATCCTTACACCTCCCCTTCGTTACTGCGACCCCTACTATACTAAACTCCCACACACATGCCTCCACATGGAGGGACTCCCACTATGAGAGGGGCGGTCCTGCTTACATTAACATTGCACTAACACTTTGCACTAACATCCTCTGTTAGGAAAGCTCAATGGTTTGCTTATTAGGGTAGTATACGGCAGAGCGGTGGAGAGAACGGTGCAGGACTTTCAGAGCATGGACTATGCACTACGCTGCATCTCAGACAGCAGGATGACGATGGATGAAGCGTCATCTTTAAAACAAGCTAAGAAATCGCTCTGCAACACGATGAGTTTTCGCTCTCTCCTGTCCATCCGCCCCACCTTGCTGTGCATATGACTTCTCTGCAGTTGTATGGAGCCGTTTTAAAAGTATCTGT
>JAXDDW010000002.1:13137500-13210000 GCA_034670385.1 Hoplostethus mediterraneus
TGCAGAGAACCTACAACCTGCAGAAACAAGACGCCGAGGTAAAGACCACACACACACATTCACACGGGCAAGTGAGCGTATGCACTACACGTATACCTGCACACACACACACACACACACACACACAAAGACCCCTGCTACATAATCTCTACCAATAATAAAAAGTAAAAAGTTTCCCTTCCCCTTCCATCCCAAGGCACACAGCTTAGCACTGTGTAGTAAATTGTGCTGTAATAGCAGCTCTCTTCTTTACAGCCACCATTACTGACTAAATCCCCCAAGTATTCTCTTCATGTTTTAGTACAGCGCAAAGTTCCTTAATGGTACTATTATGGGCTTAGACTTTAATGATGTTTGTGTGTGTGTGTGTGTGTGTGTGTGTGTTTGTGCTCCGCAGCTGTGTGTGTTGGGGGCTTAAGTGTTCTTTACTGTACAGTGCTGCCTCTTAAGTGCAGGAGCGTGAGTGTGAAAACACAGCTGTGGTGAAGCCTATAAACTGTCCATGCTAACCTCCATCATTAACATGTCTCATCTTGAAGAGAAAGACTTGATACATATTTCCTTTTTTTTTACGAGTGCTTATTAATTATATGAGCTGTTTTGTTGGGGGATTAATGTATATTGTGGCGCTCCGATGCGCTGTTGCACAGTGTCCACAGTTTGTTTTGTACTGAATCCAGACGTTGTATTGGGATTTAAATACATTTTTCTACACATTCCAAACACTCGTTCTGTTACAGATGTTTTGATTCTAATTTAGAGTTTTGAATGTGTTCCAAATTCTGTCAGTCCATCGGTGAAAGTGGGAGAACATACGCGGCACTGAGGAAATGAGCTGAGTTATGAACAAAAACAGTGCTCACATTTGAACCACAATAGTCATATTACGTTTCAATGAATATACTTTGGATTATTGTTTTGTTTCTAATTGAATTCATTCAACCTCGCGGTCACAGAACCGAGGCAATTTCGACCTCGTGTCCGGGTTCAGATTCAGAATGTCCCTCCTGGCTCTGTAGTCTGGGCTGCCCGGCAGACCAAAGGGCAATTCTCATCGGCAATTTTCAGGAAAAACTTTCAGTGTTTGCTAAAAATACACGGGTCATTATGCACATGCGAACACACACGCGCGCACACACACACTCACACACACACACACACACACACCTGTCTGAAGCCAATGGTCCAGCCCTAATGTTAGTAATTTCATTCAGAAGAGGTTAATCACCTATGTCCTCCTTATAAATGTGGCCATTTATTCTCTCTCTCTTTCTTTGTTTCTGTTTCTCTCCCCCCCCCTCTCTCTCTCTCCCCCTCTTTCTCTCTCTCTCTCTCTTTCCGATTCTGTTCACCTTCCAGCCCACTACTTAGCTTTTCTTTGTCCGTTACCACATCCTCTTCAGAAGATTGATGATGAATTTGTTTGAAAGTCTTGGATAAATACAGGCCTGAGTGCAGGGTGGCCTGGATAGACCCAGACTGTTTACCTCAGAGAGACCGAGAGCTTTGTCGAGTGGATGAATATTCAATTATTGAACAGAATTATTGAGAATGAGTCTTATGGGTTGTGAAAGGCAACAATATATCGACTCAATTCTTTGTGATATGAAAAACTGCAACAAAATGTATTATCAGTAACAACTGAGAGACAATCTCTTGTGATTATTATTAAGATTTCATGTCGCAATTATAAGATATTGTCCTATCTATTAATGGGCTAATTTCTCTTCACTTTAACTTCATTTCACATATTATGACGATATGTCATATCGCTATCATACCCCCAGTATTGTGTATCATGTTGTATGGCACACTGAACATATTGTTACTGCTCACTGCAAGTCGTACTGTCAAACTTGTGAAGGTGTTCACTGGATTTAATGTGGTGTGGAGAATAGTGTGCAAGCATTAGCTTAAGTTTGTGTGTGTGTGTGTGTGTGTGTGTGTGTGTGTGTGTGTGTGAGAAAGTTAAAGGGAATATGAATGACCACGAACATGCGTGCAGCGGGACGGTGAGCGGTGTGAGTGACCATGAATACGTGTGTGACCGTCTGGGAGCCGGAGCATGTGTTTGCATGTATGAGAGAGAGTGCGTGACTTTGGTCCACTTCCTTTCATAGGACTCTCATGTGATGTGCGATACCATGTGCCTGTGCGTGCGTGCATGCGTGCATGTACGATTTTGTGAATGTGTGTGTGTGTGTGTGTGTGTAGTGTAGTCGAAGGCCATCTGTTGGTCAAGCACATAGGACACATTATGCCCACCGTGGCCTCTTGCCGCCTAGGTTAGGTTCACTCCACCGGAACATATCAAGCACTGTCACTGCATGTGGAGGAAAGGTGAGAAGGGTGAGCAAGGAAACAAGAAAAAAAAGAGCAATTAATATTGAACCAAGGAGTGCCTGAAGAAAGGAAGAAAAGAGCGAATGAATGAATAATGGTGTGTTTTGCCACTGTAGTATAAGTCCTATTCATTACATCGAGTGCTTTTCACTCCTTAATGCTGTAGGATTAAATACTGTTTATAGTACTTTTCCACACCTGGGCCTGGAAACGCAGTGTTGTATGAGGCTTCCAGGTGCCCGTGGTGGTATACTGTACGCGGACACACGTCAAGACTATCACAACACCGTGTGGCGCATCTGCACTTTTGTGTTTGTGAGATTGTCTTCGCATGCGTTTGTCATGGTAAGTGCAGCCACATATATGTGAGCAGCGTTTTTGTGTGAGTGTGTGTGTGTGTGTGTGTGTTTGTGTGTGTCGGGGGTTGGTGGTGGAGAAGGGGGGCGCAGTAATAAATGAAGGAATGTCACTGTGTAATTGCATGTGCTGTCAGAGAAAGGGGCCCAGGGAGGGAGGGAAACCGAGAGTGAAAGAGGGGGTAAGGAGAGGTACACCAGGCAGCCGCTCCGCCCCAGGGCTCTCCCCAGGAATGTAACCCAGCACAGGGAACAGCTGCTGGGGCTACACGGGCCAGAAGGGCAGGGCTGGCACCGGAGGGTACAGATACACGCACCCGCACACATAAACACACACACACACACACACACTCACACACACGCACTTCCACAGCGATGAATGCACAGTATAGACACACATATCCTTGTTCCCATGCAGGCAGAGGGTAGAATTGCATGTTAGAGTTAACTGATTCCCCTCACTTTCTGTCATGCATGCTTTGGGATTTTTTAAAGTCTTCCGGTGTGCAGCAGTGGAAAAGACAGTGTAGACAGACAGGAACGATTTTTTAATTTGGAAAAAGAGAGATAGGAGCAGAAGACCGGAAAGAAAAAGGGGGTAGAAGAGCGAGTGAGAGAAGAGAAAGCCCTTCTGAGGCCAATTAAACCCGTGTTTATTTAGCAGGTTGCGGAGGTAATGGGTGGATTCAAATGTGGCTGTTGTCAACGGAGCGTTGCTCAGCCTCCTCTCTAATGCTGCATAAACAGGCAGACACACACACACACACACACAAACTGACAATCAAAAAAAATCCCATTAAAAAGAGTGTGCATGGATATGAACAGCACTTGGTTAGATCCATCCCCCTGAATCACTCATCAACCCTGGTGGCATTTTAACATTTTTCGAAGCAAAGTGCTAACTCAGGATGAAAATCAAGCCAGCACAATGCTGTAGAAACACCCAACCCATGAGCTGTCATGGGCTAAGAGTACCAATCACAATCCCACGCTCGGTCCCTGTGCTCTCCAAAGGACTAGTTTATTATCCTGGCTATGTGGAGATAGTTATGGACGGGATTGGAACACCCACGGAAGACCAGCCGAGGGAAAACCGTCGGGCTTTAAAGTGTTTGACGGTGCTTTAAAACATTTTTCATCTGGATTTCTTTTTTGTCTTTATCAACATCCTCCCTCTTTTTCCTTCCCTTTCTTGCTCCCTCTCTCACAAACACATTAAAAGTATGCAAGAGTGCATCAACGGACACATGCATGCACACACACACACACACACACACACACACACACACAGCAGATGATGAGGGATGATGGCTGAGACGGGGACAGAACCAGTCTCTGATCTCTCCTGTAACCGCGGCAACAGAGCTCCTATTGATCCTCTGGGAGAAAGGCCAGGCATCAGCTTACACACACACACAAACACACACACACACATAGCGTACAAACACACATATACACACATTTGTGAACACACGGATGCACATACTAAGAGAAATCATAAAAAAATAAATAATTTGATTGTGAAATTGGAACTTGAATTGTGATATTTCCTTTCTCAAACAAACCATGTGAGTTTAATCTTAAAATCCTGCACAAATCTATTCATTGTAAATTTGGTAACTGGGACAAGATGTAACCTTTTCTGGAATGAATAAAAAGCTGATGTATTCTCTTATCAGCACCATCCTGTGTTTGGATTATTTACAGGTTTTATTTACCCTTTGGCTCGGTGTTATGATACTGTTTCTGCATTCAGGGAGGAAAAGTGAAGAAGGAAAAAAAAGAGGCAATAAGATTTTGTGCTGCAAAGTGACGTGTCTTTTAGATGAAATCATCCATTTAACTTCGTATTTACATTTCTTATGCCATTTGTTTTTTTTTCCCCAGGTCAGGCACCGCTGGTGTGAGCTGGTGGTCAAACATGGGTATTCTCGGGCGTATGGAGACGTGGAACACTTCTTGGTTCATGACCAGGTAAATGCACACACACTGAAACATGCACATAAATACTGTAAATATTGTGTTGTTGTTTTTTATTGTAAATAGTGTGAAATTGTTGCCCTCTGCACATTTCTGTTGAGCACTGCCACTTCACTACACCCCTGTATGTATGTGACGAATAAACTTCTTGAATCTTGAACATGTTTTAGATTCTGTCTGAGAGAAACATCTTGTCGTGTGTGTGTGTGTGTGTGTGTGTGTGTGTGTGTGTTCGTATGTTCCAGGCCATGGGGGTGTATCTGTACGGGGAGCTGATGGTACAGGAGGACCCTGAGCAGCAGGCTCTGGCCCATCGGTGTCTCTCGTTGGTCCAGGAGCAGATGGACCAATCGGCGCGCAGAGTGGTGGAGGAGATGATCCTATGACATCGCAGGTAATCACTCACACTGAATTCTCATTGGCTAAAAGGTGGCTGCTATGTATTCCAGTCACCTAATGTCACAACTCCCGTTTGTGTCCTTCCTTTGCCCTTTGCACTTTCATTCCCTTTTAAAAATCAACATGACGTGTCCAGTCCCGTGCCAACAGCTGTCTCTCTCTCGGGGGGCAGCCGTCCATCACAGGTGAAATGTGTTTTACCGGCTCACATTGAGGAGGACAGACAGACACAGATCAGAGGAGAACTGTGAAAATTCCCTCTGTTCAATTTGTGTCTTTACAAGCTGAACCAGTAACCTAAAGATGCTTTGTGCAGGATTATAAAACGGCAGCCCCTGTGATCCGCTCGGCGCTTTCATCTGCTCTGTAGCCGCAGTTCAAAGTTTCACCTTAAACATTGTGGGGAAGAGAAATAATGAGATCCCAATTTAAAGCAGCTTACATGGGCTGAATGTGGCAGGAGTGTTTATGTTTAGAGAAGATCCTTCATGGGTTACTATTGTCTATTCAGAATCATAACGTTTTCAGATGCCAATTGGACATTTCCACATTTCAGAAATACAATATTTCAATCTTGTATCTCAGTATTTCACTCTGAGATGGCCTCGGTAAAAGAAACCTTTGTGTTGGATCGATCCTGATTCCATCTGCCCCAGCAGACAGTCCACCCTCGAGTCACTTGGCTACCTTGGCACATTCCTCTCTGAGCCCACTGTGTGTGCGTGTGTGTGTGTGTGTGTGTGTGTGTGTGTGTGTGTGTGTGTGTGTGTGTGTGTGTAGACTCAGAATGGGGCCTTTTCTGTGGTTTCACAGCAGCGCCGTCAGGATGTGTTTGTCAGAGAAGGAATTTGGGAATGTGTTCCTCAAACAAACGGGAGAGAAAAAGGGAGAGAACGGGTCAGTGAGAGTCTCCACTCGGAGTGGGGTGATTTTTCCTGAAATTCTCTGTGTGTGCGTGTGTGTGTGTGTGTGTGTGTGTGTGTGTGTGTGTGTGTGTGTGTGTGTGCGCGCGTGTAACCACAACCCACTGGGCTTTTGGGCTTCTCAAACAGTGAGGGGTTTATTGGTTACTTCCCCCTGAATGAGGGGAAGAGAGAAATTTATGGTTTAGACAGACAGACAGAAAGAAAAGGGGGGGAAGAGAAAGAGCGGGAGGGAGGAATGGAGGGAAGACGAGTCTCTGTGAAGCCGGTGGTCGTTTCACGGGAGAGCTGCCGTTACTGACCACGTTTGAATGTCGGGTGCAGGCCATTAAACTGATCTGGGTTTGACAGCCTTCTCTTAGTACTCGTCAGCTAACTGTTGTATACTCACAGCTATTGTTAACTTGAAACGGCACCCTTGAACATTATCAGTAGGACACTATAGTGCGGTGTAGTACAGTTGACCTGGATAGTTGCTTGTACCCACATTCTGTAGAAACGCTTTTCTGTAGAAGCATTTTAAGCGAGAAAGGCAAAATATGGCTCATCATTTTCTCCAGAATATGTTCGAGGGCCCGTTCAAAAACATCCTCGTGACCTGTGGGTCCAGACCCGGTCTCCGATGAACCGCTGGCCACCTAGCATGTCCCCGTCCAGCGAGTGTTAGTCCATGCAAGGCTGCTGTGACCTTGGGAGACTGTGGCTGTGTCAGGAGGCGCCGCTAAATACTCGTCCACATCAGCCTGAGTGACTCTCTGCGCTAAATCCTTTTTTCAGTCTGTGACCAAGCCACTACAAGACAGGCTTTTATCTTCAGACACACACACACACACACACACACACACACACACACACACACACAGCTCTATGCATACAGTGCCTGTCTGTTTGTGCCCGCAGATCTCTTGTCATCATCCCTCACTTCACCTCCCTGTGGAGTCTGACTACTAGTACAGGGGAATGGAATGGTGAAAGGATAGAAAACAACCTCTCCTCTATCTTTTTTCCATTGTTTCTTGTTGGCTTGAACCAAACAAGCCTCTGTAAACATCGATGGATCATGCCGGTCAACTCAGCTCGGGTCCAAATCGCTCTCCAATTAAAATGATGGATGAACCTTCCCCCTCCCTGCTTTTTCATATTTCAGGGGTGGTGGATGGATTTATGTTTACCTGCTCGGTTTGTGTTCCCTTTCTCACGTACAGCACCCTACACACTCACACACACAGTACAGTACAGTACAGTACAGTACAGTGGGATTAGCATGTCTGTCAGGGTGCTCTCCCACCTCAGTGTTTCTAAAAGTGAAGGGTGGTCCTCTCCCCGTCTTCCTCCTCCCTCTCTCCTCTCCCTTGTTCTTCTCGGCCCCCCCCGGTACATGCCTCTGGAATCCCTCTTGATCCGCTTAATGAGGGGCATATCGCCGGTGTAGCCGAGCGTGGCGAATGGGAGAGGAGGAGAGGAGTAACCAAGGAAGGAGCGAGAGAGAGAGAGAGAGAGAGAGAGAGAGAGAGAGAAAGGGAGAGAGGATCTACAAGTCCTGGCCTTTCATGTCAGCGTGCTTGAAGGCATGCATGAGAGAGAATGAGGAGGGAAAGTTAGAGATTTGTCATTTCTTGAGTTTCTTGTGGGTTTGTGTGGAGTGCTGGCGGAGACACTGGGGAGAGAGAGGGGGAGGTGGAGAGAGAGAGAGAGAGAGAGAGAGGGAGGTAGAGAGAGACAGAGAGAGAGAGATCTTGTTCTTTCATGTCTGGGCTGTGAGGGTTCCTGGCGTGCTGATTTGTGACTTATGATAAAATCACATTGCCAGGGATTACCACACAGCCCTGACCCAGCCGGCTGCCATGGCAACCAGGGGCCCCCCCCACACACACATGCACACGCCCGCCCCACAAAACTCCTAAACTACAGGAGACGTGATTATCTCCCGAGTATGTCGAGGCCCCGTTCGGTTCAGAGTGCAGCTGATGACTTAGAGGTATGGAACAGATAAAGGATGATGGTGTGTGTGTGTGTGTGTGTGTGTGTGTGTGTGTGTGTGTGTGTGTGTGTGTGTGTGTGTGTGTGTGTGTCAGCCAGACAGACAGACAGGTTGTGTATCCTCTCTCCAGCCAGGTACAGAGCTTAGCTGATTGGTGAACAGTGATTGATCTCCTCTTTGTTCACAGTGGCTAAGTTCTGCCCCTGAGGAGAGCCTGACCCAGACGACCAGACAGACAAGGAACCAACGAGAATAAATTAGCAGAGAGAAAGAGAGAGAGAGAGAGAGAGAGAGAGAGAGAGAGAGAGAGAGAGAGAGAGAGAGAGAGAGAGAGACAGAGAGAGAGAGAGAGAGAGGGAGAGAGAGAGACACTCTGGGGTCCAACTTGATTTATACAGTGGGGTGTGCCTGTTTATGTGTGTGTGTGTACATAGTTGAGCCTTATTTTTCACAGCTCAGTTGTCTATTGCTCCCTCCTCCTCCCCCCTCCTCCCCCCTCCTTCTACTTTCTCCTCCATTTTTCTTGCTCTTCACTCATTTGTCCACCCTTCCTCTTACCTTTCCCTCCTTCCTCTTCGGGCCCCATCCTCCAGCCTGCCCTCTTATCCCCTCTCGCTTTCCCCCCCATTTTTCCTCCCCCTCCATCTTTTCTTCACCCCCACCCCCACCCCCCCCTTCTTCTTCTTCTGTCTCCCCTTCATTCATCTCCCCCATCCTCCAGCCTGTCTCCCGTCTCATGTCTGTAACGCGTCTCCACCGAGACCCTCTCAACTCAGAAGAATTAAACTCGGAGGCCTCCTCACAAATTCGACGTGCTGTGCAGCGCTGCTAATGAGCCCCCGCGCTACGCTCCCCTGCTTTGCCTGTTGTTCTTTCTTTCATCTTTTCTCCCCCCCCCCTCTCTATTTCCTCCCCGTTTTGTAGCTTTTTCTTTTTTTCCTCCTCCTCTTCTTCGCCTCAGACTTATGTATGGTAACAGTTCTCTTCCTGGTGAGGCAGTGTTAAAGCTAGCTGTGAGGATGATGCTGGTCATATAGTCCGTAGTGCTGGTGAAGGTGAGAGTGTCTCAGGAGGAGGACAGCCTGACTCTAGCTACAGTGCTAATGAGGCCTGGGGAGACCCAAACGCTGCTGATGCTGCTGACAGCCACTCCATCAATCCTGGAGCGGCAGCCGCCATCATCACCACCGTCATCATCATCATCATCCTCCTCCTCCTCAGCATCTCCATCATTCTCTGTGCAGCAGACACTCTTGACTCGTGCTCAGTAAGAGTTTTGAGAAACTGAGGGGTATCTCAAAGGCTGAAAGTGTCTTGATTCAAAAGTGACACAAATCAGATTATTTCAAATCGATGTGAAAAGCAAAAAGCAGAATGGAGTTGCATTTTCTTTCAAATCTGATCCATTGATATGTGGTACTAAATTGAGGGGACTTGTATTTGAACGTTCAAATCACATTTTTTCAGTGTTGTCGCAGTTATCAGTCAAGTTTACACACTGAACTGGAGGCGGTTGTCATTATTTCAGGCACGACTGTTTTAGTTCGTTCTTGTCTGTATCGTCTGATGAAGTCGCCGCTGACTTGCATGCAAATACATAAAAATCCAACAAATAAAGAGCCAGCTCTGAGCCAGCGTGCATGTTAGCTAGCTGAAGTAGCGCAGCCACAATGACGGATGTGATATTCTTTGTTATGGTAAATCTACACGTCTTACAGTTCACATTGGTATTGGATATATATTTAAAAACAGAAGGAGGAACCGTCACCAAAACAAATCGGATGTGGCCCACAATTCGGAATTGAGCGTAATTTCCTGCAGTATGAACGCAGCCAAAGTGCTCATTGCAAGAGGTTGAGAGTGCCTGCAGCACATCAGTACTCCGAATCAGCCTTTGAGTACTTAAAGTACTTCAAGTTTTAAACTTTTGGCAGGGGCATCCGAGCATCCCAGCATCCCTGGTTGAGATGTATCGATTTCTGATCTAATCTCAGCCTGAGGCAGCCGAGGTACAGGCATCCATAAAGGAGATGGATTTTCATAGTACACGTTCCCACACTGTGAAGGAAAAACAAGATTAAGGCTTCAGATGTAAATCTTGTTTTTTAGAGCATGCCTTTGTTTTGGGATGTCAGCCTCATTTTATCAGCACAATATAGTGTTTATGCAGTGTGTTTACTTCTAACTATTTTAGGTTCCATTGTTTTTCCTCAGCTAGGTGAAAGGAAACATAAATCTGTGATCCTGGAAAACACCCACTGATATAAAGAAAAGCACTAGGTCTCAATTGCCTTAAGTGTGTACCATGGGAGCGTTCCCAAATGAGTCAAGATAAGGTGAACAAAACCATGTAAACTGTGTTATCTGCTTGCAAGAGAAACAACATCAGCAGGTTTATTACGTGAGTTCATATTTACTGTATATTATCTGTCATCGTCACAAGGATAGATTCATCTCGATGTGCCCAGAACAACCCAAAATATAGAATATGTTTTGGGATTCAGATGTATAGACTGTACTAGTAAACATGTATCTCCACAACAAACAGAAACTCTCTCACAACAGAAACAAGCTACTGTCAACTCATCAGCCAACACCCAACAACAAAGGTGATTGAAGTCTAAAATACTGACCCATAAAAACTGATTCTTCTATAAACTTCAAGTACAAGGACATTATTGGACTATTCTATTGTACTATTGGATCTATTTCAAAGTCAACGTTCAACTTTTTTGTATCAGGCTAAATTGCAACGCTCTATCGTTCTGAACCGACAGCTCCCGAACCAAAGCAGTGACAGATGGTTGAAAATGTATTTTAAAACTGGTCATTCTAGCCTTTCGGTAAATCAGCATATTAACAGCGAGGAGGTATTATAGCGCTCTATATTCACAGCGTCAAAATGGCAACTAAACGAGGACAGATGTGTGAATTAGAAATGAGGGCCATGTGGAGCCTGCCAGTTTTAGGCCTATATTTAGGGCCTGTTAAAAGAGTAATGACCATCAAAGGCCTGTAAAAGAGAGGAATCGCCATCAGATCTCATATCTAAAAGGTGATTTATTACACTCTAATGGGAGGGAAATGGTGCCCTGCACATCAAAGGACAAAGCAACATTATATCGAGACACCGAAAATACACGTGTTCGCCCCACACCTTTTGGTAACGCTGTAAGAAACCTGATTATCTCTTTAATATCAAGTGTATTTTGGAAAGCTGTTCCAGGGTTTGGATCAGATTGTATTTCAAAGTACATGTCTGCAACTTTTTGAGTTTTCACTAATGCAGTATGCATGCATGCTCCTCGTGGAAAATGGTGGAATTTGATTTGAGGACAGTAAAGCTATTTTTCATGATTGGACTCATTCCTAAAATAGCCCCTTAGCCTTTTTTGTGCCAAGATTATAGCAACAGTTTTGGATCACTGTAACTACATGTAGCTGAGGTTCTTCAACTCGTACCGTCCAACAGTGAGGGTTCCTCCATATCAATCACACATTTCACCAGCTAGTGGAACCTACCAGTCCCTAACAGGTTAAATGGACCCAGTGTGGTTTGTTATGGGTTTGGCCCAGTCAGACACTGCCTGATATGCATCCTGACTTGGCATTGCATTTTGCTTCATTATGGAAAAAAACAAAGTGGTCTTAGCCAATGAGAGCTTCACGTGGTTGGATCCTGACGAAGTGAGATCTGACTCTGAGATTAGAGGGAGAGAGAAAACTTGGGCTTGGCCTCCCGTGCCTACTGAACTGATAATCAGTCCTATAAAACCACTGGCTCAGTTCAGCAGGAACAGGAGTCCGGTCCACTCATCACAGACCCAGAACCAGAACCACACCCAGAACCACAGTACTGGTCCCAACAGACTAGTGCATTATGCACAAGGCTGATCCCTGTACTGCGGGATCCGATGAGTGGTGCAATCTTTGAAAATGTTTTCAGGATTTCCTGGAAAATTATTACTTCTCTGGTATCACAGTATTTAACACATTGTGTGCATTGGTGTTTGATACACTAGATTTCAAGTGATGATGTATGATTGTATGATTTCATTCATTTGCAGGATAGGAGGACAAATATAATTTGATTAAATGCATTATTCCATTGGTTAGCTTAGTCAGCTCACAATATCCTTCATTGGGGACAGTCCTACCACGTACTGTACCTACACATTTGCAGTGTCTTTGCTTAGACCATTCGGAACCTGACTGTCTATAATGGATGCACAGCATTGAATGTTTCTCTTCAAATCAGGTCAACTATCGTCAGCCCATTCAGTTCTGTAATTCTTTTCCAGGTTGGATGGCTGCAGACGGAGATGAGAGGCACAGGGGAGCGTAAGAGGGTCCAGCACTCACCTCCTCTCCCTCTGGAGAAGAGACACTCACAATCACCAGCAACTCAAACAGAACGCACAGCCTCGCTCAACAGTGTGAAGATAGCCAAGGAAAATGGTCTAGAACACACGAGTACTGTACATCAAGGTCCAAAGAAATGGCTCGTGTGTATGAATATGTGGCTAACCATGCAACTTGTTTGCAATAATGATCTGCAGTCCTACAGTAGGGTCTTGGTTGGCACTATTGATTTGTTTCTCTCAGAGATATAACTTATCCATAACTTCCCTCCATCTATACTCCTGAAGGATGGGAATGAGGAAAGATAGCAGGGCAGATATTTCATGGATAAAGACAGTGCGTCACTGTGTGTGCGAGTGTGCACGTACGCATGTGCATATGTGTGTGTGCACGTTTGTTTAGTCTGCAGCTGTGATCTGGTTCTAAGAGTTTAGACTGGAAATACTTTCAGGTGAGTCATGTTTTCATACATAAATTACTTCACTCTGCCCGGACTTTGAAAAATATACAGGAGAAGAGACGCTCCATTGTCGGGGCATTTCTGCAATTGTCAGTTGTATGTTTTTGTAATGGTTATACCGACAAATAATAATGATCGGTCACTTTTGTTTTACTTGAACTTTTTTTTCTTACTTGAACATTTCTATATGATTTTCATGTGATGCAACACAATAAAATATTTGATCCAAAAATGAATGCATGACTTTTATTTATGCTCATCCTGTAGCTGTGGCAGGGATTTCCTGCATTTACACTACAGACCAGACCAGAAATCCAATGCTTTGATGAAGCTGTCCATACACGGCATAAGATGTTCATCCAAACACAGGCGGCATTGTGATCGCTTGTGTGTGCACTGAATATTAGCAAGTGCCTCACTCGTATCCTACTTGGCTTTTATCTGCAACTCAGTAGAAATATCATATTCAGTTAGTTGCTTGTTTTATGAAAGGTGAGTGAAGCGCTGCACGCACCATTTATTCATACAAATATTTTAAATCAAGTTAAGGAAAAGCAAAATACATTTTTTAGTGTGAAACCCCAAGGCTGTCATACTGGACGGAACTAATTGATAAGATTTGTGTATAAAAGGTCCCTGGATACCAGACATAATGATGATTATGCTATATGGGCTAAAGTTAAAACATCTAACTGAGATCGCTCTGAATCCAACAACGTTCCTTGACTGGGGATGGCAGTGATACCTTATGTGGCGTGAATCAATCTTATAAGAGATGTGAATCAAATTTAAAATGAAATATCATTGGTAGCACCACGGATTTGTCTGCTTAGATATCCGTGAAGAATCCATGAATTTTGTGACCCACAAAAGTAAAAAGACCTGAACCATCTTAAATGTTACATTATGCTTACAACACACGGGGCAGACACATTCTTCACCTTTATTTATCAATTATGAAACACTACAATATGTTTACATATAGAACGATATGAATTTCATACAATATTTTAACACAAATGGTAACCAAAAAAAAAAAAACAGTCTTTGATTTTCCTTCCCTCCTAAACTCCCAGTCGGTGTGTGTAGCGTGAAGAATTCATATTGTGAGGCAATTATATGAGTGGGAGGTTTTGAGATGTTTTATGAGCTGCTGCTTCCTTGCAGTGTGATGTGTCAGTGTTGAGGCTTCCCCGTGGGCCCTGCAGGTCTGTGAGTGTGTGTGTGTGTATAATTGTAGTCCCTACACATAATCTGTCCTTGCTCTGCTGCTCTGACTCGGCTCTGCTCTGACACTCTTCAGAGTCCTGTCGTCGCAGCGCTGCGTGTCTACAACAGCGTGGCTGTGTTGTTCTGTAAACGTGGCCTGAAATGCCCTCCGCCAAGAATGGACTCACTGCTGTGTGTGTTTATGTGTGTGTAAATGTATGTGTGTGTGTGTGTGTTGGGTTCTCAGCAGGGCTCCATATGTCTATGTGTGAGTATGTTATGAAGAGCCTGGATCCTGAGCTGAACTCTGTTAGCATCACTTGACGAGCAGCTTCCTCCGTTTAGTCTGAGATCCACTGAGCTGAGAACACACACCGCTTCACCCACCAGACCAGACCGCTGCACCACCTGGACTGACACGCGCACGCACACGCACACACACGCACACACACGCACACACACGCACACACACGCACACACACACACAGATATTATACCTATGATAAATCCATTCTTTCAAGATCTGTAACATGCTTAAAGGTTTGTACACTCATTGCCAATGTATTTAAAAAATGCAATGCGCTCATTTTGGAAAAAAATACATTCTTTAAAAGTGAAAATCCCCAAAAAACTGATGATTTTTTTTTCATAATAAAATCCGTTATTGAACCACACATCTAAATACACCCCAAATACACATACTTACACCCCAAAATACAACGTAATGAACAATTTTTTAGTAAGTCCAAGTAACACATAACATGAAATGTTGAGCCAGTGACATTTAGTCCAAAATATAACAAAGGTGTGCATACTCTTGCACCAGATGTTACATTTTAATTTTTTTATTTTATACTTTTAAACCTAGAATTTTGTTTTCACTAGCCAGAGCACTTTATGTACACTTCAGACAAAAAAACTGCCAAATAACTATATTAGTATTTCCAGTGCAACAAGGGGTGCATAAACCTTTGGACATGGCTCTATAACTAGACTGACATTAGTATAAGAATGACAGTGATCCTCACCGTCCATATGATCTCTGTTGGTCCACTCAGTGGGTTTTGGGAGAAAACAGCGAGGTTGACCAAGAGGCTGAGGACCAATACCGGGGCCAGGGACAGCTGCTGTGGGCGGGGTGACAGGAGCTCAACCAATGACTGCAGGCGGTCAGCAGGAGGAGGAGCTGAAACCAGGAAGAGGGACCTTAGGCGGTCCCATGCCTCTCTGGCATTCACCTGGAAGTCAAGGTTACGTACAGTTTTACAGCCATCAAACAATAACAATACTGTGGTCCGCAAATATAACCAATGATTTACATTTGTGGATCACACTGACACTCCCTTTCCTGAAAATAAAAATCAATAAATTAGTTAATGAATAGTTCACAAAAGGTGGAGCAGGACAACTTTGCGTGAGGACGACTGAGACTGTAATGGGCTGGATGGCGGTGAAGACAGCGAGTCTCCCAGGGTTACGAGAGGAGGCGGCCAGACAGGAGACAGAGAGATGAAACTCAGGCCAGCTGGCCAGACACACTCACAGGGAAATCAATACGACATCACCCCTTTCACCTCTCCCCCCTCCCTCATCTCCATTACTTTCTCTCTCTTTCTCTCTGTGCCTCTCTCTCTCTCAGATAGGGGCTATTCATAATTAATCCCTCAATGTGTTATTTGTCTATTCTGTAGCTTTCAGGATGGACAGTATATATATAGACCGTCCTAATTGTCTGTTGAGATTACATCCACTACATCCTCCAGCCATCATAATAAGCTTTGTTTGTATACCACTTTTCAAATTACGGTTTATAAACGCTTTATAAAAGGAGTAAATAAAAAAGAAAATCTACAGTAAAAAGTAACAAGCTATGAAACAAAGCAAGAAATATAAAAGCAACACATAAAAAGGGAGGTCAAGAACAATTCATGAAGTACCATCACATCTAGCTAAGACCATCACAGTCTCAGGTCCTCAGGCAGCTCATTCTACAGTCCACACAAAGGCCCGATCCCCTCGTCTTCCACTCTAGCCAGAGCAACAGCCATTACCAACCTGTCTGAGGACCTCAGGCTGCACTCCAGTTCATGTGGAGGTAAAAAGTCTGAGATGTAGCTTGATTCCAGCCCAATTTGTGATCAGTAAAATCTTAAAATAAACTGTGACACTAATAGGTTACCAGTGTAAAGATGCTAAAATTGGGGTGATATGATCTTGTGTTGGCAAGAAATGGCATGAAGGTTTCAGACAAACAACACAGGTGGAGGCTGAGCTACAGAAACCCATTAGAAGTGAATTTGAAAAAGACACACAGCGTGGAAGAGCATGTGCTATGACATCAATCCATTAGCTGACTGACACCTTACATGTGCAAATATAAAGAAAGTTCTCCAATGGCTTGATGCAAGTTTCAACCACAAAAAGGTCAGGGAAGAGGGGTGCTCCTACCAGCTGTAGTGTCCTGCGGTGCCCCCTGTTGGTGGGGTGGTGGTAGAAGGTCAGCAGCCACAGCAGCGGGCCACAGTCCTCAGGCCCTCTGATCACCAGCAGCTGGACAGCCACCTGCACCCAGTGGGCACACTGAACCAGCAGGAACCAGGCCTCGAACAGAACACACTGCCCCCTGTAGGATGGGAGGAGAAAGGACACCGCAGGTAGAAGGCTGCCTTAAACACTGGGCTCCCACCGGTCTCATAACACCTGAAGGAAGTTTCTGTGGTTCTGGATATTTTAGACATGCATGTGGAAGTGGACAGACAGACGACACCGCAGGACATCATCAGTGACTTTTGTTATTTTCTTTCACTCTCTACACATCAGTAGGTTACAAAACACCTAACTCTTAAACAAATCCACAAGTCCATCTAGCAACAACCCAGTGAAATCTTAACAAAATAAAATTGAGTTTCTATATCTGTAGCTATTATTGGTTGGTCTAATTTCATTAGTCAACATTGCAAAACAGCCCAGCACTTAACCCATACCTGCCCTCAGTGGCTCCTGGGTGTGAGTGTGTGAATGTATTTCCTCCTGCAACTCTCATGCCTCAAGCCACTGCTATAAAAAATAATTGTCAATTGTCAACCCAATTATTTACACTCAATTTTCCTGGTTAATTTTCCTTGGCCTAACTCTAAAGCCCATTTCCATTTAGAATAGTTCAATCTCCATAATGCTGTATGATCTGGTCACATTCAACTGGAGGTGCTGGAAAAGAGAATGAGACGACGGGGTACAGAAAGTGGGACAGTGTGAGACAGAGAGAGAGAGAGAGAGAGAGAGAGAGAGAGAGAGAGAGAGAGAGAGAGAGAGAGAGAGACTGTGATATGGACCGAGGGAGAGCAGCAATAAGGTTAAAGGAAGCCAGACAGCTCCGACGGCGAGGCCACGACTTGACGTTAGCAGAGGGAAAAGGATCTCTCTCAAATTTCCCTAATGCCATCATTAGAGCTCCCCATCTCCCCTCTTTCCCCTCACCCCCCCCCCCTCCCCCCCAAACTTTAACAGCACCCCTCTGAAGGCCCTGGCAGCTGCATCTCCGCTCGGAGCAACACAACACACTACTTTCCCACCACTGGCTCCCAACACTGTTTTGGGAATTTTACATGGAGCTGCAGACCGGAGCGGCGGTGGGGATAATGGGCCCTGTTAAAAACCGCAGCTGGAGGGTATCAAGTCAGCCGTCTCCATCCCTGGGCCATCAACCACTTCTGTCTCTCTCTCTCTCTCTCTCTTCCTCTTTTTATCTGCATCCCATAACCTTTTTTTTTCCTCTAAACCCATCCAGCCACTGCCATCCTCTCTCTCTCTCTCTCTCTTTCTAATATGGCATCTTTTCCCACCCTCTCCCTTCTCGTCTGCACTCCCCATCGGACTCTTTCTCTCTTCTCGCTGAGCTCTCCGACACTCGTGTTCTCTGTAGCTCTCTCTTTCCCAGGCTAATAGCCGCTAATGAGTGCTTGGAGGAGCCACACCGCACACCAGGCCCTCTCCGCTGTGATGCATGGGGGAAATATCTCACTCGCCACCCCCTCAACAGCAGCTAATGGAAGTGAGAACACCAAACAGGCATTCGGCAGGATGACAGGAGCAGACACACATTAACACATTCTCTCTCTCTCACCTAGTGCCTCCATCTTCATCTCCCTTCTCTTCCTCCTCTGTCAGTCTCTGTAGAGAACCGCTGAGCCAGTTCAGGTGATCTTTCCAAGCCTCCTGAGGCATCTCTGGAAGGACAGATTCAAACGTAGAGACGTATTGACTTACTGTGGTGCCAATTAGGATTTCCCCCCCGATCAATCAATCATCTGCAGAATTTCCAAGACAGTTATTTGGTATCCCCAAGTACCAGTCCAGATTTACTACTTTTCAGAGGGAAAAACAAACAGATGCTGCATGTTAAATGAGTTTAATGGACACCATCCAGTTAGAAACGATGCTATTTTGGAAGTGGAATAAAGTGTGCCGGTCTTAATGCACAACTCTTTGGAGGGAGCACAAATCACCATGAAACCTCACATTTTCTACTTTCCCTGTACCATTTTGATTCAGCCCCTGATGAAAAAAATAGCTCTTCATCACACACACAGTAATTATTAACTTGGGATTTCTGGCTGGGCTCCAGTGTGTCCCTAAATGGCCCCATTCATGTAAATCACTCCTGCCTACAGGCCAGTCTGGGCGCACTGATAAGCGCTGCTCCAGTGGGCCGTCACACTTGCCCACCATGCGGCATTCCAGTGACGAAGATTCCCATACACAAGTACCGTCAATATTTGATTTGTGTATCAGCTCTAGTTAAGGAGCAGATTACATTAAAGGTCAATTGGTCTGTTTAAGATGATCAATGGTTGAGGCAGTGCACACTTAGGTAGCTCCTGTAAACAGTGCAAGAATAAAAACGCCAGTATAGATCAGTGAGTAATGGTGATTAAGACGTTAGCAGGATGTGTAAGCTTCACTTCCACCCCAGAGTCATTCTTCAAACATTAACAGACTATCTATAATTAACTAGAATTGATTAGTGAAGTACAAGAATCCATTCATCTTCCTGCGGGCCAGCTTTGTTTACACGTAGTTAAAGGATACCTCTTTCTTACAATACAAGGTTCTGTGCTCTGTGTCAGATGAGGTTAATACAGAAACACACGCACATGCACATGCACACTTTACCTGATGGCTGGGTCAGCAGAGGAACCAGTAAATTCTGAGGTGCATGTGGGAAGAAGGCTTTCAAAGATACGCACTTCTGAAACAACAAAAATTCCCCGTACTTTGTGTAGTTGAATCATACTTAGAGTGCACGCACGTCAAGATAAGTGAAAACAAATGGCAAAAAAAAAAGGGTCATATATCATCCTGGATTGGAAGTCTGAAAAACAACATTTTGACTGTGAGGCGATGTAATAGTGATACAGTGTGTGCTAATGTGTAATGTAGTGTGTAATAGGTCACTTTTAGTCCAGCATGTACAGCCATTTAAAATGAGTCTGCCGTGAATGCACTATCGCTGCCATCTAGTGGTTAATGCATGTCACAAATAATGACAGCGTCTCCTCACACCGACATGTAACACAGACATGTTATCATCACACCTTTGGTCAGTAATGGCTGAGACCGTGTGTGTCAGCGCTACATCCCTAGAGGCCTACAGGATGTGTTTCTGGATGATGCAGTCGCAGTACATCTGTGTATATCTGAGGATCTGTGAGGGCTGAGGAGAAGTGGTGAGTGTTTGCCATCGTAGTGTCATGTCAGGGTGACGGCTCTACAACAGCAAGACTCAAGAGCAGCCTGGTGGCTCAGTGGTCTAAGGCGCATACCACATAACTGTGACGTCCTCCTCATGTCGTCCCTCCTCTCTCACCCAGTCTTTCCTGTCTCTCTTTACTGTTGACTATCAAATAAAGGCAAAAACACGCCCAAAAAATAATCTTTCAAAAGAAAAGTGTGTACACACCGACGTCGATGATTTATTTGTACGATGTTGTTACTTGTCAAACCAACAGAGAGGAGAACGAATGTCAACATCAACATATTGTTATTAATTGTAATTATGTCTGTGCCCCTCGAAGAGCTTCCTGCTTAGTAGTCTCTCCTGGGTGTAAGCTTTCATGCTGTCTCAGCAGGACCACACTGGTCCTCAACACTTTTAGCTTTCGTCTCCTAGTAACAAAGGATGCCTACTGGCACCTGACGCAGGTGAGAATACAAAGTTGTGAAACGTGACACCAAAAGAAGAATTTTCATTTTCTCTTTCCACACAACACTTGATTAATTATAGGTGCACATCATTTCACAAGAAAATTATCAATCACACAATGTTTTCAAATATGTGTACCAGATGTTTCTCATATTTTCCAAATCAGCTTTCACCCCCTTAAAACATTTTGTGAGCTTGCAGTGACTCCTGACCCCAGGCTGAGAAGGCCTACCTGAGGCTGCAGCACTGCCAGTTCCCTGAGCAAACAGCTGGTGAAGCAGTGGATGAGAGACAGCACGGACTCATTCCCTTCTGCTTGCTTCAGGATGGACCTGCAGGACACACACACACCTATGGTGTACTCACAACAGATAGTGTATGGTGCACTCACAACACACACTTTAGTACACACTACCACTCACCTGAAGATGTCGTTCACAACCAGGAACATTGAGCAGTGTTGAGCACAGGCTTTAGGCTGGAACACACAAACACACACATTCAACTTTGTAAAGGCGTGCTGCTAGTTTAATAACCTCATATGTCAAATAGAAACAAAAACGTCCCAATACTAAAGGCTCCAGAAAACATTTTGGGTGATACATGTATGTTGGTACCCACTACTTCCACTACCTCCTCTGCTTCCATCTTCAAGAGATACACACGCTTTTCACCCAAAATAACACCCACTGGGTGTCACTGTTGCATCATCTACAAACCTCTACCAAAAGAGCCTCTGTTCTTCCCTGTTCTCACACTCTCTCTCCCCATTAGTTGATCACTCAGATAGTTCGCCACTCTGTCCCTCCTTCCCTCGCACACCCGCATACACTCACTCTCTCATTTCCTCTCTCATAATGCAGGCCCATCATGTGTTTTAGATTTAACACATTCTAAAACGCCCCTGCACAAACATTTAACAGCTGCATTGTACATGCATGCCTCCCTCTCCACTTTCATACATATTTTAGACCCAGCAGCCTTAATTATTCTCCTTCTCACATCACTCTTTCCCTCTTTCTCATTGAGAGGGGGCTGGGAGGGGCAGTGCAAAGTATCCCCCTACTTCTCCAGCTTTCCAGGCTCCCCCTGAGATATAAGGTTCATACAGGAAGACACATGTAGGCTACCCTACAGGCTTTAATCATGTAGTATTACTCAGTAGAAGAGAGATTAAGAGAGGGAGGGCCAACTTTTCCCCAATCCAGACGTGAACAAGCTATTCCATTTAATTGATGTACTCTACAGCCAATTCACCACAGGTCTCAAAAGCTGCCAATTTACGCAGCAGTTAAAATTGTTGCAAACCTTATACTATAATGATACAACATTAATACACATCGATTTGCTCAATATCTGACTGTAACACTGAAAAGGAACCAATCATGAGCTGGTTCTACGGGTTGGCGCTAGGGGTCCATTTCCCCTCCAGCTCAGACACACCCTACCTACCTACACAGTTCAGAAAGTGCCACAGTATTAGACCAATCACAGTCATAGTGAAGCCAGGAAGAGAAAACAGCCCCCTCCAGTGTTAATATGGTGTCATTACAACATTAGGATCCCTCAAATCAAGCGTTTCATCCTCAGTGAAATGCTTTTGAACACATGATTTTCCTGTCTGTTCCTTTCTTGTCCACTCAGATCAACATCAAACAAGAAAGGCTTCACGTGGAAGTGTCTGTGTGTGGGAGTGTTCGTGGAGGCATCTACAGTATGTTAGCATACGCGTATATGTCGGTGTGCATCTGCGCATGTGGGTAGTGTGCCCATGTGCATACATGTGTGTGAACCATCATGGTTTCCCCTAGTGAAAACAGATGGGTTTTTTTAGCATCCTCCTCCATACCTTACCACTAACACTTCAAGGAGGGTCAATTACAGCACACAGCAAACATCCTGTTTTTGGCAGTCAGACCCAGGAAGTGAGTGTTTATTGTTATTGGACCTGCATCTCACTGGATCACAGGGGCGGAACAAGCCCAAAAGAGGAATGTGAGCCTAATTTCACGTTTCCCATTTTTGATTGCAGTTTAAACAACTGAGCGAGAGGAAGGCGAAAAGAGAGGCAAGCCAGTCAGCTCCTTCCTCTGTCATTTCTGCCCTTACACTCACACACACACATACACACAAATACGCACGTATAAACATACACATCTGACATCCAAACAAACCTGAAGGCTAAATGAAAGCTAAACGTATGCCTCCCACCCACTTAACGAGACACACTAAACCAGATGTAATTTCACAAACAAAGCATGGTGTGTGTGCGTGTGTGTGTGTGTGTGAGTGCACGTGTGTGTAGTAACAAAGTGATAATAACAGAGGCCAATCAGAGATGGATGAGAGAGAGTAAACAAATAGATCCATGATGGTAGAGAGGTAAACACACACTCATGGACTGTCTCTCTCACACACACACGCGCACGCACACACACACACACACACACACACACACACACACGCACACACACACGCACACACACACGCACACACACACACACACACACACACACACACACACACAACTGAGAGCTGACTTAATTGTTTACAAAACTGGTATTTATGGTTCTTTCCTCCATACATACCTGATTACTAGCACTCAGAAACTCAAGATGATGGAATCAAGTGTAATCAACGGGTAGGCACAGTCGTGTACATGCAGTTCCTATATATCTATAGTATACAGTTTGTTCCACCTCCATCTATTTCAATTATTGAATACGGTTCCTAATCTCAAGAAGCAAGCATTACTAGCGTGTATGTATACAGCATGGCACGACTCAAGCGGACCATCACTCTGGGAAAACAGGAGTGACACAGCTGACAAACTTTTCCTAGCTTGTACCCAGTGGATGATTCAAATTTAACATACATATTTGTTTCCCACCAAATTCTCTCTAACTTCTATAGCTACCAAAGGGAATTGTGGTAACAATGATGCCATTGACAAATGTATACACAAGCTATTGCTGGGCACAAACTTTAGGTTAACACAATTTGTATACAACAACTTTGTATAAGTTAATTTATTCATCTCTACTTTATTCTTATCTCATACACACTCCTGGAATCGCCCCATGACTTTAAATACATCTAGATTCTGCAAATGGGACATTGCTGCAAGAAGACACATCTATTCTCAAAGTTTTTTCTGCAATTGTCATGAATTGTCTGGTTTCAGTGACAGATCTTGTTATATTGGATGTGTACATTATCTTACTTATCTTACAGCGCCTGCACTGATTTGTCTAGTACCTTCCAAGTTATTGTGGGATAAAAAGTAGTCCCTGGTAGCCAAGTCAGAAAAAAAAACTACTACACTATACTGCTGTTATTTTTCAATTGCAATGTAATGAGGCCTTCCTCTTCTTCAAAAAAATTTAAATAACAATCAATAAATTGACCATCATTCCTGACTTTTTGGGCCAGTCAATATCTTAACTCATATGAAGTGAGGAGTAGCCAAGGACTCATGTGACAGAGTTCAGTACTTATTCAGCACAGTAATGGCTGTGTAGCACTAGCCAAATGATGTGAGATGTCGTTTAGAGCTAGCCAAATGATGTGAGATGCATGCAGAGGAAAGCCAAATGGTGTACGCCAAGCAAAAACAGTCAATAAAGACCCATCAGAAAGCAATGGAAAATGTCCAAGAACTCTGCATATGAAAACAGTACAACTCATAATAAAATGTGGAGGCATTACATTGGAGCTGTTTGGTTTCACAGTTTACGAAGCAGTTCAAAGTCCAGCTAAAAAGTCTATGGAGTGTGCAGTGATTTCTGATGTGAGGCAAATTTGGGGCAGATGAGTTTAAACTATCCCATTGAATTGTGTAATACCTCACCAGCATTCTTAACAGCTGCCAATTTGTGCAGCATTTAAAAATGTAGTAAACCTCAGAGTACAATGGTACTACATTCTACATGTCAATTCACTGCAACTCTGACTGTAGAGTTAAAATTGAGGACATCAGCTCACTAATTCAGATCTGATGCAAAAATGTATACAAAAATGACCCACCAGCATGGACTGTGCTAGTTGCTGCTCCGGGTTGTGTGGTGCAGATCCTGTGTTGGTGAGGACAGACCTGCAGCAGACTGAACACTGCCCCCTCTAGGCTGGGCAGGCTATGACACCACAGGGAAGCGACCGCCTGCTCCTCCAAGGACAAACACTGGCTGGAAAAACAAAAGTTGGGTCACACGTTTGGATGCGACTTTGTTTCTGAAAACTCATCGGGGGCTATTAGGTGTTGGGTCCCCCGTGTTGCCCTACCTGGAGTACGCAGCGCTTACAGCATCCAGGAAGTCTTGGCTAAGAGCTGCCTTAACACAAGTCACCGGCCGCTGCAGCAGCGCACCAATGAGAGGAGCTGCCTCGGGACAAATGACCAGGGGAACACAGGCTTCTGATGCAGCCACAACGCCGTCACATGAACACCTGTCAGAAAGTCAGTCATTCACTTCAGAGCTGACAAGAACAAAGTCAGATCGCTATTAGCAATGGCACGCAAAGCTTGAACCCACAGCGCTCCCAAAACTCTTAGGAATGTGGCTTCGTAATGCTTTTCATTAAAATGCAATTATAGAAAGAAAAGAATTAAGAGCTGTTGATTGGTAGCATTACTTCATCGATACTGAAGCTGCGGTGTGCAAATACTCTCTGAAGAGATTGACCCGCTCTTTACCTGTGGTTTGGGTTGCCTAAAGAATCGCAGCTCTTCCCAATCTTTTCCAACAGCAATGCCACCATCTGAAAAAGTGGGAAGGGGACAGGTGGCACACAAATACAAACGTATCAATGCAGACAAAAAAAACCTTCATAAATACACAGAGCGGTCAAAAGGAATGAAGAGCCAATACCTTCCTCAGGATTTTGAGATGGTACTCTTTCGGCGGTACACCCATATGCTGTGTTGCGGTATCGTCTTCTGTAGCGAGCTGAGAGAAGACTTTCTGCAGGGAGGTGGACAACACATTGCAGATTATTGGTGCTTTACGTGTACATCTAAAAACGAGACTTTGATACAATGTGCTCAACACCATGATCCATAACATCAAAGCTAATTGGTTACTGGAATACAGGATGACTCTACTGTTGGCGTCACATCATCATTTGAACCACATGAGTGGGGAAAAGGCATTGCAATGATTACAAGAGTGAGAATGTATGGACAGCATATGAGCAACTTCTAAAATGAACATTCTTCGTTACGGGGGGGGGGGGGCCTTGGTGTTTTTAACAAGCATATCTCAGAAGGGGCCTCATACACTGATAAACTAGACCCATAAACTCAGTTGATTCTTGTCTGGGAATAACTAGTCATAATGAAGGAACAAAGACAGTGAACACTTGACTCACACGTCATAGCTAGGCCTGACTTTACAAGAGTGGTTCTCAACCTTTATTAATGTCAAAAACGTCAAGGCACTTCAAGGTGGAAAAAATCTCATCGTGGGCTGATTTCATTAGATGGAAATGAAGTTAGGCAAAATCTTTATTTGACATTTATCTTCTTTACAATTCAGGAAGAGACACACATGAGCTCATTCCACAGCCCGAGGAGGGTTGAGAGCTGTTGCCTTGCATTACACTGTGGGCATTCTCAAAAAAGAAAAATATGCCACACAGCCCTCAATGCTCCTATGAAATTAAAACCAACATTTGGCAAGCATTGGCTTCATCAGGATTCACTCAGAGTAGTGATGAAAACCAAAAGACGTATGCCTTTGAATCAACAACTGATTTAAAGCTCAGAAACAATGTCTTGCCTATTCAGCCATAATAAGTTGATCTACTGGTACAAAGTTGGAAAGTGTGATCCAACAGAGCCAGCCAAGGCCTCACATCTTCAGCACACATCTGTTTTTACAACTCCAATGAACCAAAAACACGGGAACATCCACACCACTAAGAGTAGACTTTAAAAAAGGACAAATCCCTTTCAAACAGCAGATAAAAGAGAAGGGGCTGTGGAACGAGAGAGGGAAGAGAGATTGAAATAGTTTGAGAGAAAGACAGAGAGAGAGAGAGAGAGTGACTGAGAGAGGCTGTGGAAAGAGAGAGAGGAGAGCAGAAAACAAACCAAAATCCCTAGAAGAGGAGTGCTGCAGTGCCGGTGGTGGGGCTGTGTGGTTTCTCTGGCCAGGCCCTACAGCACGCTAAGATGCTTACCCTCCACATAGTCTCTCACAACAACCCCAATCACTACCATCTGAGCTCCCTCAAACCCTGCACATTGAGTGCATACAAAACCACTCACACTTATCCCACCCTGAGCAAGGAGGCACAGTGGGGCCGGGGACCGAAGAGAAAAAAAGAGGGAAGGAAGACTGGTTAGAGGGAATGGCAGAGGGAGAAAGGAATGCAATGCAATGGTTGCATTTTGGAGGAGGAAAAAGGGTGTGTTCGCCAGAGGAATGGGATGAAGGGCAAACGGATAGATGGATGGCAAATACTTTAGGTCAAAAGCCATCCTTCTTTCCTTGAAAACGGCAAGTGAGCTGGTTTTTGGGGGCTTGGACATGCTACTGGCATAAGAATTATCCCTCCATAAATCTAAAATTAAAACGGAGGATGTAGAAAAATGCACAAGGCGAGGACTTTGGCTGGTTTTGATGGGTGCCTCTGACTGCTGTTAACAATTACTAAGCCATGATCAAATTCTCTCAAAACCAATGAAAGACTCAAGTATAGCCCCAGACAGTCAAAATGGCAGAGAGACATTAAAAAAGATGGAATAAGGGAAAGGGAGAACAGAAAAGTTCAGACAATAACAATAATGACATTTACAGAGCCAATTGCGCTCAGAACTGGTATGCTGATACACATATCACCGAGTGAATCATAGAGTACTGTACGTCTCTCTCATCTTCCTCCTGAGTGCGAACCTCTTCAGTTATTTGGTCCGCACGACACGGCATGATTAAGCAAAGGGGAAGAAATAGAAATAATAATGGCACTCAGTTGGGCCACTGAAAATGAGACCACACAGGAGGAGAAACAGAAACACAAAGGATGAGTATTATTCATTCGAAGGCACTTTTATCTTCAAATAAAACATGAGAAGAGAGACAAAAAGATGCTCTCAGACTTGAAAGCATCCGCAGCAGCTACGGGCCTACCTGCAGTTCACGCTACGTGAGTCAGATACACATCAAAGACGGAGCGATCAAACCCGCTGTCCCTCTGCCCTCTAATATTACACTCATGCTTTACGTAGCCGTCATCGCCTCAGAGATCACGGCATGTTACTGTGGCACTGTGCGCCCCCCCCACCCCCCCCGCTACAGGATGTAGAGAAACACACTGATTGATCTAGACTAAAACTCACATAGCCGTTAGCTATGTGGCTGTACCCAGAACTCATCAAACACAGTGAAAAGACTCAGATGTGGAGAGGAGGAGGCAGAGAGAGGAGGGGAATGGTGAAGGGAGTTGAAGAGCGGGAAGACGCAGCGAGGCATTCTCCACATTTATCATAATTAGAGGAAAAAATGGACATGGCTACTAACAGTATACGGCAGCAAAACACACAAACAGATGTATTTGCGCACATACACACAAAACATATAAATGCGCACACACACACACACACACACACACAGTATTTAGGTGCCACTTAACACTAGACCATCAGCCCATTACGGAGGCAGCGAGACAACAATGCTGGGGAGTCGGATCAGACAGGGCTAACAGAAAACAGGCTGCCTTCTGCATTCCAGGACAGGCAGCACAACACAACACAGACACACACAGAGACACAGAGACAGACCATATCTGGCCTAAAACCATTCATCTGCCCTGCTCTCCGAGATGGGCCGAGCTGTGGTGGATAGGTTTTTTTGCGCTTCCCACCATTGCTGTCATTTGTGGGAAGTAGGGAGCTTCTGGAGGATGGAGGATGGAGGATAAGGAAGAGGAGGACAAGGAGAAGCTGAAGATCGTTTAAGTGTTTGCCATTTGCCACGTTTGGACACGTTTCATCCAGTGAGCTACAAATAACTACTTTTATACATATATTTTATACATATATGTATAAAAAAACAAATGTACAAGTACATGCTCTGGAAAAAATTAAGAGACCACTCCAAATTTTTCTTAAATCAGCATCTCTACATGTATGGCAGCCATTGCATTCCAGTGTCTGTTGAATTCCAACACAGGCACAACTCATGTCAGTGGTTTATAGAATGGAGTGGTCTCTTATTTTTTTCCAGAGCTGTATGTTCAAAGTACAGCATGAACTTACATTGCTTTGGATATTCATCAAGGATCAATACAATTGATGCTGGAGTTTGAATTGTTACGTTTATTTGTGTTCTGCAGTCGCTGGAGCACCTTTCCTGCATCTCTTCAACAACCTTCATTCACACGTCTGTTCTCTGGCACAGGCGCAGAATAATCTCATCCTGACCAAGGCTCTCTGCTATGTGAGAAAGTAGTGTAACTCTGCACACCATCCCGTCACTCCAGCACGTCCCCATGTGCACACACACATGCACACACACACACGCACACACACACACTATATATATGCACTCCACTTCCCCTCTTATAGGTCAAAGACCATCTGGCAAATTCAAGGTTTACTTTAAAGGCACTGTTTTAATTATCAAGACATTTTATTAGATGAGAAATTAATCAAAAGAATACAAACACAAAGTTAATCTGGCAAAAATGTGAAGGTTCCATGTTGTTTATCATAAGCCATCTGTGTGAACCCTCTGAAAGTTGAAAACCCCTGAATCTTTTCTTCTCTCTTTTCTCTGTGCCTTAAAAACACAGTAAAGTCACATAGTGAGCAGTATTAACTAACCATGATATAAAGGCCTTTCATCTGCTCTCTGGTGACAAGTGGCACTGAAACAGTCAATTTTAATTTGCTTTTTAAAACATGTTTGACGGTTTTGGGCACAAAGGCTTTAGAGACCCGGTCTAACACATTAATCATCCATTTCCCAATGAAGAAGAGGGACAGAGGGCTGGCAGGAGAAGTACTATTAAAAATAAATTAGACAGAAAATCTCTTCAACAGCCCAAAAGGGAGTCAAAGAAGGATTCTTTTAGCACTATTCACTCAGGGAGGGAATCTGTATGTCAAGCCTGTTCAGATCTACTTAGCACATAAACAGCAAACACGTTGAAAGGCTGAGGATTATGAGGAAAGGCCTATGATGAGTGAGTGGAAGACAAAGTGGACAATGGGCAGAAGTGGTTTTGTAAGCCTATGTGCCTCAAGGCCACAGTGTACCTGCTGCAGAAACTACTTTTGGCAGGGAAAGGAAGGACACCTTGGCAGAAAAAACAAAGTGCTCAATTAGCGGGATGAATGGTTACTAGGCAAAATCGCTATCCCTAATCTGTCTCACTTTATGTTGCCCATGAATCTTAGAAGTGTATTAACAGAGTCCTCAGTCCATACCCGTATCCACTGGTTGGCCTTCCTCTCCACAGCACTGCTGGGTCGCTCCGAGTACAGACTCCACAGACTCTGGAACAGCAACCTGCAGCTTGCAGCTGGACACAACACAACAACACAATTAGACAGAGCTCTATAACAGAGACTAAAAAAAACAATAATGGAAACATGTTAACGAATTTTGAAAGAACAGGGTGAAAAGATAGCAGACTACTGGTTTGAGCTCACCCCCCCTTCCAATAGCACAAACTGTCTAAGAATCAACATTACTCCTGCCAGCTCAGAAGCACTTAAGACTGTAGGACCTCAATCCAAGAGGCTGCCATCTCTGCGGTCCTGGACCATGCATTGCTCCCCAACGTCCCGAGGCTGCACTCACCATCAGCAGTGACATAAGGGTTCCAGCAGAGCCGGCCCAGGAACTGGCCGAGGAAGGGCAGCCTCCTCATGGCCTCCGTTGTGGATCTCTTGACACAGCACAGAGACATTCAGACACAGGAGAAAGTGAACGTGCTAGTTCTCATCCAGTGATATGTTTCATTGTCTGGCAGTTAAACAATCAGACTCAAGCATGATAGAAGTGGGGCCAATACAAAGAAAAGATCACTTACTTCATTTCACTGTTACAGATCAACTGGTGCCTTATCCTATTAGTTATCCTTACAACTTAGCAGGTCTGTCAGTGTTGTGGAACTGTGTTGTGCAACACAACACCTAATGAATGACCTAGTCCATCAAATGATTGAGGTTGCGGAGTTCAACAACAGACACATCCACAGGTGTACAGTATTTTGCTCGTATAACACCTTGTTTCCCCTATTTTATTTTTAAGTTTAATGTCACGTCACAATTCCCACCATGGTGGCGATAGTGAGAGATACACAGAACAGAGCACAGAACAGGGTCTGGCTGAGGGTGCTATAGCTGTAAGGGTTTTAGTATGTATGTGTCAGTGCGGGTGTGTGAGTATGTGTTTATCCAACTCACAACAACAGACCATGTGATTCATTTCATCCCACAGCCAATTAAAAACTCCAGAAAGGCTTCAAACTAGGAGAGAACATTGCATGCACATTTCAGATTGTGAATGAGCCTCAATCCAGAGTTCTTCAGTGGTGAAAACATTTGATTCTCCCATGCGACCTCCGTTTCTAAAGGTGTTGTAATGAAAGGTTTGGACAGGTTCTAATAGTCTGTTGTCAAGACTTGTTGAAATCAATGGCAAACCCAGACTGGGTCGAGCTGAGTCAATACCAAAACCAGTTCAAAGATGATCTTGTCTATGTCAAAAGAGAGAGAGCATATTATGATTGTTGCACTTATTGCACTTTTACCTTTAGCACTGCTTCTGCTCTTACATGCTTAGGAGGGAAATGCACTTACACTAGTCACGTTTCTAGTGACTAGTAGTTCTTGTGTCTACCTACGTTGAATGCATTTATTGTAAGTCACTTTGGATAAAAGCGTCTGCTAAATGACTGTAATGTAATGTAATGTAATGTAATGATTGTCACAATATCCTTTGATATGTTGGTCCCAGGCAGAATTACCCACACCGGGTTTGAAACTGAGACAAATTCGGTCTGAGGCCTGGACAAAGACTTTCAAACACTTTAACAATATAGTGTTGAGACCGGATTTGAGACAAAGACCAGACACAAGTGCTTTAGCCCCAACTGTATATACACAGGTGTGTAACAGGCGTATTCCACCTTAATGCTTTTCGGGGGTTTAGTACGTCAACACAGACCACATCATGTTTTACATCACGATGACTGCAGTGGGACAAACAGAAAACAGATTAAAGGGTGAGGTATCACTTAACTGGCATTAGGTTGTATTCTGAGGCGCAATACATTTAAAAGTAAGTGTGTGTGTGTGTGTGTGTGTGTGTGTGCATTTATTATTCCCATACCAATAGACCATCATACACCTCTGAGCCAATTAAAATCTACAGCACAGCTTTAAGGCAGGACAAGCCCATTCCCAATCTAAATCCTACATATGCCAGTTTTGATTAAAGCAGTGTGTTGTTGCTGTAAGAGGATTCTGGCTGTTTCACTGCCATGTACAGACAGTGGGGCTGTGCTGTCAGGAGGGCAGGCCATGAGAAAATCTTACAAGGTGTAATGACCCCTTGAGCCAAGACCATCTGTTTAGAGTTTGCGGATAAAAAAGTATCTTTATACTGTCCTGTGAGTTTGGACCGTGAAAGGAAAATGGAGTCAAGGGACTGAATAATTGAAGGAAGGTGTGAAGCAGGGAGAAAATTAAGGAAGGAGAGACAGAAGTAAGAAAGGAAGGAGGGAGGAAAGGTGGCAAGGAAGAAGGAGGGAGGGAACAAGGGAAGGAGACAGTGAAAAATGACACATTGGAGAAATTGTCTACCTGTAAAAGAATGTACTTTGTAAACTCTGCTTTTAGATAAGTGCTATATAAATAAATGGCACAATCATCATCATCATTAGTAGTAGTAGTAGTAGTAGTAGTAGTATTTTGCGTAAATGTCAGTGTTCCCATAGCATACTCGCCCTGGAGACGAAGTTGAAGCTTGGCTTAGGCCTATACATCCACAAAGAGCAACAGACAGACAAACTTGACTCATCCATGTGGGTGAGATCATCAATAATGGGAAGCAGAATGGTAATAATGGTAATAGGCCAAGTAGAGTTTCTCTAAATGGCCGCCCTATGCATCACTTCAACATGTTATCCCCCCTGCCAACACCATCAACACTGTCTGGAACACAACCCTCACACTCAGCCTTTCTATCAATCATACAACACATGGTAAATGTTGTGTATGTATGTGTGTGTGTGATGCAACTAAGAAGGAATGTTAATTTACAATATGAACTTTACAACCCTTTGTGGTTATTGGAAATTGCACTATAGGGCCCTAAGAACAAGCCATTGTAACAGAGAGTAATTATCACCTGATTACCAGTGCCAAATCACCTTCAAAGACTTGCCTGGGCAGGAACATTGTCCCAAATAAACAGCTGAGTTATGTCTTGATTTGGGACAGGCAACTCAGACAGAGGTGACTGATTGTGTGGTGGCCAGGGAGGTAACAGGAGTTTATAGAAGACTTTGCCTGTCCAAGGATGAAGAGAGCAGTCACAACACAACTTTTGTCTTTGAGATCACTGAGCTAATATCAGAGTAGTGGCTATTTTTAATAACAAGTGTGCAAAAAGTACACCAAGCTACGTCTTGATATATGGATGGACAGTGCACCAACCTAGAGCTGCTCATGCATGTGTGACTTCTACCGTACTGCCTGTGTCGAGCTGTATTTCCCTTATGTAGGGCTCTTAGGGCTCTGCATGGCCTAAAGGGCACTTGCCAAAATTCTCCTAAGCACTGTACATTGAAAAAGCATTACGCACAAACAACAAATAAACAAACCAACAAACAGATAAAGCCCGGATCTTATAAAGGTGCTCCTGAGCACCTACAACTTGCTGTTACACTCAAACTCAAAGTTAAATTGATTTCTTGACCCTGCAAACATACCCTTAGGGTTTGGAATCAAGTCTCTAGCTACATTAGTTTCATACTTATGGTTAAAAAACACTAATCATCTATATAATCTAATCTAATAATATCTAATAGCGGGAAATCCCCGATCCAGATCACCACCAAAATCTGTTGTTGGAAATTCTTCATTATTAGGATATACTCCTTGAGATGTACCATCCTGTTTTTGAGGGGGTCCTAAATCTAATCAAATCTAATTTCATGGAAATCTGTGCAAAGGTTTTTGAGATATCCTGCTGACAAAAACATCACCTCTTTGGTCAGAGGAAATAGCAAAGTGATTGTAGGTGAGTGTATAAATACAGCATCCACACCCTGCATTATTTCCTCTGGGAAATGGATTATACTGTATCAGTAGTGTAGCAACCATGTGACAAAAATGGGCACTTCTACAAGGACAACATCTGTAATAGGTGTACATGAGCTGTGAAACATAAATTCATATGCATTGTAGTACATATGCATGCACACACATGCACACAGTTTATGAGAGGGGCTCTGTTGGGCTAGAAACCTTCCGCACATAAACTGCTCTCAGGGTGCTAACCGAGTGTAAACCAGGAAATTAATATTAACTGGGAATATTTCTTATCTTCGGGGTAAAGCCACAATAAAGTCGTTAAGTCATCAAAGGACGCAAAATGTTGCCAAGAAGCAGGCTATCCTCAGCTGCTCTTTTATGAGCCCACTGCCAGTAAAAAAGGATTTCACTCCAATTAAGCTGCACCCCTGTTTTTCTCTTTCTATCCTTTCCATCATGCGCCGCATATTGACACCTATGGATGACGTACATCCAGAATAATGCTAACAGAGAAAGAGAAAGGGATAAAAAAAAATATATAGAAACTGTCAATGCTCAATCTATATAAATATATGACAATAGATAACAAAATCAAACTGATTCTAACCATTACTAATTTGAATTCAAACATATGGAGTGGGGAGAATGACAAATGAAAATCTGCATGAGTACCATCCCTGTAAGACTAGCAAAAACAAATAGTTCCTACAGGAGAAAGAGAGAGTATACTATGCAGGAGAGAAATGTGAGGGGAAAAAGTGTTAAGAAAAAAAAGAGAGTGAAGGCATCTGGAGAGGAGCAAGAGGTGGCAGTAGGAGGCAAGGCCTTTTTAACACTGGAATCTCACAGTCTTGCACCCCTCCTGCCCTCTGCCCCCTTCCCAAATTTGCTGGACTTGATACGGGGATACATTAGGTTAGCGCTGGAGGTCCCAATGCGGCTATTACCTGGCTAACTCAACATCGCAGCGCTGCCAATCAGACACACACAGCCTCTGCACAGCACAGAGCAGCCTCTGTTAATAGGACCCTACCAACTCTGGGCTCACTGTTCATGGCCTGGCTTGGAGAGAGAGTGAGCGTGTGCATGTTTGTGTGTGTACTAGGCTTACTGGTGTTTGCAGTAGCTTAGTGCTTCATAAATCAGAGGGTCATTTGGCTGATCAGCCTAATTGATTAACTGGCCTAACTATTCTGATTAGGTAGGGTGTTTACAGTCTGTTGAAAATCTAGTGGATATGAACCATGAGAGCATCTGGGAGAGCTAGATGGACTGTAGAGCCAGGATTATCCAAACCTGTCAGGAATGGAAGTTGTTCAAAACAATTCAAAGTAGTTCAGGGGGCTCAAATCTGAGAGCTTTTCTTCCATTGTGAGGAAAGTAAGAAGACGGTGGCTGTGAAGAAAGAAGATGTTAGCTTAACTGAGTAGATACTTTAAATCCATTTTCATTTCGCTATGTCTACTCACCATGTTGCTGATGTGTGTGAGAAGGAGCTGGAGGAAATCCCTCAGTCTGCTCAGGTACTGGCAGGTGTCTCTCTGGGCGTCTAAGCTCTCCCAAGCCACTGCTTTCCCCAGCCAGAACTGCACCTCCTGGACATCCAGCAGGGGCTCCGCCTGGGGCTGGATCAGTGGCTGAGACATCGGCGGCTAGGATTTGTACAAGGTCCAGGTCAAGTTACTTATGAGGTAAGGGAGATCCTAGGTGGGAGAGACAATCAAATAGACATACACAAACACACCCACAAACACACACAAAATACAATTATGACGCTAAGCCAAAGCCATATCTCTAAGAGTTACATCATTGATGTGTGTGGAAGATTTTACTCTTCCAGTGTATCTATCTTTACTTTCTTGTAATACGCTACATTTAGTTGCAAAGTTATTTGTCAGAATCATTTGTGAGAAATATGATCACTGACAGGAATGGTTATGGCTGCCATGCAACATTAGCTTACCCTATAGGGAAGCAGTGGAAACTGTAGAGGCAACAGTTATTTCAGTGGCCCTACTTTGGACTACAATATATAGGCAATGCCTGCATGTGTGGCCCGGTGGTGCCACACACTTTGTCATCATCACTCTATTTTCTATGAGAGAGCAAAATAAATGGATGAAGATTACAGAAAAATGGGTTAAGTTGGTTGTGTTAAGCCATTACTACAACCTAATGATATAACTTTTAAGCTCAGGGGGATCAAGCCTTCTCAACACACTCTCTCATCAAGGCCTACTGAGAAATAAACAGTGCATTCTTCACCTTTTATGATGATGGCTGGAAAATAGTGGGGGGCCAACACACAGGGGTGTGTGTGAGGATGTGTTTTGTGTCTGTATAGAGCCTGAGAATTTTGTGTGTGTGTGTGTGTGTATTTGTTGTTTTAGCCATAATGACAGGTCTGTGTGGGACACCACAGGGTTGTGTTTTACGATCACCTCGTTACAGACGACTTGTTTAATGTCTTGCCATCATCTCTGCTGGAAAGCCCCTATGGCTCACCGATGTGAATATATAAATACTCGTTTTAGGGGAGGGAAAAAAGCCCAACCAAATTAGGAACAAACGCCTCTTGTTGACTTGTGTTAGGAGCTCAGTTTTCAGTACAGCAGAGCTGGAACTGCATGCTAAATACCCAAGTAGTAGTCACACACGCACTCACACACGCACACGCACACGCACACACTCTCTCTCTCTATCACACACAGAGTTGATTACATGTGCACACACACACACACACACACACACACACACACACACACTCTCACTCTCACTCTCACTCTCACTCTCACTCTCAAGCTCAGGTGTTGGCCAAACACATTTTGGAGCAGGAACAAGATGTGACTGGTCAAATATTATCTTTGAAGATTTGTTAAACTAAGCTTGTGGACTTTGGGTAAGGGGGAGTTTGCCATTCCAATTATGAGATTGTTGACATTATTTCAGAATAATCAAATCAGTCAAACATCACTTTCTACAAACCTACTGCGGTATGTTCCAGTGTGTTATATATCTAAAAAAAGAACTAGAATCAAGGTATGACTCTAATGTATCAGATAAGTTCCTTGACTTGAACCAAACCCACTGCTGTTTCCATAACACAGGTTACATAGATACATTACATTACATTAGATACCAACCACCATGGTGTTAAGAGTCTGAAGCTGCAGGAGTCTAAGAGGACCCTCCTGTCTGGTGTTATGAGAAATATCGTTCATTTTCACTCTCAAGACAGACCAACAGAAAGGAAATTAAAGCTGTTAAACGCATATTTACTTGACCATCTCTCGAGATATGCGACTGAAGTGTTTAGGTGTAATAACTAAACCACACCACAGGATGCCAGTATGTCCTGTACTCTTGTAACGTTACACATAGTGACAGCTTCTCTGTCAGTAAACTTTACAACGGACAGAGAACTTGTTGCTGATGGTTACTCAAATTCTTGTTAGACAATCCAGAAAAAACTATCTTAGCCAACATACTTTATCCTCACTTGGCGAGATGCTATTTCAGCTGTTAGCTAACGTTAGTTTACCCCTCGAAAAGACATATTCAGTTGTTTCAAATTTGAACTACCTGTAAATAGGACGTCCAACCATCAAACCGGAATCTCTACACAGAGCAGAGACTTAACTATATCCGTTCATCTTTGATGTGTCTTCAGAAAAACTACCCTTTCTCTCCCGCGATGTAAACAAACTGAAGTTCCCTCTTCTCCGGTAGTTCCGGGTTTGGAAGAATACTATTGGCTGAGACCGGCATCACCCCGCCCCTTGGCATTGCCTGCTGTGAATCTGAGTCACATGGTGGCAGAAGCAGCAGAGAGACGTTTTCTGAGGAGGATAAATGTATGTGTATATTATTTATGTTAGCATTTACAGATTAAAACACGTTTCCTTAAATGTATGTATTCAGAGTCCATCCCACACTGCAAAAATATTTGTTTTAATAACCCTCAGAAATTGTTCATGAATATATTTTTAAATGTACATAAATGTACATTCAGGCACTATATGTGAAGTCCTGTTAACTTTTGACTTGCACCTATCAATCCAGTATCATGTAACTGTGTTCTAATCTGTCAGGTCAAAGTCCTTGTACTTGAAGTTGGGAAGCAATTCTGATACTCATGGGCTTCTTGGATGGAAAACAGTTAGAATATCCATCATCCACTTATCTCCTCAAAGGCAGAGTGACAGATTTGAAAGATTTGAAAGTGATACACATTCATAGAGAGAGGGACATAGAGACAGAAGGTGTGGTGAAATGGACAGAGTGAATCAGAGGGACCGTTGTTATGTGTGATGAATGACTTGAGCTCAGGCTGACATACAACATTTCCTATAAGCCCCTGAATAGGAACCAGAGACATCAGGCTTAGCACTCTAACCACAAAGGAGAAAAACACCCATTTGCTGCCTCCTAATTGGCACACATCTGTAACCCAGTTTCACTCTTTACTGCTGAAGTTGTCCTCATAGGAACACACACACACACACGCACACACACACACACACACACTTTGCCTCGGTGTCCCAGGGAAGGTATTTATGAGAACGATTTGGTTGTGACTAAAAGTTTACACAACGTCTCAGGACAGGTGCTGCATCACGTTTTGATCCTCTCTAATCTGTCTGGAGAGTGTAGAGTACATTCTTTTAACTCCTTTCTGCTTCAGGAGATAGGACTAATTATTAGACAGATGTCTTGGGGAGATACCGAGCTTACCTCTCCACAGAAGTGACTGATTACGTTGTGGTCACAGGGAGGTAATGGGAGAGGATTATACACTTAAGACTTGCTTGTCTAAGTATGTCATCACTGTCAGCATCTCTAGTTTAATCAGTAAAGAAACTACTTTATCTCCAAAAGCACCAAGCTATTAACCACCACCTCTTTCTTTTAGGCTATTTTTTCTCATTACAATAACATAATTTGTTTAAATGCCTCAAGTAAAGTGGGAGTATGGTACCCTTTAATGTTCTATTGTTATTGGTTGAGATTTATACAAGAACTAGCAATTTGAGACCACAGAACACAAGTTTGAATTTTATTGAGTTTGTATTGTTTGGAAGAGTTTGTGCAAAAACAACCCTCGCATCCTGATACTCTATAATAATTCCCATACTCATGAGACAGTCAGTATAACTCTGTATAGTACCATGTGGGAGGTTTAACTGTCAGACCAATAGGAAGAATCTTTTAGGAGTGAAAGGCCAAAAAGTGCAAAAGGAGACATATTGGCAAAGCCCAGAGGTCCCATAAGATCAGATAGTCCTGACATAAGCCATATCCTGTGCATGGTCCATCACCATATCTAATGGATGGTTTGTTGTTCAAAAACAGTAATATAATAATTTCATCTGTGTTTTCAGATTGTCAGATAAAAAAAAAAATCATGCATCAAGAGTCTAACTAATCTAGTGCAAAAGCCCAATCCCAGTGCTGTGTTTGGGCTTTTGAACAAGTGTGTGCGTGCATGCATGCATGGATATATGTGTAATCTAACGAACATGTATGCCTACTGTATGCGCACATGTGTGCTTGCATGTGTGCACGTAAACATATGCTCACATCTGCGCGAGTGTATGTGTACGTGTCATACAAATCAGGGGTGATGGTCCAGAGCTTGAAGCAGAGTGCATACCATGGACAGGAATTCAGGGGTCTTGGAGTGTGTCCCTCTGGAACCCAAAGCAAACGTTGAGGGGTTCCTGGCCTGCAATGCTCTGACTGACAAATCACCCAGAGGCTCCAGCCAGACCCAGAGCAGCCCAGCACCAGGAAAAAGGTTGTTTAAACACACCCAATGTCGGTGTGCGCGCTCATGTGTGTGTGTCTGTCTGTGCATGTGTGTATACATGCATACTTACGTGAAGTATGGGTTTATGTACTGCATCCACATGCATATTTTCATAACTGTGTGTGTGTGTGATGAGGCTAATATGAGCGCGTGCTTCTTGTGCAAGTGTTTGTGTGTGGTCAAATGCGGTGCTGGTGGTTACTATGCATGCCTACCATTAATAAATATATGTGTATAAACCACAGCATGTATGTGTGCATGTGTGCTCCAGAGAGGCAGCAGCAGTCTGTAACATGATGAATGTGTGTAAGTGTTTGCTAGTTCCCTCTCATAGTTCGGTGCCTGAGGCCTGCTTCCCAAATGGAGACATGGCTGACAGTTTTTCTCAATTGCTTTGGCACAATTCTCAAATGATAATGAATATTTTCAAAACAACAAACCTCCAAACCGCTGGGCACTTGTTCACAACAGATTTGTATTTCTCATTCTTTTAAACACATTGCAAATGTTTTAGCACATCTATGACAATGAGTAACTACAATTGTCTACAATTTGCACAGTTACCAATTGAATATATCTTGCTGATCTAAACTGATTATGTTGCTTCTCAGTTGAATAGTTTTACTCTCCAAAACATGTATAAGTCATCACATGCACAATAGTCCATTCAATTGTCAAAATCTGTCAGGCATATATACCATGAACATCACTACAGTAATATGGATTTTTTTGTAACGTCTACTAAATTGGTAAATTGCCCTGTCAGGTGAAACTTGAACTTCACTAATGAATGGGGAGTTTCTCACATCTTACATCAACCAATCACACATTATGTCAAGTTAGCTGACAGGTGCTGTTTATGAATATGGATACTGTCAAACATATTTATAGAGCCTGACCACAACAGAATCAGGTGTAGAGTATACTGACAATGTATGACAATAAAAAGGCATTTTTATGAATGGTGTCATTAACATGAATCATTTCCATTAGTGGAGTGGTTGAATTGATGATTCAGCACATCATTTCACAATCAAAAAAACATTCTCCCTTCAAACACATTTCAGAGTAATCCTTCAGGTAATCCCTTTTTGTTCAAAAGCATCTGCAACGTGACTACTGTCTTTCATTAGAAGATTAATATAATCCCTTTACTTGTGATCTGGTACTCCCCATACTGCTGAGTATGTATGTGAGGCTTTATGAAAAATGATATATCCCTGGCCTGAAGGTTTAGGTCACTGAACATTACACACACACTGTAACCTTGTTAATTACATACATTTTTAATCCAAAAATGCTAAACTGTTCTTGGAGTACCCCAGCTCCACATGTTTATGTTAGCGTCTCCATCAGTTGTGTCCATTGGAAACAGCAGTAAAAATCAGAAGGCATTGACCCGGGTTCACCATCAGCTCCACCCTAACTGCCTGCCTGGGCCAAGATGTAGGTCAACCAGGGCTAGATCACTCCACGTGTGATGTGGTGTGTGCGTGCGTGCATGGGTGTATGCGTGCGTGTGTCGTATGTGTGTGTGTGTGTGTGTGTGTGTGTGTGTGTGTGTGTCTAAGCCTTGTAAAAACATCAGCATCTGGGTTTGGAACAAGGTCTCTGGCAATACCCGAAAAAACGAGAAAGAAGGAAAGAAAAACCATGGCAAAAACTTGAGAGAGTGTGGTTTGATGCCCAAAGTGGAAACCCACACACTGATCTTTTTGTGTGTGTGTGTGTGTGTGTGTGTGTGTGTGTGTGTGTGTGTGTGTGTGTGTTTGTCCTTGTAGTTGTGTATGTGTGTTCCTATGCCTACACATGGATGCAAGCAGCAATGTAGTGTAAACCACGTGTGTTTTTACTGTACTGCTACTCTGTGATTATTACAGAGCCAAGAGAGGAATTGTCACGCAGTGGGGCAGTGGCTTGTGTGTGTGTGTGTGTGTGTGTGTGTGCGTGTGTGCTTGCATGCACATGTTTTTACTTGACATGCACATGAGCATGTGTGCGTATGTGCCCATGCGTGTGTGTTTGTGTGTGTGTCAACGTTTTTGTGTGTGTGTGTGTGTGTGTGCTTTCATGCTTGGGATGGAGGCCTGGTAGCAGCCAGAATTTTGACATCACCAACTGTGCAACTGTACCAGCCTGCTGCTAATCCAAAGTCCGCTCACTCTTCACATGATCTTAAACTGAAGTTGGACTTGACAAATTGATAGATAGATAGATAGATTGATTGATTGATTGATTGATCGATGCTCATCTCGGTTCGGTGTCTTGAATTTGCAGGTGCTCCATCTCTCTCCTGAGATCCAGCCGGTCTTGTCCCACCAGACAACTCAGAACAATGTAAGGAGCAGAGGACTCACTTTCTGGCCAAACTGCAATGCTGGAAGTCATTAACATTTCTTTTAGCTAAAAATCATAACCCAAACCCTTACCTCAACCTTATCCTCTCTGTAAATTCTATGTCTAACCCTAACCTTAAATAGATCTGGAAAAAAAGACATAGTTGATGATCATTGATTTTTGAAGTATAGTTGGTTTTTGACCTTGTGGTTTGGCCAGAGAGTTGCAGCCGGGTGGAGAGCTCGGGTATCAGTCTCTGGAGCTTATCCCAGGCCCACTGAGACCAGGAGCTGCACAGCTGCTGACAAATTAGTCGGTTCTGATCCAGACCAATCCTATTACCAGTTCTGCTCCAGACCAAAGCCATTACCGACCTGGCTCCACTTCTATGGCCCCACATGACCCAACGCCTGTCTCACTGCCCCCACACACTGACACTGCTGTCTTGGATGGCCTGGTCTGTGTGTGTGCGTGTGTGTGTGTGTGTGTGTGTGTGTGTGTGTGTGTGTGTGGTGTCTGCTGCTGGGCACTACAACAGGAAAATATGACCCCTGTGTTGAGCGGCATTAAGCTGTGTTAGCATGCCCCATTTCTTACTCCAGTCTCTCTTTTTCCCATCTTTTATTAGGGGCCGTGCATTTATGGTGCAGGACGGGACCATTAACAGCCAGCGCCTCCAATTGATAGGTGGCCCTCTCCTGTGCAGTTCTACCAGTGTGGAAAACTGCAAGGCAAAGAGACTATCAAGATTTACCAAGAAGATTATTCCTGGTGGTGTCTGCACACACGTGGAAATAAATGGGAAAAAAAGAACAATGAAATCACCAAAAGTAACAAAAATATAAGAGGAGCCTGTAAAGGTCATCACAACCTACCCGGGCCCTTCTGCCTCTAGACCTTTGGTGTGAGCGCTTACAGATGACATGTATAAAATCATGCCTGGAAGAACAGGTTGTACCTCATGTAACCTCACTACCTCTTTACATCTTTTACACATGAAGAAATCCCTCGTAGGTCTGAGTCAAAAGGTAAAATGTGCTGCGGCGAGCCAAACAATTTCACACTAATACAAGCACACACTCTTTCACTCTCACTCTCTCCCTCTCTCCCCCTCTCTCTCTCTCTCTCTCTCTCTCTCTCTCGCTTTCACACACAAAGACAAGTACCAAATGCACACAAGGACACACTCTTTATGGCAATTCCAAGCATTTCTGGAGCATGTTTCTGTACTGCTCAGGGAGGAGGCAGGGGATTGGCTGAGGAGGGGAGAGAGGTTCTGTGACCAATTTGAAACAGTGCCACATGCATCTGTACACACACACACACACACACACACACACACACACTGTGAGTCTTCATGCTTTTACTTACACTTTTAAACTGCGTGTGTGTGTGTGTGTGTCTGATTGTTACACAGGTTAATCAAAAAGACCCGGTGATTACAGTTGGTCACATGTAACACAGCTGGCTGCTACAGGCCAGTAATCAGCCAGATCAGATGGACCGCCGGAGACTCTGCATTTGCAATCAGTCAGTAAGAAGATCACACCCAGTAAACTCCAACAGTCCTCACATCTAATTGCTGCTTTTTCACCGCAGCTCCAAAAAAAACATTGAAAAGTTTCTACAACAATTTATATCATTTAAAAAGTCATATGCTGAACTATGTGATACTCCCTAAATAAAGGCTCAACACTATGAAACTGTCGGGCGCAGCTTAAATGAACACACCTCCCCACTGTGACTTTATCAGCCATCAAACTCCAGCATCACGTCACCACCAGTGTTCAGGCTTTTTCCCTTGACTCTTGATTGATATCTGCAATTAGGATGAAATACATAAGAGTAGTCCTAAGAGGAAAAACACACAAGAATTACTTTTTTTTGATCCCATCCTTTATTTGGTGTTACAAGTTCAAGTTTCACTGGCCTGACCCTAAAAGTAGTCGCATTTGCAGAACACTTGCAAACATGAGAGCGAAAATGTGGACACAATTTACAGTTGCAAAAGCTAAAATCAGCTCTGACTGTGCTGGGCCCCCTCAGCCTGCTCCTGACCTGAATATGGCAGGGAGGCGACCCCCCACCACAACCTTGTCCTTGTCCGTCAGCCGCCGTCCAAGTTCAACAACCTGATACTAGAGCCGTGTCTCAATTCTTACTCTGACATGCTGTGTCACACACACACACACACACACACACACACACACACACACACACACCTGCTTTCTATTAGTCCAGTAGATTGCAGGGAAATTGAGTGGGAGTGTTAAACACACACACATCCATCTATCTGCCCCTCTGTCCATGATAATTACACACTTCCTGCTCTAAAATCCTTCTCTCACAGCTTCCACTCCAATCAAGTTTCTGTGTGTGTGTGTGTGTGTGTGTGTGTGTGAGCGTGTGTGTGTGTGTGTGTGTGTGTGTGTGTGTCGGTGGGTCGGTTTGCGCACTCATTAGTTTACATTGGTTCATCAATGGCAACAGTGATCTACTCATACTGTGAGTAACGGCTCTGTATGGCATAAAGATATGAAGGAAAACAACTCGCAACACTTCTGTTTGTTTGAACTGTATCAGATGTTTCTGCGCGCATGTGTGTGTGTGTGTGTGTGTGTGTGTGTGTGTGTCAGTGTGTCAGATTGTTGATGACACAACAATACTTACTTACTTACTTTAATTACTTACTTCACTGTAAACATTTCATTATTTTCATTCACAATGTGCCCAGTGTTTGAGCTCTCTCTCTCCCAACAGCCCACTTGACTGACAATCTATCACCATTACATTTAAAGAGCTGCAGTCAGGCAGTAGCAACCAGTGTTGGTGAATATCAGTGATAATCCATTGCTTCGTTCTCTCTGTGCGTACGTGTGTCTGTGAACGCTATACATGCATGTGTGCGTTCACATCAGTGTGTGTGTGAGTGAGTGTGCGTTGATTCAGACGGAGCCTCCCTCTGGGATCCTTAGAGTTCTCCTCCATCCCTGTTCCTCATCAGGCATCTGTCATGGTGCCAGAATCAATAAGCACAGATGGAAGAAAAAAAATCAGATCCTCTCCTCTCCTCTCCTTAGCAAAGTGTTTACCATCATCACCAAGGAAAGACCCTCTACGACTTCACTGTATTTGGTTTCCTTCATTCAATTGCAGCATCATTGTGGGTTCGATGAGTCCCCCTTCACGACCCATCCCATCTCCTCAAACTAGAACGAGTGCAAGAAAGTGAGAAATGATATGTGAAATCATACGAATTTTGTTTGGACTTGCAGAGTCGACACACACTGAGATACAGATGAAAATATTTAGCTTTGCCCCTAAAGATGACTCATCTGTTTCCATACGTTGTTGCATGTTTTCTGGAAAAGCAGAGTTTAAACAAAGAGGTGGGTGGTGTGTGTGTGTGTGTATAACAGTGTGTGTGTGTGTGTGTGCCTGCCACCAGGACTGCATTAAACAAAAGGAAGAAAAGAAGACAGCATCCAGCCAGTTTGTCATCTCCACTGTAAACGGCCGTACATCATGCTAACATCTAACATGTGCTGGACCCGATCACAGCAGTCACACAGCCACACAGTCACACAGATGGAGCAGAGAGAGAGAGAGAGAGAGAGTGGAGAGAAAGTGGAAGAGGAAAAGAGCAGAAAGGGAGGAAGTGGAATAAGAAGGAAAGAAGAAGAAGGGAGGAAGGAGAGAAGTTGAGGTTCAGGATAAATGCTTCCAGTATTAGCGGAAGAGGATGGATTGTGGCATGGCTTGGCAGTCGTCTGTAACGCAAAGGAAGAGTGGGTGGGTTTTCCACCTCCACAGAATAAATGATGCGAGGGGAAATGGGAGTAAACAACATCAGTCATTATAATCACTCTCATACGGCTACTCCCATCCACCATCAACCATCCTTCTCTCTCTTCCTCCCTCCATTTTCCATCTGCCTTTACTCCCAGTCTTTTTTTTTTTCTCCTGCCCCCCTCTCTATGACTTTGATTCACAGTTACACCTCTCCCTCGATTCTGTCTTTGTTCTGTCCTGCCTCCCTCTTTGTCTGTCCCTCCGTGGCTGTAAGTATATTTTCCTCTGTTTTGGCTAAATGCTGCACTGACGCCGCTCCTTTGAGTCACCTAGTTATATTGGGCGTTTGAAGGGAGATCCGAAGAGTAGGGTGGTCTGAATCTGCAACGTACGGCAGAAATGCGAGGCCGTGAAAGTCGGAGACAAAGCCTCCAACAAACGATCGTACCTCAGCATTTAGTTTAGAGTGTTGTCTGAATGCAGCCACAGCCGCCAAACGTAATAATACTCTTGGCGAATTTGAGTTTTTATTGCAGACTATGGGAGAGATACAATCTTTGGCTCCGTAGGTGCTCCGACCGTGAACCTCTCCTGCAGCAGAAGCCTTTGAACGCTGCTGAATGCATAGTGAATCATGTCAGCTGTTTCTCAGAATTGGACCTGGTTCTCTTTCTGGCTCGGACCTCCGCACTGTCTGCTCTCCCTCTCTCTTCTGTAAGATTCCTGGAGAGCTGAGACAGTGCGTAAGAAAATGTGCTGTACAAAGGCGATCTTCTGCAAGAACATGCACAAGAGTATTTTACACACACATCCATGCATGCATTAACAAAATTAAGAGCAATGAAGATGATTTACTATGTCAAAAAGTACATATAAGTGTTGTTTTATCAAGCAATCGCTTCAAATATACATGTCTACACACACATACACAAGTATACATACATTTACACACCTGCTCACAAGCGTGCATGCACACACACACACACACTCTCAATGCAGGTTAGTGAGCACAGGTTGCTTTCACGTCCAATGGCAAGGTCCGTATGTCAATTTGACTCCTCCATTTCTCACTTCCCTGATCATTAGAGGTCTGATTTCTGAACGTTGAATTCCAACTGTAATGACTCCCAGACATAAGGAGAGAGAGAAAGAGAGAGAGAGAGAGAGAGAGAGAGAGAGAGAGAGAAAGCAAAGAGACAGACAGGCGGGCAGATACACACAAACACCCTAATGCACCACGGTGGGCTTACTCTCACACACACACACACACACAACACAACACACACTCTCTCCAGGGTCAGTATCCTGATACCCTGGGTCAATGTTCTCTCTAGTACGTCCACATGGCTCAGCTGATCAAATACCAGGGATATTTCTCCCGGATCATTCTCACAAGGACCATTTTCCTATTATCCACCGTAGCCTGCTGTGCCGTACTGTAACACTGGACATATGTAGCTCTGGATGTTTGCGACTTGGACCCCGTCTTCTCCCGGATTCCTGGATCAGCCGTCTGGGTGGACTGCACTCCCTCTACGGGATCTGAACAGCCAGCCAAGCCAAACGGGTCCCTGGGTGGGACCAAACACCAAAACCAAAACCCGCCCAAAACCTCCCAACTCGAAACCCCACGGCTGCCTCATACTGCTGACCCAAATGGAATAGAATAGAATAGAATAGAATAGAATAGAATAGAAAAGAAATAAGCCATGATATCGTTCTTTTTGCAGCTGTACTTTTAAGGCCTTAGTGAACAAGCGTTATAAGCCTTAGAGAGAGTGATGATATGTTGAAATGTTGATGTTTAAATGAACGCCCTGTCCCACTCTTATTGTAATGGGTAACCTTATGATGCCAGCACTACTTTCTAACCATCAGCAGAGTAATTCCCCTTCAAAATAGGCTGCAAATGTAAATGTATTCTAGGCATGAGTCGTCTGGTATCCCGGGCCAGACAGGGCTTACGCACCATTTATTTGTTTGCCCCATAGGAATCCATCCCAAAGCTATGCCTGCCTCGCCTCCCTCTGTACGACAGTCTCACATCAAATCAGATATGTGATGGATTGAGGATGGCTCATGTCATCCGAGGAGACCAGGAAATGGAGCTACAACTGTTGTATAAAATATTGCTCGAAAACAAGCTTTTGGAAACCGCCGGTGGCTTTGACGTCAATCTGGCAGTGCTTGTTCATACACATAATGTTGCGTGCGCACACACACACACACACACATGCACACACACACACACACACACACACACACACATATATGGTTCTCCTGAATGGTTTTCAAGGTGTCTGTGAGGCCTCAGAGGTAAAAACCTCATTCGTCTGGCTCTGGAGTCGTATCAACACACCATCTGATGCTTCCTGCAGATTTATCCTTTTACTCCATTCTTATAAAGAATGTATAAATCTGGCCTGGATCTCGCAGGAGTGTGTGTGTGTGTGTGTGTGTGTGTGTCCTATGCAGTCATGTCAACAGAGCAATCATTCATGTGGAGGAGTGTATACACTTAGAGGGTTTAGCTCTGCCGGCAGGTGATGATGGACAAGCCTTTCAGGGAACGAGTGAGGGACGGAGGGAAAGAGGGAGGGAGATAGAGGGAAGGAAAAGAAGGACTGGAGCGAGGGGGATTCAAGACTTCCCTTTGTCGCAAATGTTGGTCCGAGATATGCGTCAGATACGTACAAGAAAGGAAGACAGAAATAAAGGAAGAGAAAGGAAATGAATTGACGAAAGACAGGAAAGAGAGATGTTGTTGTGCAGCACTTCTCCTCTTTTGTCGCCCCGTCTGGGCAGAGAGCCACTGGCTGAACAGTCCATTACTCCGGGAGAGAAGGAACTGCTTAATTGCCTCTTCTCTTTTCCTCTCTCTCTCCATCCTTCTCTCTCTCTCTCTCTCTCTCTCTCTCTCTCCATCTCTCCCTCCCCTCCCCTTTCAGTCGGCTGAGAGGACAGGTACAGGAAACACTCATTCATTAACAACCTGGAGCTCGTTAGCTGAATGAAGCACTCTTCACAATATGTGCAGTTCCACATCTGAGGGCAAGTGTGTGTGTGTGTGTGTGTGTGTGTGTGTGTGTGTGTGTGTGTGTGTGTGTGTGTGTGTGTGTGTGTGTTCGTCAGGAGGCTAAAGGTGAGGGGGGCTAAGGGGTAAGTCAGGGCCAAGGCGGGGGGGGGTGGGGGGGTGTTGGTTTGGTGACCTGGGGTCCCAGAGCAGATGAGAGGAGTCCTGGCAAGAGAGACCTTAACAACATTAGAGCTCGCTGAACCGTGTCACCTACACACAGCCGTAGGGTGGTCACAGATATTTTGCTTTTCAGGCAATTTTTCACGCACTATTATCCCCTAACTTATGGGACTCGTAGAAGAAAACACAATGGCGGCGGTTTTTTCGCTGCGGTGGTCTTTCCTGCGATGGTGGTGGTGGGAGCACTTGCACTTTTAACACCAGAAACTCCTCATCAGCCTGTTGTTATTGTTATGTTGTTGATAACCATGATGATGCGTTCAACTCCAACCCTAAATTCTGTTTCAGAGCTGCTGCAAATGGGTCAGTGATACCTTAGGTGCGTATGGTCTGCACAAGCAACAACTGAATCCATCTCTACCTTGTGCTCTGTGTTCTGGTCGAGCACCTAAAAACCAGTAAAAACGTCAGACCGTGACACACACCACCCTGCCACCCAGCTCTCCAAACACACACCCTGTCATTTTTTTAGTATGTCTGCCTGCCTTTTTTCAGCGGTTGGACGACATGCAGCAGCTTATGACTTTATTGGCTCTAAAAGATAATGACATGCTTAGCAGAGCTCGCCTCCGACCGCCGATCCAGGGTCAGCGGGTTCCTCGAGCTTCCTTAAGGTTCAGGTTGGGAAATCTGACCTGACAAGAGTCGGGGGGCACATAGCAGCAGCAGCAGCAGCATGTAGCAGGGCACTGATGGTGGGCTCTCTCTCTCTCTCTCTCTCTCTCAGACAAGCCCCATGGAAAGTTGACGCAATAGATGAGAGCAGGTTTGATTCTATTGTGATGAAAATGCATCAGTTGTGAGCCTGCCTTATATTAGCGGCGACGGTCTAGACCTTTCACTCTCATGAACGTATGAGAATAAATAGCTGCCACCCATGCAGTTGACAAGGCAGTCTCTCTCTCTCTCTCTCTCTCTCTCCATTGCTGCTGCAACCTCAAGGCCACATGCCCTTTTTCATTACTCCGAACAGGCCAGCTGTATTGTAACTACAACCAATTTCCTTGCAGTCTATAAAGCTGTCAATCAAAATCATACGGAACAGAGTGGAGGTGGGGTGGGGGGGGTGGGGGCTGGGAGGGCTGTTTAGGGAGGGCTACAGGGCTCTGGACCAGATGTCAGAGTTACACTCCAGGACAGGACGAGGGAGGGAGGGTAGGCAGGGACGGCAGGGAGAGAGAGGGATACAGAGGGGTGGAGTGAGGGGGAGAGAGAGAGAGAGAGAGAGGAGTTCATGCTTACCTGTGGATTTTCTTAACAGAGAATAGCAGAAATGTTTCAACTTGCACGGAGGGGTCACAAGTTTGTGATGAATGACTCTCGTTCATGAAATAGTTGCTGCGTAACGCTATGTGAGGTGTGTACGGATTAGGATGTGAAATTCTGTATGGAGACGTCACGCACCGCAACACCATCAACCATCAACCCACAGTCAGACCAGCGACTCCTTTAAGATTCCTTTTATTAAAGTTATAAACAAAGAGACAAATAAGTTATAATATTTTTATTTGTTAGAATTCTATCAGTGTTTGAACATTAATATTTAGAGAGCTAGTACAATTTTCTACTTTCATGGCTAGCCTTTGACAAACCCATAGAAACAGCTGTCTGAGTTCTCTCTCCTAGGATGGGAGGATAATACTGAAGGGGAGGTGTCCGTGTCGTCTCAGAGGACCGTTAGCGATGAAAGTGTGCACCTTAAGGTTCTTTTCCTGTTATGGTATATCATTACATATAAACTCTTTAAAAATATACTTCTGTCAAATACCTTGACAACTACTATGTACACTACAAAAATAAATTTTCATATAAATAAATTATATGGCATACATTTATCTTTGTAACTGAAAACAGCATACATCCATGCCAACCGAGACCAAAATGGCAGTCTGGGAGAACCATTGATTATTTTTTTTCCTTTTAAAATCCTCTAAGAGCTATGATGAGACTTGTAGTGTAAAATGTTATATACTCTTTTCTCCTATTTAACATTAGTAAGCACTTTATACAGATCAAACTCCATTAATGTAAAAACATTAAACTGTAATAGTGTTTTTTTCAATAGACATAAAAATCCCTGCATTTGTTATCCACTGGCATCATGACCAATAATGAAAGAAAAAAAAACAACAACACATCTTATATTACAAAAATATAAATATCGCAAATTGAATGTTGAAAACAAAAACAAACAAACATTTAAAAATGAATAAAATAGTTGCCAGCCATGATTCTCTCCGTTACTGCCAATGTGACATCAGGAGAAAACAAAACAAAAACAAATAAACAAAATAACCTATTTCATGCAAGCAGCCGATGTAACATGGTGGACAGGAGGGGGGAAATGAAGACTTCTGGGATGGAGGAAGATAGCAAGAGCTACAGGGGGTTGACAGGAAGTGAGAGTGTAAAAGGTGTGTGTGTGTGTGTGTGTGTGTGTGGGTGATATGGAAAGGTCTGGGACTGAGGAGTGTTTGGTGGTGGTGGTCAAAGGAGTTAGTAGTGATGTGATGGATACACATACACATCCACTCATATACACCTAGAAACACTCACACATGCAGACACAAGCTAGAGGGAAGGGTGGGCTGTGCACTCTGACCCCGGAGGGTCCGGGCCGGGCCGGTCGGCAGGTGAAGGGGGACGTCCAATTAGTGTCATGGCGTTATGTTGCGGATGTTTATGGTCTGAGGTCAGTAGGGACTACTGGGGCCACATCTGGGCCAGTTGTCTTTGCTGTCACTAAAGGAGGGCTGGGTGGGAGTAAGAAGATGGACTCACACACAGAAATGTTCATACACACATGTACATTGTAACACACCGAGCGCATTGTCAGGCCATATAGGGCTTAGCCCTTAGCAGGCTGCATGGGCTAGCTTATTGGTTGGACAGAAACAAAGAGCTACTGAAGCAGAGAGATTCCTGTGAATGGATGTTTGAATGCAGTCAAGTGCTGGCTTGAGTTGGGTCATACAGTATTTGAGATTTAGCTTATCAACCAGACACAGCCACTTAGGGTACAAAGAGTTAGGCCCCGTTTTGACCGTGGTCCAGAATCAGTAATATGAACATCCCCATAATGGTAGGGTTAGTCTCTGAGGTGGGATCACTGATCCTATGTCAGTATACAAAATACAACCTGTTTTGAGATAGCCTGCTAGGGTTAAACAATACATTGCCTCTTACAGTAAAATAACAACTGGAGAACAGCCAAACTGATACAAAGCTGAGAGCAGAAACAGGTTCCAATGTAGAGGCTACAACTACAAAAAAAACACAAAAACTTAAATTTTCTTCATATCTGCTTTTTCTTAAATAGCACGCATAGCGTGTGTCAAGTTAAACAGTAATTGTTTCATAACTACCACAGGTTTGTGATAAAAAATTAATAGTTTAACATGCGTACCTTTATACAATAATACACACAAGTATACACACACACACACACACACACACACATACACATACACACATATACAAGAGCCCTGTTTGATAATTCTAACAATTCCCCTCATGTTTTAAATGAGTGTAATGTTAGTCTATTTTGAAGATGTATCTGATGGATAAGCCAGAAAGAATTGAGGCTGTTTAACATCATACAGCCCTACACACACACATACACACACACACACACACACACACACACACACACACACACACTAATGCACATAGACGGACGAACTCACACACTCGTTTTGTTTAAAGAGACATTTGCATAGAGTTATAAATGTACATTATTTCAAAATATTTTAAGCAGCAACAATGAATGCTGACAGGTATGTTTGTCTAGGTGAAGCTTCCTCATGGCACAGATCCACAGATGAGTGAACAGTAATCAGAAATCTAACTCTCTCTCTCTCTCGCTCTCACACACACGCACACACACACACACACACACACACACACACCACACACATACATACATTTATACAGTACACAGACACGCATACACGCCATGTAGAATGGCCGCCCCAGTCTGTTAACAAGAGGAGTTGTACAGCTCCTAAAATTATAGCTACTTCTGTTCATATTTACATGTGTACATCTTTTAAATATCGATAGAAATATCTAAGACAATAGTCCACTGGGTTACAGTAAGAATGAGCACCGTGACGGCAACACTGGGGAGTGTCTTGCTGCCTAGGGCCGGGGGCTAGCCGGGTTGGAAAGGCCGGGCTACGCTGGGCCGGGTCGGGCTGGGCCGGGTCAGCTGCTCAGTACTACAGAGGAGTCCATCTTTGGCCGTTGTGCTTCTGCTCTCCACGACTGGAAAGCAACAGGAGGAGAAAATGTATTGTCAAAACCTCATCATAGAGTAATGCTGACACACTGATTAACTGAAACGTTTGAGGACCGATACTTGACTGCATCATCCATATGGGCTCACCTCAGCTAGCCCGTCTGCCACAGTTTCTCTCAGCTGCCTCAAACTCCATATCCTGGAGCTCGATGGAATCCATCTTGGCTCCCCTGGGGTGCCCCGGGGTGCCCGTGCGGGTGTCCAGCGGCACGTGAGGGTCCTGGAAGGCGGGCTCCGGCTCCGCCCCCGAGGACCCCGCCCCCGCCGGACGGTAACCGTCCGACGCGGCGTACCCCGCGTAAGAGGCGGCGGGGGGGCTCTGACTGGACAAGGGGGCCGCGTGGACGGCCACGGTGACCGAAGCGGACGCCGTTACCGTGGTGATGGGCTGGCAGTAAGGGGCGGGGTTGGAGTGGTGCCGGAGGTGGCGGTCGGGCCGGGTCGGGTTGTGGGAACGGCGAGCTCTGCGGTCCGCCGAGTGTTCTCTGTGGGCGGAGCCGCGCGAGCCGCGATGGCCCCCGGCGGCCTCAGTAGCGGTTTCAAAAGCGTCCGTGCGCGGGCGGGCTGGGGGCGGCTGGGTCTTGGGGTCCCTGCTGCCGCTGTAGGGCTGGGGCCCAGATTCACCACCCTGGGAGAGGACGGACAGAACGGACGGACAGACAGAGAGAGACGGGGAGGGAAAGGAAACAAGAAGAGAGACGTTGAAATCATCAGTGAGGTTGAAATGAGCCGCAGAGGAAAAACAGATGATGGTGTACAGCACAGGAGAGGCTGTTCTCTTACCGGGGAGACAGCGTAGGCCGGGGGGTCGTGCTGTCTTGCCGTCGTCCGCCGATGCCCTGCTCCCTCCGTCCCGGCTGCTCTGCCCCTGCTGGACTGGAGGCGGTACTGCTGCTCCTCGGCTCTAGCTCGCCCCCTACCTGAGGGGAGGTTGTAGTGCTGGAGCTCCTGACTGATACCTGACACTGTGGTGTTGGAGCTGTACTCTGAGTCCGAGGAGTCGGAGGCAGCACCGGAGGTGGTGGCGGCGGTGGCGGTGGCGGCGGTGGTGTGGCGAGGACGGACTGAGAAGTGGACCACGTGAGGGGGGGGCCTCCGGGGACGGGGTGGGCAACCGGCTACGACCGTCTACCGGGGAGACCTGGAGGGCGAGGAGAGGAGTGAGTGACTCGTATTTGCAACGGCATGTCACAAAATAAGTGGATTTGCCAGTAGGAAGTTTGCCAAATTGTGTTGTTGTTTTTTTTTGTGGGGTGATCTTACCTCTGGATAGGGTCCAAAGTATGACAGTAATACTGGAAGAAGGACCAACCCGTTCAGTACTCCTAGAACTGTTAGGATGGCCAGCACTGCAAAGAAATACCTGCAACACAAACAAACTACGACTTAAAACGGAGAACAAACGAGGACGAAATCAATCTGAAACTGTCCGCGAAACGTGAAAGAAAAAACAATATCAAAGCGAGTATCGAAAAACAACGAATACACGGTCGCAACGAGACGAGTTCACAAGGGGGGTGGGGGGTGAGGGGGGGGGGGCAAACACAACAGAGAGACCAACACCAAGACAGAGATGGCGAAGAAACAAAGAAAATACCTGCGCAGACCACAGGGCACCGAGCGCCGAGGTTTAGACACGGGGAGACGTGCAGGATCAACCATTACACATGCCCAAAATAATACTTACCACAAACACCCAACCACTCCCCACACACACACACACACACACACACACACACACACACACACACACACACACACACACACACACAAACCCCCCACAGACAGGCAGGCATGCAGTGCGGCTTTTTAGGAGCAAAACAGAAATGTACCTTGTGTGTTTCTAAGTCCTGCCAAAGAGGGTTAGTCTTTAAGAAGCCGCAGAGAGAAAAGAAAAGGGGAAGCATAATTAGCCAGAGCTGGTTAATTCAAAGGCATTGGGGGTGGGGGAGAAAAAGAGAAGAAGGGGGGAGAGAGAGAGAGAGAGAGAGAGAGAGAGAGGGAGAAAAGAGAGGGAAGGGTGGTAGTTTGGGGGGGGGGGGGGGGGGGGCACTCTCTTTTGGGTGTGTGGTGTATAAGCAAACATGGAGAAAACAAAGCAGTGAGGAATGTGGACGGAGGGGGGGGGGAGGGGTTAAGGGAGGGAAAAGTGGGGGATGAGAAGAGGGGTGGAGGGGTGAGGAGGAGGGGGGGGCACAAAAGGACAGGGGCCTCTCTCTCCTCTCTGGCTCTAAAAAAGAGAGAGAGAGAGAAGCAAACAAATGAAGTGAAGGGTATAGAATTTAAACAATTTAGTCTAGGAGGAAGAGAAGGGGACCCTCCGAGTGCCACCCCTCCCTGGCCTCTCTCCCTCTCTTTATTTCTTTCTTTCTCTCCTCTGCCTCTCTTTTCTCTCCCTTCTTTCCAGCTAAGCCCCTGTGAAATTCCCGGCCACTCCACAATCCCCTCCGTCTAATTAAATCTCCAATGTATCAGGTAAGACCCCCCAATCTCCACTCTAAATCCCCCTCTCTCTCGCTCTCTCTCTCCCTCTCTCTCTCTCCTCTCTCCCTCTCTTTCTTTCGCTCCCTCTCTTGCCATTCCAGCTCCCTTCATTAAGGAGAGCTTTCCTCCTTGGTTGGTTCTCCAGTGGAAGCTCTCAGGTTGCTCTCCCTCCTCTGCTTTCCACCCTGCTCATTAAGGCACACAAGCCAGGGACACACTGATGGACCAGTTAGCCTGACTGTTTACTATGCCGTGTGTGTGTGTGTGTGTGTGTGTGTGTGTGTGTGTGTGTGTGCATGTGTGCGCGTGTGTGTGTGTGTGCATGTGTGCGCGTGTGTGTGTGTGACATCTGTGTGTGGGTGTGGGATGAGGATTGGAGTGCAGGGGGGGGTCACTCTGTTATAATCTATGATAACATCCATAACAAAGTGTTTCTGAATATAGTGGACAATATATTATGTGTGTGTGTGTGTGTGTGTGTGTGTGAGTGTGTGTGTGTGTGTGTGTGAGTGTGTGTGTGAGTGTGTGTAACACAAAGAGGTGTAGATGGGCTGATGCCAGCTGGTATGCTGTGCAGCTGGGCCTCAGACTAAACGCACTGACACATTTATAACTAATCTGTGTATGTGTGTGTGTACACCATGTGTGTGTGTGTGTGTGTGTGTGTGTGTGTGTGTGTGTGTGTGTGTGTGTGTGTGTAGGAGAGGAATTCCACAGCAGGGAAGCAGTAGAGGGGAATTGCAAGTGAGGAGAGCTGGTCCTTGTCCGCCCAGCATGGGTGGCCCCCACTACACAACACTGGTCCAGTGTCTGAGGGACGAGGTGGAGCGAGACAGACAGACAGACAGACAGACAGACAGACAGACAGACAGACAGACAGACAGACAGACAGACAGACAGACAGACAGACACCGGCTAAATACCGCGGTGTGTATTTGGGAGAAGTGTTACTCAAAACTACACCAGATACACCGGAGCTTGTGAACGTTACCCAAAAGTCATCAGTAAATATCTCTCACATCTAGATGATCCAGTGTGTTGACGTTCCCGCCCGTGCTTTGCAAAGCAGCATCATTTGTCTTCATTTGATGTGCTATCAATCATTCGGAAAACTAGGTGTCACTTTTTACAAATGGTGGATGTCTCACTTTGGAAGGAAACCCTACGTATCATTTATATGTGTCTCTCATTTTCCCTCTTTAGCCCCTCAATGAGAAGCAGACACAGACAGAGGCTGGAACAGAACAAAGCCGAGCGGAGCCAGACGGAGGATATTCTTCGTATTCCTGCGCATCGCTGGACGGACTTTTACGACGACGAGTTTAATAGCAGACATTTTTCTCAGCTCTCTAAAAGTCAGGTTGATGTCCTTCAGAATCAAAGAACAAGGGCTTCTTTCTGGACGTTCAACAATCATTCAGGGAGAAATCCATCGTGGAAGAGGACCAGATACCAATCTCTGCACTGACAGTATCCGCAACAGACCATAATGCAATGCAGCCGCAGTTTACATCTTTGCAGTCTGTCGTTTGAAACACAATGCGCCTTTTCGGTGGCTTTTTTTTGTAATTCAAACGACCGGGTATGGCGCGGCGTTGAGCTTTCTCCACTCTCACTAAACTCAACTGGAAAAATACAATGCCCACTATTGCTCTCTCAATTAAGAAAACCATACAATCTTAGGACAGGGCCGCATCGCATCATAGTGTGTGACTGCATGTGTGTGTGTGTGTGTGTTTGGTACTCCTGGTACTCGTGGAACTAGTGTAAATGGTGGGGCCCGGGTACGTCACCTCTGGACGCACACACACACACACACACACACACGCACACACACACACGCGTGCACACATATGGGCGCACATGCACGCGTGCAGCCCACATAGCACACTCAGTGCACCGCCGGGCTGTTTAGAGTGAAAACATTCACAGGGCTGACGGGGGAAAGTCGGGGAAACATTTCTTTCGGCGCGAGCAGAAAAATACGAGCTGAGCCTGTTGTTATTGCACGGTCTTGGGGCGCTGCTTTGTTTGCTCAGACAACAGCAGAACCTATAAATGGAGGCCCGGGACTGAGCCAGAAACCAGAGCACACCACTGGAGGTGAGGAGAGAAGGTCTATAGGCCTCCCTGTGTTTGTGTGTGTGTGTGTGTGTGTGTGTGTGTGTGTGTGTGTGTGTGCTCAGACTGGCAGGCACGCCATCATAGACCCCCATGATTACAAGGTCAGGAAGCAGGGTGGGGTGTATATGAGAGAGTATGTGTGTGTGTGTGTGTGTGTGTGAGAGAGAGAGAGAGAGAGAGAGTGTGTATGTGCGTGTGTATGTGCACATGACAGTGTGTGTGTGTTTCCAGATCACATGGATGCAAGTGGCCGCTTTTTCTTAAAGGGGCAGGTCAGCTATAGCTCATGTACTGGCTATCACCAACATGCACATATGGAACCACATAAGACCAGAGGAGACTTGGCTCACTGGACATTTGTATCATTATACTCCAAGCTTGAGAAAGTACAACAAAATACATTAAAAAAAAAACATAAAACCTGCTCACACACACACACACATGCACACACACACACACACAGGGGGAGCCACTGACACAGAGCCCCACAGTGTGTCAGTTTTAATTTCCACTTCTCCTGTCTCTCCACAACTGCCCTCTTGCCCCCCACCCCGTTACTCCTTCCTATGCTTATAAATGTCTAGTGAGGGCAGTTAAACTAGCTGAGGGAGATTACAAAAGCCAGAAGACTTTCCTGCTCTCCCTCTCCCTCCCTCTCCCTCCCTCTGCTCCTCCGTCTACCCTCCTCCCCCTTCTGACCTTCAGCTCTCCATCCTTCCCTTGGTTTCCCCCCTAAAATGTCATGGAATGAGAGACAGTTAAAGGAGAGGAGAGGAGGATGAAAGAAAGACAGAGGGGGGGAGACGAGGAGACGAGACAACGTCCCCAGAAATAGGGGGGAAAAAAAACAGGAATGGAGCTGAAAAAACGGACGAGGTCTAAGACAAAGGGGTTTACAGAGAGAGAGAGAGAGAGAGAGAAAGTAAGAGAGGGGGGTTTGGGTGGGCGAGAAGAAAGAGATAGAGTCGAGAGAGGGAGGGAGGTAGGGAGGGAAAGGAGGGAGAGCGAGAGTGGCCTTCATGCATGAATGGTGTCTCAGGTAGATTCCTGGGTGACATGCAGGCTCAGGCACGGCCTCAACCCTCGCCTGACGCCACGACGACGCCACACCGCAACCTCTGGGTTTGTGATGGTTGCGCATGCGTGTTGAATTGTCTTTAAAGTGGCGCGCACACATTTACTGAATCCAACAGCATCTTTCTAGCTGAATAAAGGTAGGACTTTAAGCCTCGTAAAGGTTTGATTTTGCACAATGTGCGAGCGACGATGCACGGAACTCACCTGACGATGAAGTCAAACTCGGAGCCGGCTAGCATGAGGACGCCTAGCAAGGTGGAGAAGGCCCCGTCGAGCACCGGAGCAAACATATGCTCCAACGCCAGCACCGCCCGCTTGTTACGATCCCCTATGGCTGTCAGGAACGCCTACAACACACACACGAAAAAACACACTCAACGTCTTGCAGTAGGAGGCATGAGTCGTTATCAAAGAGATGTATCGGTGTGCGTGTGCTCACCAGGGCGACGTGGACGGTGAACTCCACTCCGATGCCCACAGAGGCGATGAGAATGACCACGGGGACAGCACTCAGCTTGATTCCCATCAGCCCCATGAAGCCAAACAGCTCCACGGTCATGAGGGACAGCACCAACACCTGAGGAACAAGGAGTGTGTTTAGCAATACAGACAGTACATCTTTATGGCAAGACACTTGTCTTAATGTACAATTGAACTGTACTGTGTGGATAGAGGTGAAGAGGCAGGGTGTTTCTGACTGTGTGACCAGGGAGGATCACATGAGAGTGTTCACTTAGAGACATGTGTTAAGTAGTAGGCATGCAAATATTTGTGTGTGTGTGTGTGTGTGTGTGTATGTATGTGTGTGTGTGTAGGGGCTTCTGAGGGGAGCAGGACAGGAGCTGGGAGTAAATGCCATTATCAGCTGACAGGTGTCGGGTTACATGGGGCCCAAATCCTTTGAAGAGGGCTAAGGTGGGCGGGGGAGGGAGTTTTTGTGTGTGTGTGTGTGTGTGTGTGTGTGTGTGTGTGTGTGTGTGTGCGTGCGTGCATGCATATAAGTACAGGCAAGTGAGTATGGAGCATGCGCATGCATGTCCATGCAGGTATCTGTGTGTAGTGTGTGTGTGTGTGTGTGTGTCTCTGGGCAGTGTAGGGCTGGCGGTGGTCTGGTCTGGACAGAGCAAATGGTTAAACCTGACGCCTCTCCATAACTTGTCTTTTCATCTTGCTTGTAAAGCCTAAAGGATGAACATGAGGTCCCCTCCTCCCCTGTTTAGAGGGCTCGGGTGGCCTGGCCACTGCCTGTCGTAAAATACAACCCACCAGAGAGAAAAAGCAGAGCACTGTGTGTCTGTGTTTGAGTGTGTGTGTGTGTGTGTGTGTGCGTGAGTGTGAATTATGTACCTGTGTACTCTTTCACACATGTGCAAGCATATACATGTCTCGTGTGCGTGCACGCAAGTGTGTGTTTGTGCGCCTGCCTGTGTGCATGTGAGCGTGTGTTTGTGTGTGTCCTATTTCGAGGAGAGAGGGAGAGGAGGAGTTTGGAGGATGAAAATAAAATGTAGCTTTTTATAAGTTTACAGTAGGAGCGAGTTGCCCGAGCAACGCTGCGTCCTCTCCCCATTTAATTCAGCGTTGGTGTCTGGGAGAGTTGGAGTAGACTAAACAGACTGACCCTGACAAAACAGCACAAGATAAACAATGGTGACTGGGGCTGGAATAACACACAGCAGACCCCTTCTCCTCTCAGACGCTCTCCTCTCAAAGATGGCTTCGGGACCACACAGAAAAAACAGGAAATAATGGGAGGAGAGTGGGAGTTTTTTTATATTAGAAAAAAAAAAGTAATTGGTTGAGTTGGCTGTCTGGCTCTTTATTTATTTGCACAGATATGTGTTTATCTGCATGTTTTCTCCATCTTGTGCAACACTCACTATGATGCCAGCGGTCCAGGGGTTGAGCAGGAAGAGGGCGCAGACCAGGAAGGTGCAGGCCAGCACTACGCTGATGGACAGCAGGAGCCAGTGGCGCAGGCTGACGTACTGCTCCCAGAAGAGGAAGGGGTAGCCGTTGGGGTAGGAGGGCAGGCCCTGCCGGCTGTAGTTGCTGCAGATGGCCCGCACGCTCTCGATGGCCTCCACAAACTGGGGCGTTTCCCGGAGCCCGTTGAGGTAGAAGGGGAACTGTGCGTATTCGATGGGCTCGGCAGCCGGGACTGGAGAGAGAGAGAGAGAGAGAGAGAGAGAGAGAGAGAGAGAGCGAGAGAGAGAGAGAGAGAGAGAGAGCGAGGAGAGAGGAGAGAGAGAGAGAGAGAGAGGTAAATATGTTGGAAACAAAAAGGGATGGAACTTGATCTTGGCGGCCAACCAAACAGTATTTAGCTGTACCATCTTTATTAGTTTTAACTAGTCATCCTGATTACCAGCCCGGGAAACAGATCAACCAGGAAACTTGACAGAAACAAGGAAAGTTAATCAATAATGGAAAAGATGATAGTCCGTGATATTGCAGATGATATCGTCTTTGCTGACTTAAAATAAGTTTGAAGTTCTGATCGTTCAGCCCATCTGTAGAAATAATTTTGCACTAGTCAGCCAAACCACCAATATCAAGGCTTTCCCTCCCTAACCCAACCGTGTTCCAAGAATACGCCTGTGTGTGTGTGTGTGTGTGTGTGTGTGTGTGTGTATGTGTGTGTGTGTGTGTGTGGGGGGGGTGGAGCAGTATGAAACAGAGCTCCATTGACTCCAACCCAGCCAGTCTGTGGCCCAGCCTGGCTAATGAGGGCCTATCAGTTCCAGACACAGCAGAGTGTCAGAGCTAACGTTGATTCACGGTAATTACAATGTCAGAATCACTAGCATTACCACACCCTGAACCTACCACCGTCACATACAGTACAACACACATACCTGCCCGTCAAACCCTGCTATGCAATCATAGTCTATTAGTTGCTTACAAAACAGAGTATTCATTCTGATTTTTTTGGTTGCAATGTAACAACACACGTAGAGACCTACCCTCCTATACACCTCCTACACCTCCTATACACCTCCTACACCTCCTATACACCTCCTACACCTCCTACACCTCCTACTCCAACTGAACTACACCCACTCACACTTTTATTATACCCAGTGTTATCGTTTCAGTAAGGTATGCTTAACCATGTCACTGTGCTTAAGGTTTTCTTTTAAAGGTTTTTTGACTATGTGTGTGTGTGTGTGTGTGTGTGCGCGCTCCCCCACTGCCTGCAGGGTCACACAGCAGCACTTGCTAACATGGTTTGGCCCATTATAATCTCCACTATAAATTTCCATTAGGACACCAGCTGGCCCTCGGCCAACACAGATCTGCTCTGGGGGGCTCCCGCGCAGCCAAGCACTTTACGCTGCTTATCCAATCATATTCCCCCCCCTGTAAAGGACTTCCTGCTTGTTATCCAATTGCGCTTCCCACCCAAGCCCAGTCTCTGCTTGTTATCCAATCATTTTCTTCCCCCACAGTGAACTTCCTGACTTGTACCAAATCACAGGTTGGAATCGCAATGTGGGTATATATTTTATGTGAGTGTGAGCCTGTGTGGTAGGGAAATGAGAACAGGGTGTGTGTAGTGTTGGGGGTCACTGGGTTTTAATAGTAAGTGTGTGTTTGTGTGTGTGTGTGTGTGTGTGTGTGTGTGTAATGCTAGGGCCCCACGGTAGTCAGGATTATAGCATTCACCACAGGCACCATTAGGAGAACCACAGTGAGCCATGCCTTGTTCCTCAGCCCTGCAACCTGAGCTCACACATATACTAATGCACACACACCACAGCGGTACAGTAAAGTCTATTACCTGACGTACAGCTGAGAGGCAGACCAGGAGCGGTAACGCCACAGACACAGTAGAGATACAGATACTGAGAGATAAACATTGCTCACATGTGGAACCTGAGAAACTTCGATAAAGAAGCCACAATAGTATAGTGGCTAGTATAACACAACTAGCAGTGTGTAGATGCACTCTGCATGATTGTGCACCAGGTATGATCTTCAACATTCAACATTACCGTAAGGCTTCATTTGCTGGAGCTAACTATGTCATTATTGTGGCCTGAAATCATGGTGAAAATTTGTAAAACTCCATTAAAACTGTGTAATTACATTCTGTTGCATGATTTTTGTATTGTATTGTATTGTATTGTATTGTATTGTATTGTATTGTATTGTATTGTATTGTATTGTATTGTCTTGTATTCCACCGTATCCTGTGAACTGAACACGGTGTGCTGACTTACTGCTGAGGCGAGTCTCGGGCATGGAGTCGGTGCGGTCGTGGAGCCACTCGGGAGGGCAGGGGAGGATGTTGGCCTGCGAGGCGGCGTAGGCCACGGGGTCGTTGCTCACCCAGGCGGTCAGGTAGATGTAGAAAGCCCCGGGGTTGATGATCCCGTCTGCGTCCACCAGCCTCTGACGAGTTAACTACAAAACACCCCAAAGAGGAGATGGTTTAGGGATGATCCCAGTAATGTCAACAATGTTATTGTGATAATAATATGTATTGTGTTTGGGTCAGTATGTCGTGATTATGAGGACTGAAGCTATTCGATTCTACTATGTTCTATTAAAACACAACGTACACCTTTAGAAGGATGTTTCTTAATGTTGTGTTTTTTAGAGGAGAATATTATTTCCTCTGGATTTAAAACATTTTTCGACAATTTATAACGGGAAACTGAAAATTAACATTTGGGAAAGTGCAGGTGAGGTCAAAAACTCGCACAGGAAATCACGTTGAGGCTGTTAAGTCTACAGTGGATATGAAAAGGCATTGTGGAATTAAGACATGTAGAACCATAACATTCTGCAGGTGAACCGACCACAGAAATGCTTATTTATACACATGCATGAGCGCAAGAGAACGGAGCAGCTTTCAAAATAAGAGTCAAATATTGCTCCCTCTCTCTTTCCGACCAAAGAAAAGTCAACAAGTAATACACTGGTCGCCTTTCTGAAAATTCCCGTACTTCTCATCACAGATTCCCGGAATTATCATGCCACATTAAAACATGGAAAATGTTAAATCAGCTTCTACCTCTACATACAGGAGATATAAGCTGGCCAACCCCAGGCCTGACTTCCCAACCACACTGAATAACTTTCTGAGCCAACCCTTGCAGCATGTGTTACTATTCCTTGGAGAAGCTGGACTGCTAACTGCAGAGTGTGTTGCTAAGTCGATTAGCGGAGTGTGTTGCTATACTACCACTGTGAATAACTTTCAGAACAAACAAACAAACCATGCAGTGTGTTTCTATCTTTTTTTTTTGCAGACTGTTATCAAGTTCCTTTACCAGTGTGTGTCATTAGCTATAACCACTGTGGCTGCTAGCTAGGTGGACCGCAGCATGGCTGTCTAGCTTGCTTTCTCCCTCCCATGTAGAAGCAGGGGAGTGCAGCCTAGCATGGCTACCTCCTGAGAGGTAAAACCATTACTGCACACTGCTCCATGCCACTCTCCCTTCTCAGGACGATAAATCCCTCCTTCACAGAGGCAGGGGAAAGGTTTGGGGGGGTGGGGTGGGGGTGGGGGGGGTAAGGCTGGACTCATGGGGCTAAGTAGATGGAGAAAGGAGGAAGTTTTTTGTGGTGGGGGGCAGGGGGAGAAAAATTGCTCGAGTTAGCGTAACAATAAAAAAATTGGCTGGAGTCCCTGAGCACGTCTGTGTGCAGTTAACCTGGTTGTTAACACTGAAGGAAATGCCACCCAGCAAATGGAGTAGAGCTATAAAAATAACACAACATCTGTACAAATGTTGCTAACACTTGCTTCTCCTGACCCCTACGGGTGCCCAGAATGCCCGGCGCCAGAAACCGGCCCAGCCCCGAGAAGAAAAGAGCTCTTGATAACATTAGCAAACTCTCTTAACTCTCTTTCTACCCCTTCCTCTATTTCCCCTCTTACTCCAGCTCCTTCTACCCCCATTCCCCGAAGCTTTATCTTTCCCTTGCCCTATCGTCCTACCGCGCACGCACACACACACACGCAGGGCAAACTCCCATATGATTCCCATGCAAGGCCATAAGGAAGGAATGGCTGCCCGGCACAGAGAGAAATGTTAGCAGCAGCGGATCAAAGGGAGAACACCTCTGCAGAGATCCGATGGTGTGGTATATCAAAATAAAACATCTAGCTTTGCAATTTGTCAGGGTTGGAAAAGATCTGGTCTTCATTTCGAGGCACAAAAAAAAAATAGCTACTACTGTAAGTGCATGCACACACTGACAAAAACACACACACACACACACACACACACACACACGCTGAGCTGCCTGAGAGACCACGTGTTTCAGCTCTCCCCATTGAAAGAGGACACAGCAGTAGAGCATGGAGGGAGGGAAGGGGAAGAGAAAGAGAGAGAGAGAGAGAGAAAGATAGAGCTGTACTGCAAGTGAGGCAGAGAGAGAGAGAGAGAGAGAGGGGCGAGGGAGAGAGCTGGATTCCAGAGGATCTGGATTGAATTTAGCAGCGGGGTACGCAACAACTGTATGTCTTCAAGCTGTCACGGGAAGCCCAGGCAGCACGGCTGGCGGCCCCCGCGCCTCACAGCAACTACATTTCCCTCACAGGCACAGGAAGTGACGTCACAGGGCCGCACACCAGGCCTAGCTCTGCTTCCTGCCCGCTAGTGGAAGGGAGGGGCGGAGTAAACTGCTGCTGCTGCTGCAATGGAGCTCACTGGGTCAGAGAATCAGCCAAAACAAGTAGTAAAGAAAAGCTGAGAAAGAAGAGAATAGAGGGGGAGAAAACCTTTCACCCATTCAGAGATGTGCACAGCTCACACACACACACACACACACACACACACACACACACGCACACACACACACACGGGCAGATGACAGGAATAAATGTGTGATGTGTGTCCAACTTAATGCAGGTTGAGAGCCGATTCACGATTCTGGCCCAGAGAGATGAGCTTGAAGACAGTGAGGGAGAATGACCTGGTTCTTGGTGGTCCTGACTTTCAAAAAAAGTTTCCAATCCCTTCCATTAATCGCAAGTTACATTCTTTCTTTTTAGCTGAGATATAATAAAAAAATATCAAGGCTACATGTCAAAATGAGGAAAATGATCTCAGTGCTGAAAACGACATGGCTTGTTTAGTGTTTTGGGTATGATGAAACGATGAAACGATGAAACGATGAAACGCAGAGCAGGAATGTCATATTTATATTTCTCCAGTTTCTTATCTTCTGTTATCTTCTGTTATCTTTCTGTGTTTCCTGCCAACGAATGCAGCCATGCATCCGTGGCTCTCTTACTTTGGTGCTTGTAAACTGAAAAGGAAATGTATGTTGAGGAGTTTAAAAGAAGAATGCCCTGCTGATCTCTTTTCTCCTCCTCAACCTGAAGTTCTTTGATTCGGACTTGGCACAACTCAGCAGCCCGCTGATGGAGAGCCTGGATCCTGAGGCCAACCATCTCCGGACACCTTTACGTGGCTCCACATCTCTCTCACCATCTTCTTGTCATCCCAACCCTTCTCCATCCTGGCTTTCTCAGTCTGGGGCCCATCAGTGCCTTCACGGAGAGGCATGCAAACCTCTTTATTCTCTATGGCCATGTGAAGGTGTGTGGAGACGTTTTCAGACTGCTCAGCCTTTCTGCTTCATCTGGCCCCGGCTCCATCCTGGCTCCGGCCTGAAGCTCATCTTCCTTTTAGGTTCAACTATGGCTATTTTGCATACTTCCTCTCATCTTCAAACAGCATTCAGCCATTCTTAAAGAAGGCATTCAAATCAGATGTTGCTATGAATGAAGTAATACAGACCTGTCTTCCTCTCATGATGTTATGTTTAAAATGGGGCGTATCAGTACACCTACAAGGTTGTGGTGAGTTTGATTTTATATTAATTTGTGGTGCACCATTTTTTCGCTTGTTAGAGAGATTTATAATTATTTATTTTTACAGGACCATAGAACCCAATTATTTACACACATGCCTGCAGGAGATACTGTGTTGTGCAGTATTTTCTCTCTGCCTGACAACTTTATCATGGCGTGAATTCTAGTTGGAATCACTGCAAAAGTGTTAAACTGGCAGGCCTAATGTTAAGGGGAGGCATCTCACTGTCAGGGCCCTGCACACACACACACACACACACACACACACACACACACACACACACACACACACACACACACACACACACACACACACACACACACACACACACACACACACACACACACACACACACACACACACACACACACAGATCTCTAGCTAGCAAATGGGACAAATGGTTTAAATGAAGAGTTAATAGGTTTTTCAGAGGTGGGTTGCAGCCCCAGTGAGGGCTTTAAATTCCTGGGCTCGGTAAAGTCATCAGAGAGTAAAAAAGAGAGACAGAGAGAGAGAGAGACAGAGACAGAGAGAGAGAGAGAGAGAGAGAGACAGAGAGAGTTTATAAGCCAGGTGTGGCTCTCTCGGGCCCCAGCCACAGACTGCGAAACAGACACATCCACATCCACACAAAAGGACAAAATGGCTTGGACATCGCTGCCGGTGTCCCCCTCATGTCCAGCCTCTGACCGAACGCGTATTCAACCCCTCATACCCGAGAGGAAGGTCGCGGGCTTGAATCAACGAACGTACCTGGTTGAAGTTGATGGGCTTGTCCCTGCGTCCCGTCTGCACCAGGAGCTTGTAGGCCAGGACCCCGTCGTCGGAGCCGTTCCTGTAGCTGTTGAGGGTGATGCGGCCCGCCTCCCAGTCGCTGTCAAACGCCTGCTGGAGACCTGCGGGGAGAAGCCAGCGGGGGCAGATTGGTTGGATGGTGATAAATGGAAAGGTTACATGCTTTTTCATTCTTCCTCTGCGACGATTTTAAAAGGTCTAGACTCATTAAGACGTTGAGGGCTCAGTAAAGACTACCAGTTACACAACACAACACAACACAACACAACACAACACAACACACAACACAGCACAGCAGAGCAACCTAAACTCAACCCTATAATAAGCCTGATTGATTTAATATGATAATTCAGTTTTATTCTCAACCACCAGACTTCAAAAGCCTGAAATCGGTTGCTTTTTGTTTCAGGGCGATCATTAGGAGTATATCAGGAACATGTGTCTCTGTTTCTGTATTACTCTCTAATCCATGTGTGTGTATCGCTCCCCTCCTCCTCCTCCTCCCCAGCTCTCCCGACATGGCCCATGCTGTGGTCCGTCTGTGGGACATGTTGTTTTGGGTCTTGCTCCTCGGCCTGTCTGGCTCCAATTTGTCCCGCCATCGCGGAGAGCAATATCAAACACAGTTCGCTCTCTCGCACCCGCACGCACACACACACACACACACACACACACACACACACACACACACACACACACACACACACACACTGTGTGGTTCCCTGCCTGCTCACACACAGACTCTCGCAATGTGTTTTACTGCTAGAAACTGGCGAGGCCACTTCCACAGCTGATGCTCGCTACTTGACTTCGTAGCAAACCTTCTTGGGTCAGGTTAGTATATGAGGGAGCTTAAGTAGTCTTGCTCAGTGGCATTTCACCATTGTTGGGCCCTGTCAGGACTGGGGATAGAACCGGCAACCCATCGGTTACTAGATATCCTCCCTAACAAATCTTGTTTGATTGATTAAAAGGAAAGTGAACTAACCCCATGTCTTAAAACCCGAGGAAACTTGGCTTGAAATAGTAAAAATGAATATATGATATCAAAGTTTAGTGTCTAATTAAGCATCCACAAAAATCTGAGTGAAAATAAACGTTCAGAAATATTAGAAAACCTCGTTCAAAAACATCATTTCGCTGTTGAGACCATTTCTCAGGACTGTGTAGGCGTGTCAGATCAGGATTTGATTGACATCCTGACGCGATCCTTGATAGCTCCGCCCATGTCAAACTGTCAAGCTGTTGCACCCGTTGGGGGCGGGACAACTGACGTGCATTTTGTAATGATTGGATGAAAGAATTCTCTGTGTCAAAATACCACGCCCAATTCAACCCCACTGTTCTGAACCCCCCACTCATTTGAACTCGCTTTTCTAATATTTCTGAACGTTTATTTTCACTCAGATTTTTGTGGATGCTTAATTAGACACTAAACTTTGATATCATATATTCATTTTTACTATTTCAAGCCAAGTTTCCAGGGGCTTTAACTGATTACAAATATCCAACGACCTGAGATCATAGGAATAACATCTGTGAAATCTGTTTCAAGTGAAATCATGTCGCTCCATGACCGCCTTTATTTCCAGGTTTGACCCAAAACGTCACTACAACCATGAAGGATAAACAAGCGTCTACCTTGCAGCCAGTCCCTGAAGTAGTGAAGCCACATGCGGGGCAGCTGTCCGTTGTCCTCCTTCAGCACGTAGCGGATGGTGTGGAAGCGCTGGTGGAGCTGGTGCAGCAGGGGTTGGATCTGCGCGTAGTCGGCCGCCTGCGTCACCACGTACATGTTGTAGAAGGAGAAGAACTTGAACTGGGCGCCGATGAAGTCGTACTCGCTGGTCTCCCTGGGCACGATGTCGGTCAGCTCCAGGCCGTCCCGCACGCAGGTCGTCCCGTACAGGCTGACTCCCAGCAGGCAGAGGAACAGCACGATCACGACCACCTGGAGACACGACGAACCAGTAAGATCTCCATAACAATCATAGTAGCATGAGTGCATATACGTTTAGCATGGGTGGCTCCAGTAGGGATGAAAGCCCAAACCCTCGCAGGGTAATGGCAGCACCACATTATTGGTAGTCTACTTTTATGTGCGTGGTATGAGTAAGACAAGATCCTCTAATAATAATCAGTATAGGCAACTAGATGAGTAGTAGAGAGACTTTGAGAGGAAAGGCCACCCAGTAGTCTGTGGTCAGAATGAGTGTGTGTGTGTGTGTGTGTGTGTGTGTGTGACTCAGATAGGGGATGACCACAGCCTCAACCCCAGACATCCTCCTACTACTCTACTTGCTGTAGTGACTAAGCCCTCCCACTGAAATTATCACCACAGTGAGTCAGCACAAACACACACACACACACACTACACACACACACACACACACACACACACACACACACACACACACACACACACACACACACACTCCCCCTCACACGCTAGTCTCTCCCTCTCTATCAGCTAAACTCACCTTGGTGGTGGGCTGCAGGAGGAAGGGGGCGTAGTGCTTCTCGGCGAAGGAGGCCAAGGTCCAGCGGGAGCAGGGGGGCTCCAGGCAGCGCAGGCCCAGCGAGGCTTCTCCGAACTGGGACAGCAGGTCCCGCGTGGAGCTGGCGTTCTCGGGGCTCTGGCAGGCCGACGGCGCCGCATCGCCCTGGGGAGCTGAGGCGGCGCTTGTAGTCGGGCCAGCAGCAGCAGCAGCAGCAGCAGGAGGAGGAGGAGGAGGAGGAGGAGGATGGTGATGATGGGAGAAGGTGGCAGAACCTCCAGATCCCGCGTTACCACGGCTCCCGCTGTTGTTGTTGTTGTTGTTGTTGAGGTTGCCCCTTGCCGGAGCCGGATTGATGGGCTGGACGGAGATCTGGGACCGGGGCTCGGCCGTGGTGTAGAAGGCCTGCGTGCGGGGGTCGTACTCCGTCCTGAGCTGCACGGTGGACTGCATGGTGATCTGGGTCTGCTGGGCGAAGCCGTGGCTGCTGTAGGAGGGCGGGGGGCTGCTGTAGCTGGGGGGAGGCGTGCGGTACGAGGGGGGAGGGGTGCGGTAGGACGGGGGAGGGCTGTAGCGATTGCCCTCGGCCCCGTCCAGGTAGGCTTGAGGCTCGATCTGGATCACGCGGTTGGCACACGGGCTGGAGAAAGTGAAAGAGAGAAATGGTTTTGGTTAGAACGTGGACTGCTGAGGGAGGGAGAGAGAGACAGAGAGAGAGAGAGAGAGAGAGAGAGAGAGAGAGAGAGAGAGAGAGAGAGAGAGAGAGAGAGAGAGAGAGTTTGGCAGGTATACCATCAGATTTCTTGAAGTGATTTAGCACCAGTTTCTCCTAGTCAATTTTTCAAGATCAGGGCGTCCTGGGAAATCCTCTTAAGAAAAGAATAACTTGAGATTTTTATCCCCAAATGGTCTAATTGGCGTTAAATCTGGTAAGAAACCTTCAAACCTTCAGTATCAGTCCCGTGTCACTGTGAATTCTCCCTCAGGCAACAGTACGAAATACGGAGATGAGACCCAGGATGGGAATCTAATAGTGTGCACTCCTGTGTGCATCTGTGTGGTGGCTGTGCCAGTAAGCATGCCCAGACTGGCAGGCAGACTGGCGAGCTTTAATAAAGATTATGAGGGATAAACAGCCAGTCAAACAACCAGGCAGACAGACAGGCGGATAGACAGACGTACAAACAGACACCTCGGAACAGTAATTAAGTTATGACTGAGGGCGATTAAGGTGAAGATATCTCAGAGATACCACCTTTTGTTGTGGCAGGGGCAGACCGGAGTGACTAGTCATCATGATAGTGTGTGTGTGTGTGTGTGTGTGTGTGTCTACCTGTAGAAGCAGCAGAAGATGTCGAAGCGTCGCTCCTCTCGTCGGTAGAGGTCCATGCTGAGGATGGCGGGGAAGATGAGCAGCACCATGGCAAAGTTAAACACCACCACCACCGCAGCCTGCAAGGTACACACACACACACACACACACACAGGCAAGACATTACTTCATGGAAAATACTATATTTCTCTTCAAAGCGGAGAGTGGGCTGTCCGCTCACCTCACCTTTTTTTGTTTACTGAGACAGTTGGAAAGCAGCGGGGAGACTAAAAGCCATCGGGGGCATGAATCTCTCCACAGGTGAACTTAACCACTCAACAATCTCTTCTGGGCACAACAGTAATATTTTTGTTAGAAAGTAAAACCAAATGCTTGGAAATATAATCTGGATAGGACAAAATAAAATCAACAGAAAATTTGTCCCAGATGAAATCTTGAAATCCTGGCGAAAAAAGGCCTCCCTGAATGCAGTTATGCAAAATATTTCAATATGTCAACTCTCAATAAATATTTCTTATTTCTGGAGCCGGTTCCATCTGTGTCCAATGTCCGCAATCGTTTTGAAAATGTTATATAAGCTGAAAGAGTTACAGCCTCCTTGAAAAACAAGGAGAGGGAAGCCTTAAATATACCTTCAAATATCAGGATCTGAACAAGCTGAAAAAATGCCTCTCTGCACATTTTCCATTGTTTCCAGGACAAAAAAAACACGTTCAATGTGCAGAGAGAAAAAAGCAAGGTGTGTGTGTGTGTAATAGAAGCCAGTGCAGTGTGTAGTTTAGTATTTGAAGGTGGTGCACTGGAGCAGAGGGTGGGGGTTGGGGTTAGGTTGGGGCCCTGCCCAGAGTACAATCTGGATCTTGCGTAGTTGCCAGACCGCTACACACACACACACACACACACACACACACACACACACACACATACACACACACAATCCTGTGTGTGTGCCAGACCACCCAGGGAGCTGGAGGCCCACGGGGCCTGAGGTGATGAGCAGGCGCTGGGGCTGTACAGACAACACAACCCCTTACACAAACACATAGACACACACACACACACACGCACGCACATGCACACACACATATCTACTGCCAACTTAAAAAACTGTACAGCCTCCTTCTTAAACCACACCTTAACACCAACCAGACACACACACTCATACACACACCTCCCCTCGACTCCCTCATTCCTTAGCTCTCTACTCATTCAACAACAGAGAGGAGCGAGTGCGAGCCAAAGAGAAGGAGAGATAGAAGACAGCTCTGTAAATAGAGGAAGACAATTCATTCTCAATTGACCCACAAACAGCCAGACTGATATCATGACTGTGCACACACACACACACACACACACACATGCACCCACCAAC
>JAXDDW010000002.1:13215000-13217500 GCA_034670385.1 Hoplostethus mediterraneus
AGACGAGTTCACCGCCACACTCTGCTGCACCGCCTGGAGAGAGAGAGAGAGAGAAGAGACAGACGAGAAAGAGAGAGAGAGAGAGATGAGCAACAGAGAGAAGGGAAAGATAAATGAGCGCGTGGACAAAACGGTGCCTGAAGTCATCAGGCGTAGTCAACAATCTAAAAGCGTCCAGTGAGCGTAGTGTTGTCGTGCGTCAGGGTGTTGTGCGTGGACGTGAGGAGTGAGGACAGACGACAGCATGACAGAGCGGCGGGATGAGCAGCGGTCTTTGAACGCGTCTTAAAAACAACAACAGAGAACTCCTGAACATCTCAGACAGATGGCTTCAACATTGAACTGTGGTTACTACTCAAAGGGGACCCACGCTGGCTGACACACATTAGGAAACACACACTACATCACACACTCTTGCGCTCATGTGTGAACACGCACATGCATGAGACACATACCGACACACACACACACACATATTGTTAGAGACGTGCTCACACACACATTCAGCGCAATTTTGCATCTCCTGACTCTTTTCCCTGGTGGTCGCCAGAGCGCTGTTCCATTGATAAAAACACTGAAATCAAACAAATGATCACGCCGCGTCTCTATCGTTGAACCCTGGGCCCCCAAGATGAATGGCGCGCGCACACACACACACACACACACACACACACACACACACACACACACACACACACACACACACACACACACACACACACACACACACACACACACACACACACACACACACACACACACACACGCATACAAGGTCACACCGTGCCGAGCAGGGGTTGGGGCCTCCAAAACAAAGACCAGATGATGTCACACACAAGCCACCAATGGGGCCACAGCTGGGAAAGAGATTGTGTGTGAACTTTTGAGTGTGTGTGTGTGTGTGTGTGTGTGTGTGTGTGAGAGCGAGAGGAAAGATCCAGTGCTCCCTTAATGTATTCCAGACATGCTTGCTCCATTACTCTGTTGCTCTCCTCCACTGAGCAGTGCGAGTGAGACGAGCCTCAGTCCATTACCACACACCAACAGTGGGTCTAGTATCTATCAGGGGCCCCGGCTTTGGATGGGGCCTTTCCATGTTCACCTGTATCCGGCCGGTGATTTACGGTGTGGTTGTGGAGGATTTAAGGAGTGAAATGAAGCCTCTCTGTTTTCCCGTTCTCTCTCCAACACACACACACACACACACACACACACACACACACACTCTCTCTCTCTCTCTCTCTGGATTGCTCTCTCTCTCTGCCTCATCTCCAAGTGCTTTGGTCCTTACCTCAGAGTATCTCCTCTGCCAGGCTTCCAGTATGGCTGCGGCCTTGTCCTCGTTCCAGTTGATGTGGGAAACCACATCGTAGTTCCGCAGGTGCTCAAACATCTGCTTGGGAGTCATCAGTTGGAACATGGTCTGTAAGGCTTGGGCACTGGAGGGTGGTATGGAGGGAAGGATGGAGGCAGGGTGGCAGGGTGGGTGGAAAGAAGGGGGTCGGTAAAGGGAGATGTAGAAAGAGGGAGGGAACAGGAGAGATTTGGGGGCAAGAGAGAGAACATATTGGAGACTATTTAGTTTTCATAGAAATAAATGTCCGTTTTATACTGATTCGACCTATACTCCGTTCATCTGCTATTCTAAACACCCGGCATCCGCTGGGTCTTTCCGGGGAAAAATCCTCTGGCATACAGGAAGTGATGCGATTTACAATTCCATCCGCAGCAACAGTGGTTTGTATGGAACGCGGTACTTAGCATGAGCAGCAATAGCCACCGTAGCCCAAAAGAAGATCCGAGGGAAAAGACGCCACAGTAATGACGACAATATTTTTAGTTGCGAAGTGATCTCTGGGAAGTGCAGTGCAAAAAACACAACAATGACTGCTTAAAAAACTTGAGAAGGACCACTTTAAATTGTGTGAAAACCCTAACACCAAGCCCGGTTGTTAACAAAATGACATGGAGTGTACTCAAAAAAGTCACAGTCAACTCAAGTCAATGTAAGTCATCACATTTTACAAACCAAAGGCGCATACTTTAGCTAGTCATTCTCTTTATGAATGTGATCACTGTAATATGGTGATAATCACGGTAATGGTGGCAGTTAGTAAACAAGACGCCAACATTAACAGCCCAGTGGTCATCGTCAGTGGGGCTAAATCACACACACACACACGCACACACACACACACACACACAGAGTCAGGCACACACAGACACCCTAATGACCCAACCTTGCCAGGAAAAAACACAACCACAAAACAAACAACGCACCCCACTGTAGTCTGTGACCAGTATGTCTGTGTGTGTCTGTTTGTGCGTGTGCGTGTGCGTGTGCGTGTGCGTGTGCGTGTGCATGTGCATGCACCATCCCAACTGTGATTTAATGTGAAAATACATAGTCCGCTAACAAAATTCACATAGATTCACATAGATTTATGACGACACAAGAATAATGTTACGGCAGACGTCTTCCTGCGTTAATAAAATGCTT
>JAXDDW010000002.1:13222500-13382500 GCA_034670385.1 Hoplostethus mediterraneus
TGTCTGGTACACTCACTGCTCAAAGGCACGGCGGGCCCGAGGCTTTCTCGGAGTTCGCTGACGAGGACATGACTGCGAACGCGCCGATGCTAGCGATGGATGCACCCGTTTTCCGTTTGCTTCTAAAGTGGATCAATCATGTAAAAAAAAAAAAAAAAAAAAAAGATGATTGATAAACATTTTGAGCTTAGAAATGCTTAGAAAGACCTCTCTCTGTTCTGAACATATTCCAGGATTTGGACTGCCACCCAAAGACCTTGAGTTTACAGCAAGCAGTGAGGAGTGGGACAACTCAAAAGAATGTACTCTCGCTCTCTCTCCCTCTCTCTCTCTCTCTCTCCCTCTCTCCCTCTCTCTCTCTACAGGAAACAGCACATTATGGCCTCAGGCTTGGAGAATTCCACACTTCACGAGGTTACAGCGTTTTGGGGTCAACACTCGCATAGCCTCAGGGTGAAATTAACACCCCAGCTGGACCAAGAAACTGAAGAAAATGTGTGTGTGTGTGTGTGTGAGTGTGTGTGTGTGTGAGTGTGTGTGCGTGTGAGTGTGTACACACAGCTGTGTTTCTTCAGTGACACATATTCCCATATTCCTTCTCCTAAGAAAACCGGTTGACCTCGGCATGTGTTGATATCTCAAAGGTGTCCCGCTCCGGGCCTCGACAGCTATGACCGAAAACAAAGTGCCATTGACTTTCAAATACTTCCCATTCCATTCCATTTCTCACCCTCTTCCTTTCCTCCTTCCCTTCATGCCTTTCTTCTCCTCCACCACCCATCCCCAACTGTCATCTACACACACTGTGAGTGGTTCACGTGTGTGTGTGTGTGTGTGTGTGTGTGTGTGTGTGTTACTACCAATAGTATAATCAAACCAAGTGCAGGTTTGTAAAAGAGGAAAAACAAGCTTTTCAAGGAAGCGTTTTTGAAACCAGGTGTACGCAGAAAAGAAGCAAATGAGTGTGTTTGTCCATGTGGGAAGATGAGAGGAGGAGGAGGAGGAGGAGGACTGGGAAAGAACGAGAGAGGAGAAGAGGGAGAATGGGCAGGCCTATGTGTGTCACTGTATTGGAGCCTTCAGCGAGGGTATTCAGTTTGTTGCATAACATTAACCCCTGGTCCCCCCTATTCTCAATGTGGGGGGACAGGGGGGAGACGGGGGGAGGGGGGGGGAGAAAGTGGGTTTCTAAGGAACTGACATCACCCCCTCCCCCTTCTCAGTTCTGAACTCAGAGCCCCCCCTTCACACACACACACACACACACACACCCCTAATACTCTCTCACTTTCTCTCTCTCTGCTCTATTCATTGCTAGTCTGTGATTGGCTAGATCGTGGTGGCAATCAGCCCAGCCCCTCTGTCAAAGCCAAGCCCCCTCTCTCTTCCATGCTGCAACACACACCCACCCACCCACCCACCCACACCCCCCACCCACCCACACCCCCCACCCCCCCCCAAGCACATCTCTTCCGCCTGACAATGGAAGCATCCCTCACTTCAAGAGAAACACGCACCACCAGCGGCAAACGACTTAGTTTCAACCACTCGTGTTTGACTCTGACGTAACAGACACACACACACGTTGTTCATGCTTCCTCCCACACACACACACACACACACACAGGAATAAAAGTGACATTTTGCACTACCTAAAGGTCTCACCCAGTATGTGTTTCCTCCCTCCTATCAGCAGATCTACAATCAGTGTGGAGCCCCACTTCCCCCGAACCTGCACTAACAGGGATCTGATATAATATCTGACCCAGTATCAGAGAGACCTCAGCGGGGGGTAAGACAAGAGTGTTAAAGGGAGCAGAGGGATCGTGTGTGTGTGTGTGTGTGTGTGTGTGTGTGCGTGTCTGCATGCATGTATGTGTCGAATATACATGTGTGTGTGTTCGTGTGTGTGTGTGTGCGCAGAGAGAGAGAGGATTAGCTGGATTAGGCCCCCTCTCAGCAGGGACCCCCTGTGGTGAGGAGGAAGCCCCCCAAAACCAGGTCATCTCTCTGCCACCAAGTTTCCAGCGACCTCCCATACCCTGAGACCCCAATACCATACAGCCAGGCTCCCCAGAACATATACATGAGGATGTGATCAGGATAACCCCCACCCCAACCCTCAAAAAAAAACAGGATACAATCACGGAGACACAAACAGCTAAATCTCCACAACAGTCGAAAGCCATTTAAAACCGAATTACCGGGATAAAAACTGCATCACATCCAGACAGAACGTTGCGTAATTCTGGAGACACGACCGGTTATGCTACAGGCTGGCGGAGACATGCTCGACATGCAGCTCCGACACAAGACGTCTACACCGAGCAGACTATCTTCATCTAAACGCCTCCAGAGGATCTTTAATGAGGAGAGGAAAATACAGGAGGGGAGCGAGATTTCCATCAGCGTTCCCCCTTTTCCTCCGTCCCGACCCGGCAGTCAGCCAGTCGGTCAAGGTGTGGTTTCCCCCCCCCCCCCCCCACAGTAAGTCCTTTCACTACCTCCGAATCTCCTCTTTTGTCTTCTCCGTTTCTCCTCCTCCTCCTTCTTCCTCGTTTCCCGCTCAGCTGCTGCTGCCAATCGCCTGACAGGGCTTTGATCTCCGGGGAGAGCCCACCTGTTCCCGTCTTCCTCTCCGCCCATCCCCGGGCTTCCACCTTCACCTGCTGTCATCTCTGTTCCTGTCATCCTCTAATGTCTTTCTGAGTAAGCTACTGTTTCTGACTCTCACGACTACATCTTCACACACGCCCTACTAAACCTCTATGCTATTCTATGAGGCATACATCAAGATATTGTCACTCAACATATTGTGGAGATGAGAGATTTGTGTATATTGCGTACAGCCTTAACCTAATATATCTAACTACAGCTGCAAAAAAAGTTGACCATGCTGAAGTAAGACGTGTTCCTAATCCACTTAATCCCTCATTTTAAGGAAGGCTAGAATTGTTCCGAACTTAATTTGGTTAGTTAATTTAACTTAATCATTTAATACGTTTAATTTCCGCTTCTTTTCTGAAATCATGTCGACCTCTCCCTTCCTATCCACCTCAAACAACATGCCATCAACTCTTAGTGATTTACTTCTCGTTCAGCCGAGTTTTCTCTCTCTCTCTCTTTCTTTCTTCTTGTTGTTAAGCGCCTTGGGTACTCTGAACGGTGCTCTTAGACTAAAGTTATTATTACTATTATCTTTTATTACTCTGTTCCTTCCTTCCTCCGTACCCACCTCTTGCAGGTCTGCCTTGTTTCCACCTTCAACACTCTTTTTCTATAATGTCAATCGGGACATTGTGGGAAATATGGGGAAAAGAAAGATCCAAGGAACTCCAAAAATCAGTTGAAATGAAGTTGAAATCAACGTGTATTTGTCTGGTCATGATTGAGAGTTAAATCTGAGCACAATGCATTTTGGCCCCATGGCTTTATATTTAAATTTATGAGTATTTTTTTTTTTTTGCAATACCTTGGATTCACTCTTTATTCTTAATAGTACTACTAGTAGTAGTAGTCATAGGAATAGTAGTAGCAGTACTTGTAGTATTGAATGTGAGCTGTGCAATGCAGGTGTGCACACATCCACAAATACTCGCTGACAGGCCTCAGTGAGAGCCGAGACCCCATCTGACCCAGAGCAACTCCCTTCACCCCCCCACCCCTCCTTCACTCTCCCTCTCTCTCTCCTTTCAGGGGACATGCCACACAGAGGCAGGGCAAAAACAAGCAAGACAGAGAGCGAGTGATTAAGACAGGGGGGGGAAAAAACCCAGCGAGAGAGAGAGAGTGATACAGGAACGAGGGTGGAGAGAGAGAGAGAGAGAAGCAGGGGGAGAGAGACGGGGGAGAAACGGTGGAGAGGGAAACGCTCTGACGTGCAGCTGTAGCACAATGCCCCACCCAGCACCCCGACCCATGACACAAATGTGACACCCCAGCTGCCGACCCCTGCCCCCCCCACCCCGCGGACCCTCACCCCCCACCCCCCCCAACTCCAACATTACCATATGTATGGCTCCCCTCGCCCCTGATTATGCTAATCACCTGTCCGGCCCCTGCAGCCCCTAAAATGGGTGTATTTAGCAGTCGGCTGGCTCCCAATGCAGCTTCCCCTGGGCCCGAGGTGTACATTCACACACTCCTCAATGGGCAGATTCTTCCACGTTGCTGCCTTCATTCAGGTCCCACTCCCCCTCCCATCCGCCCCCCCCCCCCACCCCTCCATCCCCCAAAAAAATCCTATTCAGTGCCGCTGGATTCACAGAGCAGTGGAAAGAGTAGTAAGGAAAGAAAACGATGAGAGAAAGTCTGTGTGTGAGAGTGTGTGTGTGTGTGTGTGTGTGCGTGCAGTGGTCGCGGTTTGACTAAAAAACACCCAAGATGTCGGGCAAAATGATGTGTTAATTGATGCATGTGACCGTGAGGACACAGGCGAGTTCATTTTGATTTGAAATCGCTTCTCACAGCACCAGTGAGGAACTGAGTCAAACTATTTCGACAAAAACGATTAAAAAACCTCTCATTCATGGTTCAAATTAGAGAAAAAAATAATAATTAAAACCCCAAATCTTGTGAAATTACAAAAACTCTTTCATCAACTCGCCACGCTCCAAAAAAAAACCAAAACCTTGTCATATACTTTTACACAAGGCCTTGTCTCCCTGTCGGTGCCTGTCGAATGCAAGCCAGGTGAGCTCTCTCTCCCCCTGCTGCATTTATTGCCCTGTGATTGGCCCAGGGCCCAGCCATAACAGACCGTGACATGAGCCTGAGCAGCCAATCTCAGCCAGCCATCTCTCTGTCATTTCCTGGAAAGATGGCCCGATGATTCCAGGTATCCCAAAATCACACATTCCGAAGTGTGTGGAGAAGTAGAAGACACCGACAGAGAGAGAGAGAGAGAGAGAGAGAGAGAGAGAGAGAGAGAGAGAGAGAGAGGAAGGGAGAGATAGTGAGAAAAAGACAGATAGAATTTCTGCTTCATTTCCTAGCACTTCACGATCTTTCTATGGTCACGGGAATATTGCAAGGAAACTAAAACCGTGACGTTTGCGCTCCCGATGTTACTTGTAAATTTGGGCCATATAGGAATCAAAGCACAGCTGCTCTGGGTAAGAGCATCGCTAAAAGCCTAAAATGTAAACAAAGTGCGAAAGACGAGAAAATGAGAGAGACAATGACCCCCCACAATGCACCAGGCCTAGCTATAGGAAATAACAGTGCAGCCTGTTGCAGCGGCCACATGGGCTCACAGGTGTTCCCCTGCCCCAGCTAGCCTAGCAGCCTTCTGACGCACACGCCTGCTCGATCTGGAACCCCCCCCACACACACACACACACACACACACCTCTCAATCCTCCGAGAGGGGGAAATGTTTTATATCATTGTGCCGGTCTCGCGTGTGTGTGTGTGTGTGTGTGTGTGTGTGTGTGTGTGTGTGTGTGTGTGTGTGTGTGTGTGTGTGTGTGTGTGTGGCACTGGCGTAATCGCTGTTGTTACAAGATTCAATGACGTCATGCCGTAGGAATTGCAACGGACCGAATCGGTAAAGTAACCCGTGCGTACCGGAGGGGCTGACACACACACACACACACACACACACACACACACACACACACACACACACACACTTGGGCAAACGCTCCAGCGACACACACACACACACACACACACATCTAAGTTGAAAAACTCTCAGTGCTGCAGTCTGAAAAGCATCAATCCACACCCCAATCTCTCTCCTAGTGTACCGCCAGGCCTCGCAGCCAAAACACAAACACACTACTGCTACTATACTCCTGCTTACCCCCCCCCCACACCCACCACCCCTCTCTCTCTCTCTCTCTCTCTCTCTCTCTGCTGTTTCGTACTTTCTCCGCCCCTCTGGCAGCCAGCGCTGGGAGGGAGGGAAGAGAGGAAAGGGGAAGGGGGAGGGAAGGAGGGCTGCAGGGAAGGAGGGAGGGAGGGAGGCCAGACCACCCTGCTCTCATGGCAGGGCTGAGTGTTTACATTGCCGTGCCTCACTCTGTAATACATCTGGCATTCTGAGGCCACTCTCTTTCTCCAGCCAGGGAAGGAGGGAGGGAGGGAGGGAGGGAGGAGGAGGGGTGCAAGGGGGAGGAGGCTAGGGTAAAAGAGAGAGACCTCTTTGGCAGAGAGGAAAAGAGGGGGATAGAAGTGGGAGAGAGAGAGAGAGAGAGAGAAAGAAAGAGTGAGAGAAGGAGAAAGAGAGAGGGAGAGAAGGAGGGAGAGAAGGAGGGAGAGGGGGAAGGGTAAGTCTCTCCACAGTCTCTTGTGGTCGGTCATTCGCAGGGCTCTGGTTTTTGAATAAGAGCGCCCGAAAGAATGCAAAATGTAAACAGAGAGCTTGGAGGCATCTCAGGATGTCGTTTGTGAATGAGCGTTCACCTCGCGAGTGCGCACACACACACACACACACACACACACACACACGCGCACGCACACTCGCGGACACACACGGAGACACGAACGAGCAAACTTTTAAAAGTTATTTCACATTGACTTGGCCAGGTAGGGCTAATATAAACACACGTTGCTTTCAAATGAAGGAGCGCTCGCTTGAGAAAACAGGGCTGTAAGTCAGTGTACAGTACCAGAGGCACAATGTTTCCCCACACTAAATCCCTCACCAGCTAGCCTGCACTTTTCATCAACTCGTAAAGTTTAACACAACACGCTGGAATGTTATTCCTTCTAGAGAGGTTTAATCCTGTTTGTAGCGAATTGATAAACACAAAACTTAATTGAGTCCAGTTTGGAAAATGTGAGCGTGTGTGTGTGTGTGTGTGCATGTGTGTATCCGTGCATGGGTGCGTGTCCATGTGGGTGGACGGGGTGCGTGATTACCCCCGAGTTTGTGCGTGTGTGTGTGTGTGTGTGTGTGTGTGTGTGTGTGTGTGTGTGAGGGGGGGGAGAGAGAGGAGGAAATATAGCGAAAGAGAAGGAGCAAGAAAAATCTGGATGTATGTTGTGTGTTCTGTGCAAACTGGGCAAAAATATTGGGTGTGGGCACATTTGTGTGTTTGATTGCTTGCGGCTGCTAAATGAAAGGGGTTGGAGATAGAACAAGAGAGATGGAGGGAGAAAGGGAGAGAAAGAGGGGAAAACAGAGGGATAAAAGAGGGGGGTTATGGCAAAGGGAGGCCCATAGAAATAGCCTGCCATGCCAGCCCTCGTCAACCACCTACTCACTCACACAACCAAAAACCAAAATCCCAGAGGGAACCGTCTCTCTCTGTGTGTGTGTGTGTGTGTGTGTGTGTGTGTGTGTGTACGTGCGCATTTCGCGTATCCTTCCTCCCATACACATCAAAAGCGGGGATAATTCAATCACAGAAACCACAATCCTCTCAGCAGAGAAAGCCACATTCGGAGCGCCCTCCTCCTCCTCCTCCTCCTCTTCCTCCTCGTCTTCGTCCACAAGAAAGGATGTCAAGGCTTCTTCCGCATGCACTTAACATTATACTGCTCTCTCCTCCGCTGCCATTACCAGCAAAACAACAAAACAACCACCAACTCTGTCAACTCGGCTCTTAATCACGCTAGATACAAAACAGACATCCAAGGGAGAGGGAAGAGTCGCCGGAGAGCAAACCGTATTCCTATCAAGACGGTGTCCGGAAAGCTCACACACACACACACACACGCACGCACACGCACACACACGTACACACACGCATGGGCACCGATTCAACTATTCACACTATATTGATATCAGTATCAGCAGTAGAGATCTCTGTTAAGCTAGTGGCAGGCAGCGTTCTCTCATGGTTGCTCTGTGCTGCGGTGGGCTCTCACATATCCCGACTCGCAAAACAATGTGAGTTTGAGTCTGCCTCGTCTTCCTCTCTCTCTCTCTCTCTCTCTCTCTCTCTCCTGTCACTCGTGAATATGTACTCTGTCCAATAAATCAGAAACAATTAACAATCTTCAGAAAGTAGACGGCAACGGTGTATTTTACAGATAATTATTCGATATCAGAAATGAAAGATTAAAGACGATATCAGATTCACTGCCCTCTGCTGGAGAACAAGGGTCGAGAGGGAAACGTACGCACACACGCACACGCACACACACACAAACACACACACTCCTAAAATGAGATATTGAGGTACAAGTTTCATCCTCACACACACACACACTGCTTTAACATGCATTGTGCACATATACGCACACACACAAACATACAGGACACAAACAACTAAAGGTGACAGCTGCTACTTCAACGGCATTTCTTCATCCCCCCCCCCCCCCTCGCCCCCCCTCTGCTGTGAGTCTTCACTCTGCACCCATGGCACAGGGTGAGTATCAGGTGAGGTTTTAAATAGCGGGGCCTCTATGAGATGACCTCAGGGCCCTAGGGGTCTACCCTGTGGCCCCTGGCCTCTACACTATGCTCCCTAAGAAAGCGCTCCAGGACCTGGGCCTCCCCTCAGTCTGCAGCCTCGAGACTACAACCCAGAGCCCCGTGCCCCGGTCCAGACCATAAATCTATATACCATAGACTCGCTCACACATGACTCTGCGTAGCCCATCCACTCCAGCCCTAAATCTGAGTTCAAATCAAGTCCATGTCCGACATTGAAAACAAAAGACCTCCACTTTTTCCTCTTTATCATCATCCCCGGTGAGAGCTGGAGCCCCGGCTATAGGCCCCTTTCTTCTATGCTACGCTGCAGCTACAGGCTAACCACAACTCTATACCCTGCCCCATTTACAGCACAGCTCAGCCCCTTCCTCATCCGCTTCACCCCTAGTTTCAACTTCAACCCCTGCCCAGAGCTCAAGCTTCAAAAGCCTCATTTCCAATCTTTCCCTTAACCCCCTCACTCTCTCTCTCTCTCTCTCTCTCTCCCCTCTCATCCCCAACTCAAGGCATAGCCCCATAACCACAGCCCAGCCCCGGCCACATCTCCAGCCCCTCTCTCAGCACGGAGAGTGAGAGAGTAAGGGGCCGTCCTACAGGAAGGCCAATGTTTACGCGATACTGTTTTAATTAGAGGCAGGCGGCGCTGCTATTTTCTTTACAATTTGGCCTGTGTTTGCCTTAACCCAGAATGCCAAGGGATGGCTCCACTTTCCATTTGTGGCCAGGAGGAACTCGAAAGGGGGCTTCATCCTCCCTTCCACATCTCGTGGCTCATACTTAATCATCACAAGATCATCCACAATCATCTATATCTTGAAACTGGAAGTTGCATGTGACGTTGCAGACGGGGCCAACAGGCGTGCGCTCTGACGTTGTGGCAACAACAGAGGGCAGCCAGCCACATTTGTGTGTGGAGGGAGCGAGATAGGAGATCACAATACTACAACTTCCTGTTTCGGCGAATAATTTCCTGTGAGCGCCGCAGTCGACATGGACGCAGAATTTATCTGCGGTGCGGATGCAATTTACCCCGAACACTATCATTTTCATGTGATCTGGGCGGGAAAAAAAAAAAAAAGACTTAAAAAAAGACTTCATTATCATTCACCAAAATGTTCAGCAAAACACGAAACCCATAGATCCCCAGAGACTGACACAATTGACTCTTTGTGCAAGCGTGTGTTTAACTCCCAATTGGTCTCTGTCGCTTTGTCTAATAAACAGAACTTCCTGTGTCTGGGTGTTTATAAACAGTGTTGAGTGAGCGCCGTGTGAGAAGAGACGATCCTTGCGAAAGCTGCGGCACGTGACGGGCTGTAGAATAAACACACTAGCCGGCTCCGGGTACGCGGCTAATGGTGGTCCGCGGAGGACCCCGGCCTCCCCGGCACTAACCAAAAAGCAGGTGACGACAGACACGGGGTGAGATCACTGACGTAAAAAAAAAAAAAAAATGTAGCTCCACTCAATTCTAATGGGATTGAGAGATCTAATATGAAGCGGGTGTATTGTGTGTGTGTGTGTGTGTGTGCGTGCATCTCCAGGCCACACAGCTTCCAGGCGGGGTCGTCCACGGGTCGTCTGCGGAGGGCAGTTCCAAATGAAACATAAACAGCCGCTCAGTGCTCTCCTCCTCTCTCCTCCTCTTCTCCTCTTTTTCCTCTCCGCTCCACTCGGACGATGGGCCAGTCCCCCAGCACGGCCCAGCACAGCGTTCCACGGTCCAGGCACAACTAATCTATCCCTCAGCTGTGCAGCCTAATCTAAACAAACAGATCTCTCCCTACCAGCATCTGGAACCCCTCACGTCCTGGGACCTAGGGAAACCACCACGGCCCATTCTCTCTTTCAGTGTGTGTGTGTGTGTGGGTGTGTGTGTGTGTGTGTGTGTGTGTCTGGCTCTCTATGCATGGGAGAGAGGGTGAGACCGTGTCACATACAACCTCTACAGAGGACACCGGCCCTGGTTCTGGTGATGGAGCACTGTGTGGTCTCGCTCTCTGGTTCGACATCGAGCCAAGCCTGTTCTGTCGATACCAATTCTTTGTGGTGTAACGTATGTGAGAGACCGCTTGTTGCAGGGGTTGTGATGGTTTGCCTAACAGTAGGCCTAAGCAAAAACACACACTGTGCATTAATCATAAGCATTGCAATACTGTGTCGTGCTGGTGTTGTAATAACACGGTAGTAAAGGATGTATTACCACGCTTATAATAACCACAATCTTTCACACTGTGCACAATATTACATGCGATGGCAAAGTGCTTGTGGTCTGACGTTTGAAAAGGGTGTGAAAACAGCGTGTTCCTCCAAAATCAGGAGGCCTGGGCTAAGGGCCTGGGCTCCCCTCTGCCTAAACCGCCGCCTACTGCGCCTGCGCCACAGACGGGAGGAACACGCTGTCTGTCAGACCCCCGCAGCACGCAAGGAGAGACCACCCAACCCAGGGAGAAAGCTAGTCTGATCTGTACAGAACTCAGGCTGTTCTGATGCTCTCTCTCTCTCACCATTTAGATACTGCTGGTGTGGTGTTTGAAGGAGGCTCGTCTAAACGGGTTGCCAAATCCACACAGACTACCGCGCAAAAAAAGCAGAATAAAGCAGCCTGTGTATAAATAATATTTTGATTGTTATTTTCCACCTAAAAAAATCCTCATAGCGTTTCCCAGCAGCTTAAAGCTCCTGCTCCATTCATGACTCCGATAGCCGTGCTTACTGCTGGAATGCAGATCAAAGGGAAGGAAAAAAGCGCAGCCCCTTTCCCTTACCCCCCCCCGAAACACCACCCATACACACAGTCCTTTTTGAAAAGAAAAAGAAAATTCATTCTTCGCAAGTTATTTCCGAAAAAGAACAACAAGTGAGCGGCCTACCCACTCCACAAACACCAGTTCCTGTCCGCTTTTTCCCTTCAGCCGGAGACAAATCTTTTTGGAAAGTTGAGAGCTGTCCAAAACGGGACCACACACAGTCTCCGAGTATTCAACTGCTGGGGGCAGGCAGACACACACTCGCACGCACACACACACACACACACACACACACGCACACACACACTCTCACAAAATGGCGGCTTTGACAAAATTTCCTCTCCACCAAAAGCTGCTTATGAACTTAATTACAACTTTACTTTTGAGTTCAGTTCCAGTCGTCTGGTACACGTCGCCGTGTGTGCGCACCCGCCGCGGTGGCCTGTCCTAACCAGAGCAACAAGTAGCCCACCATAAATAAAAACTATTTTCTAGTTAGACTTGGCCACTTGCCAGACCCTATACAATAAACAATCCCCCCAACTTGTTTAGCAGCACTCCATCCCTCTCCATCCCATCCAACCCATCCCATATCCCTCTACACACACACACAGGTGAAGAATAACAAACTGTATGACCTCAAAAAACGCTTAAATAAATAATAAATAAGAGTATCTCGCATCCATCCCGTTTTCACCCATACACTTAATAACAAACTCTACAACTTATAAACACAAAGAATAAATAACAAATCGGAATAACTTACCTTCCACCCAGAGCTTCTCCACGTCCGTCTCCAAATTAGCTGCCCGTAATCCCACGGCGAAAGCTCCGAATATCATGAGGCCCACAACCAAAAACTTTCCGCAGTTCTTTTGTATGTAACAGCCCAGCCTAAATAAAAGTCTCTGGAACTTCGCTCTCAGCCATAGAGGTGCTTTTCTCCCAGTCGCCTTCCCCTGCGACGAGACAAGAGTCCCAATGTTACTGTCAACCAAAACACTGTGCAAACACATCAAGCTTACCTGGACAGGTGAGTCTGTTGTTCACAAAGGGAGAAAAAACAACAACTTTTGCATTAGCTTCATGGTACATGGACGAGTAATGGGCTATCACAGGGGCTTTCATGTCAAGGAGCCCCCAAAGTCATCAAATCAGGGGCCCCACTAGAGAAGACTTTGACCCAAGGAACCCCATCTGAGGAGATTTTTATTGTTAGATATGATTTAGAAATTTAAAATGGTCTATATTTTAGGAGGGGAGCAGTGAGAGCTATGATTAAAATAGTTATCATTATAGATTCTCTCACTATGCTGACCTCTGATAATAACAGTGAAATTAAACTATTCCACGTAGGCTGGGGACCACCTGAAAACCACTCAAGGATCCCTGGAGGTTCCCAGATCCCATCATATCACTGACATGTAGGTCATATACATACAAACTGTAGCCATGTAGGTCCACATGAGAAAAGAAACGAGTCAGTGATGCACGGCTCCGAGGCACAGAAACAGAGCACTGGTTCACTACATTTCCTAAGGCCTCATTGTGTCATTTCATTGGACAGTGACGAGTTATTAAGATGTTGATCCAGAGAGATTGACAAATAGGAGTAATAGGTGTCACCGTCTTGTGTTAGACAAGGTACAACTTGAGAGGGTTGCTGTTACTCTGCCTCAAAGGTCTGTGGTTGGACCTCCAACGTGGATGGAGGTAAAGGAGAGATAGCTGTCAAACCAGCATTATATATAGTTTTGATAATAGGGTTCCCCGTGTCTCTCTTTCACACACGCGCGCGCGCGCGCGCACACACGCACAGAACAAACAGATATAAGGTTACTGTACAATATCACAGCAAAACTATACCGTATCTATCGGAACATTATAGCGATACCATAGGAGATTCAAAAATACTTTCAAGTACGATAAGGTCAATATAAAGTCACTATTTACTACCGCAGATACATTCTAAGTCTATGTAGTTACATTATAGGAATATTAAAGTGTTTATTTTCGTGGAGGGGCACACGCAGACGCACGCGCGCACACACTAAGTGCTGATATTAAATCCCCTGAAAAAGTGCATGTGGTAAAACCACACATACCACCACACACAACTCCATTCCCATCCAGCAGCCTGTGTGATCCGGGCTGGGGAGTGGAGGAGCCATCACTGAGGGACTTACGACAATATTTGTGAACGGAAGAGGGCAGCCACATGGATTTTTTTTTTTTTTTTTTTTTTTGCTTTAAGCGAGGTGAGCAAGTCGCCTAAGTTAAGATAATGTCACACAAAACTTCACTGGGGCACTCGAAAAACCTGCACGTAAACCGGGAAACGTTGAGACGGTGACTGGAAGAGCCAACCGAGTAGAATAGTCTGTACTGAAAGTTGCATGTCTTGCTTCGCCCGAGACCGTTATAGGTTGGGACGTTGTTTTGGGGGCTCTACCGATCGAGTAATTACACTTTATCTACAAACAGGACTTGACACAGATCCTAAAACGCACACGAGGAGTAAAACAAACGTTGAACAAAACAAAACACACCCGGGCTTGCTACAACCGTGTCCCAAACCCCTCAATCCCCCTGCCCAGCCCGTCCCGTAGCTATATCTCGTTACCTAGCAGCGACTGGACATAGTCTGATCACTTTCGGGGGGTTCAATGAAACCAATACCAAACATCTGCACCCTAATAATACGTGAAATAAGCACCTCGGATATTTGCTCCAATGCAAACCCCGCATCGCAGTAACTCGGCCGCTGCAAATACTCCAAATCCAGCGGTGTGTTGCGGGTATAGTCCCCCCTGTTCCTCCGCGTTATCCTCGGCCGATCGGGGTCTCTGTTTTCCTGCTCGGAGGACGCATTAGCAGCCGAGGCCATGTTGCGGGGACTGCGCGATGGTTTCCCACTTTATAATATTTCCCCGAAAGCGTGTAGCGATATCCCAAGGCAACAAAGTTTCACTCTCGGTGATCTCACACCCGTGAAGTAGGACTTCATACTCCTGTTGGAGACGGCGAGTCAAAGTCTGCGCCTTCCATCCCAACATTTCGCGATCCGGAGGTCTCCACCGCTTTCACCGCATTCACCGTGTCTCTTAAAAAAAGTAAGTTTCTCTCAAAAAGCGAGGTGGACAAAGTGATTCCCATACACAAATCGTCGGATAAGAAACCTCGATGGTCGTTGCATTCTGGTGAGATCTATGTGGTCTTCACCTGGGCCGCGCGTCACGGTCAACTCTGAGATTCAATAGATGAGGAGAAAAAAGACCTCTCTCCATTTGGAGGCATAGGAGGAGGAGGGGTGAAAAGCGAAAAAAAGACTCGAGATCCCGCCTCTGGGGCTGTCAGATTGCAGGACTTTCTTGCATCTGATTGGTTCCAGAAGGGCAAAAATTACTCAGCAAACACGACTATTATTAGCTGCTTAGCAACAGCTCACTAAAGTAGAGAGACCACCCAGGCAGAGAGACCTCATGTGTGCATCTCCAACTTCAGGGGAGGCTCGGAGAGAGCCAAACCCTCTCGGTGCGTTCGGTTTTTGGTTTTCCACATAGAGCCGCGTCGCTTAAAGGGATCATTTCTCTGAGAAAACCCAAGTCTATAAGGCAAGGTACACAGTCTGTTCGTCGGAGGGGGCCCGAGGAATGTCAGAACTACAGTTTTTTTTAGGTTTGATTTTTTTTCTACCACCACCATGATGGTGGTACTTGGGCCTCAAATTACAGCGGTTCAAGGGGAGGTCCTAAATTTCAGTCTCGGCGTTATAATGTCAGTTGTACTGTAGCACAGGTTAGTCTATAATAACGAACAGCAACGACACTAAGTGTGCAAAACAAGTTGTCATATCTTGTTATTCATACATTAAATTGAACGTTCCTATGAAAAGTACAGTGCAAAACGCAAAGAATGATTTTACAAATATTGCATTGTTTGAATGTGGATTGACAATCTCAGGCATACTGTTATGATGATCAAATATATATAACAAGCATTTGTAGGTAGCCATATCTTAATTGCAATGATGTCTCTATGATGAGGTGATACAGAGTTAATCCTCCACCCACAGCCCACATACAACATCAGAAGTCCCTAAATGAGTTATGTTAGTATCCTATTAGTTGCAAAAAGCAACATCCTTTGAGAATATTAATAATTTCCTGATATCAGTCTAGAAAAAAAAACCGAATTAGACCTGCTGCCTTTTTTCTCTCACAATCAAAAGGAACATTTGGGGGGTATATTTGGCATATAGGCATATACATGATTCATTTTCCCATGTCACTTAATGTGGCTCTATGGATGCATATTACAATATGGATTCAGTATTATGTTGATCAAGTTCAATAGTAATATAGGATTCCTCATACCTTAAGTGATTAAAGTCACATTGTTAATGGGCTAGACGATCCCAATGCAATTTTTGTGCAAATTACGCACGCATGTAGTGTTAATGCGCACTGAAATCTGAAATTGAGCAGCAGACTCCTATGGTTGATCACCAGCCTGTACTGTGGACTTTACCAGTGACGTAGACTACTAGGATATATCCGACTATTTAATTGTTTTACAAACCCCCCATGCTCTTTAAAATAGATTGCAGGGGTTACAGCAGACTTGTAATGTTCTCTTAATCCTAACGCCAATCAATGGAATGACATTCATTGCAAACAGACCCACAACCCGCGTCAATCAATGCGTTCATTCCAGTGCTTTTTGTTGTGAAGGAGCACGGTACTGACGAGTAAGACTTTAATTCGAGTGACTAAGAGTAAATGAAATTTAAAAGGCTATGGGCTAGACAACTAACATCAACTTTACCAAGTGTCCAAAAGCGTAGCTATCAAGGTACATTGCAAAAGCAACATCTGTTTCCTTAAACGTTTATTGTTTTCAGTGCATTTGATTTTTCGAAATACTTCATACTCAGCACACCTCAGAAAATATACTAGATATACCTTATATATCTATAATAGCTTAGAATTTAGGTAGTTGTCAACCGGTTGTTGGAAAAATACATTAACCCATTAAACCAACTGACACAAACATGTATTCCAGGAAGAGTAAAACACACGTGTTGGAGTGGTAATTAGCCAGTGTAACCGCTTGATGGACCAGAATATCAGTTTATCAACCGGCCAACATTTCACACCTGAGGCATCAGAGCGCTCCAGCTTCTTGTCTGGTTGCCAACCGGGCACTTACCATATTCCGTCGAGGTGGGGTAAGGTTTCTGGACAAATCAATAATATCCGCCCCCCGTGGAGTCCGAAACTTGTCACTTATGATGGAGATGAAAAGAGCTGCTTTATTGTCGCTAGGAGAAAAAAAGAGTCGGACGCATCATAATCCGTCTTGGTCGCAGGCATCCTGCTCTGCGCTGGAAAAGGTTCACTCACAATTACATGGCTGTTCCTATTGGCCACGTGGGTGGTCCCGTCTGCTCCATAGGCAGGACCCTTTGCCTGTCACGTGATTATCCCAAAACTGTAAACAGCGCTAACCCAGGCACAGCAGCATCCCTTGTCTCAGTCAGTCAATCACAAACACACGCACGCGCGCGCGCGCACACCCATACACACACTCAAACTCAAACGTGTACATATGAGGGCATGCACACACACACACACACATATGCACACGCCCACAGACACACGTGTATGCATGAACACATCTGTATAGGCAGCGAGATGCACAGAAACACATGTGTCTATATGAAGGCAGGCACACACACATGCACATCCTGACACATGCAAACACTCAAACTTTTTTTTAAAATTTATATAACATTGCATAGCCTCTGAAAACTTAGACGTTTGGAGTGATGGCAATTTAAAGCTTAAAGTCACTAAATTCAAGCATATTCCTCTATTTGGGTTAACCCTGCTTCATTTAAGATTGTTTCTTTGAGAAAAGTGTAGATCATGGCTGCACTACTATAAGGTTTTTATTTAAACAAGGTTGTCATTTCAATCCCTTAAGCATTTTCTTCTTTGAAATCAGTAGGAAAGCTGGATACAGAGGAGGAGACTTCACTGATTGCAGAATAAAATTGCTTAAATAGCGTCAGACCTTCCTCCTCTGCCATTAGAATATATGTATCTGCGAGGGAAAAAGAAACTAGGGCACAAAGTAAGGCTGTGGTGTCCCATAATGTCTCCACATGGAACCAGGTCTGTGAGGGAAGACACAGGTGAGAATGCATCAGCGGGATATGCCCCTATAGCTGAGTACTTATGGCTCCAAAGGCAAGAGTCGTAATCACTCCACTATATCTGGGTAGTAGATGCCTGTTGTCATGATGGTAACACTGTAGGACTCCATCAAAGCGCCGTAGGTGATAGCGGAAAACGCTCCTCTCCTTCAAATACTGTAGAGGCTGTAAAGATATGCCAGTAAAAATGCTCAGGGAGATTATATTGCAAGCATCTGTGATACCTAATGAAATACGTATGCACATAGGATGCCAAAACACCCTCAACCAAACATGAACATATTTCCTTTTTTATTTACCGTCATGTGCTAATATGTATCAGATGGACTAATTGTTCACTTTAGAAATCCTTTAGGAAAACCTAGGAGAAATTCTTCCTCCATCAGTTTTCCTCAGGAACATGACTCATGCCCACTTGATAACCCCAAAGACATGCCACATAGTGCTATTGGCTAGAGTAGGTAGTTGGCGAATGGTGCCACTTGATGAATGACTCGACGAACACCACATAATTACTCGTTAGTAGAACATAAAAAATCTGACAAAACTGCAACTAGTCACAGTCATTTGGTAGCCAATCTGCTCATGTCCCCTTATTAACTACCTGCATCCAATCCTGACTCTACTACTGATACTGTTTACTGCATCCTCTTTATTATCACCCAGAGTGGTTTGCACACTCTTGCACTGCTCATAATGCTTGCACAAGTCTTTGCACACTATGCCACTTCAGCCTCAGAAATGATTTAATATATATATAATATAATATAGTATATAATCCTGTTTATATACATATACTCTCTACAGCTGCAACCAGACTGTATGCTATGCACTCTGAATGCATAGTAATAGTGTTCAGTGTCTACATGTGGAGGGATGTGTATAGTCTACTGTATAGTACTGTCTCCATGCACTAAATGTGAGGTCCTGTCGTCAGGGCTGGCTCTACACTGCTGGAGGCCCTAGGCAAAATCCCCTTTTCTTTTTTGTATCAAATAAGAACGATACACAATTTATTTTTCTTGAGTCATCTGCCTATTCAGCATATAGGGAGTGCCGGCCCTGCCTGTTATGTAAACGTGTGTTATGCAAGTAATTTGTACATGTACTCGCCAAATAACATTACTGATTATATCATAAGACTGTTGCTAATATATATATCTACATTTTAATATTAGAATCAAACTCCTCAGTTGTAGTTTTGTGGCTCCAGGGATCCTACTGATTCATCTCCCTTTCCTTTATAGCCCATATTTATCTAGTCCTTTTCCAGATCCACATGGATCCTTTAATGAGGAAAGGAGACGAAGGGTCCATTTGGGAGTTGGAGGAATTGGGCATTAATCCCAGAATGACTTCATCAACCAATCACTTTCTTTGACCCCTGGCAGGGCCCTTCACACCCCTCAAGGCTGGTGGCTGGCTAGCGGCCATGGGAAAAAACGGAAAAACTCTGTTTAGTGCATGCACTTATTTATGATTTGCAGGTGGATTACAGTTTAAAGCTGTAGTGTGCCAGCGAATTAATATCCTTCAGTCTTTCAGCCAGGTTCATTGTCAGACTTGTCAGAATTGTGTTTCGCTTTATTCGATAATTGATTTGATCTGGAGATACGCATTTATCTCACGCTTCAGTGTAATTTCTGATCTATTCCAGAGTCATTACCTTATCCCAATGCATGCTGGGATAGACTCCCTGTGTTTCTGAATAGGAATAATTGGGTAAAGACAATGAATAAGTGAATGAATGAATACGTTGAGACTATCAACCTCAACTTATAGTTTTGATTTTGATGGTTTGGTTTGAGTCAGACTCTGTAGCCACAGGGAACAGCAACAGTATCCAACAGTATCCATCCACACATCAGTGTGGACAAACTGTGTAGTACATGAAGTTCTGTTGCCCTAAATAAGTGAGCTTGAGTAGTTATGAATGGGAATGATGGGCCAGCTGTCTTTTCTAGCTATCATAAGGTTAGGGTGGTGCAGTGTGAACAGGCAGCTACTCGCACTTATAACCATTCTCAGGGAACACACTGAAAAAAGAAAGAAAGACAAAGCAGCAGAGAGAGAGAGAGAGAGAATGCAAACAAAGCACACCTCTTTATTAGAAACAAATGCACTCAAGATCCCAATTAAGTAAGAATGTCCTCTCTCTCTCTCTCTCTCTCTCTCTCTCTCTCTCTCTCTCTCTCTCTCTCTCTCTCTCTCTCTCTCTCTCTCTCTCTCTCCTCCATTCCAAAGGCCTAAAAGAAAAAAGAAAAAAAAGAATATGGATGCCTGAGAGTGAGGGGTTCATGATGATTAAAAGATCATGTGGTGTGTTCCATTCATTGAGAGATGCAGACAGAATCCTCACAGAGCTCGCGTGGCTTTCGCTGCACAGTGTTAAGAAATATGCATCCAATTGCCTTGTCTGTACATCTTTATGATGAGGCATACATGTTTGAGTGTGTGCATGTGTGCAAGCATGTGTGTGCACATGCATGTGGACATAGATATGTGAGAGTACGTCTGTGTGGGTGTGTGTGTGTGTGTGTGCATGTCATTTGAACATGAAGGTCTGTGTGCATGTGTGTTTCTGTTTGTGTGTATGGGCAACATCTCCCTCTCAGCACACCTCCTGTACCCCCTCTTGGAAGCGCTATACAGGTACCATTTCCAAAATTTCTGCCAAGCCATAAAACTATCCCCTCCTTCTCCATCTCAACCCAACTGCTGGCTCCCCGCGGCTCCCCCTGGCCTATCGTGGATGCCTGTGAGGCGGTAGGGGCTGAGTGCACGGTGAGAGCCCGCTGGGATGTTTATGTTCCAGCTCAAGGTTGTCTTCAATCATACACGGAGCTGTTTGACAGCTTGCAGCACCGCCTGGCCTCTGTTTACCTCTCCCAATTTCCGACTGGCTTTGTATGCACAATCAGAGCAGCTCAGAGAGAACCCAGAGAGGATCCCCAGGCGATTCCACCGTTCCCCATTCAGCAGCAAGACGGAGAAATCGATCGAAGGCACCACAATGTGATATCGTAGAACTGACTTAATAAGAACAGGAAAACTGACCAAACTGGCCACATTCATGTAATATACATGTTTGAATTCATTCAAGTTGATTCTGTGTTTTTAGCGGTGCTTCAGGTCGAACACATTGTTCAGTTGAATACATTAATCCAATCATACTCATAACAAAAAGAAATAAAGATATACAGAAAGTAGGTGTACAGTATTCTGAGAACTGGGTTAAAGGGCTTGATTGGGCAGGACCTTGTGATCGTGTGTGTGTGTGTGTGTGTGTGTGTCTGTGTGTGTGTGTGTTCTCTTACATACTGGATATTCTTAACATATTATTAATATGCATACCTTGTGGCCATGTTTCTCAGAAAAGTGAGCTGGCAGGCTTAGTGAAAACGGAGAAACGAGAGGAAGAGGGCGCCTAAGAGAAAGTGTGGGGCTGCAAATAAGAGACTTAAACTCATTGGATTTTATGAACATTGATTTGGGGATATTTAACCACTTTTCTATACCATTAATCCCATTTGGACTCCGCATAGCAATTCACTTCTCCTTTTGGCCTGTATTTGTCTTGAGGTCTGGGATAGACAATGTTGGAGCAGGCTGTTATTTAGACAAGGCAGTGGTCTGTTCTGCAGAACTGGCCTGAGAAGCTGTAATTTTTGGAAGTGAGTTCAGCCTCCAACGTTAACAGGAAACGTGTGCTGCTCTGAATGTATACACACGGCCTCAACAAATAAGCAGCATAATACAATATCAATGCTGTGGCTCCACAGAAAGAGAGTTAAAAAGAAAGAAAGAGAGCAAGAGAGAGGGCAGATGGAGCTTGCTTCTCAACATATCCATTTTTCTATATTCTGTAAAAAGTAGAAAAACTGATTTTCCATGGTTTTCATACAAATGAACTCACACACACACACACACACACACACACACACACACACACACACACACACACACACACACACACCACCACACAAATAAACACAGATTTATTATAAACACTAATTTACAGCGACTTACATTTCAACTGCACACACTCAGCTCAGTAGAGTGTTTGCTTACTTGCATTTCAACTGATGTGGGTCTCTTAATGAGGCCCTCTGGAAAAACTGACACATTTAAAGGTAAGACCTCATGAGCTGTCCAGACCTCTGTTTACTCACCCAGACCTCCTATTCAGATGAGTCTTAACAATGGCGGGAACTGTTACCTTCCTGAATGGAATTCAACCCAATAAACGAGCAGCCTCAAACATCATTAAGAGAAATTGTTTCAACAAGGAAGGATGCATACTTTTGTCTTCCTTACTTAATCTATTCTCAAAACTGCAATTGTAAATAAGAAATGACAATTCATAAAATGATCATTTGCCTCAAAAATATTTATTTATTTTATTAGCATTTATCATTAACACCTCTAAACTACCCAACGAAGCTATTGATCAGTGGTGTGTCAGTAATCGCCTCGCTTCATGTGTAAGCCGTTTACAGGTCTGGAATAAGAGTCCTATCAATGGTGATGAAATGGCGTTGAGCATCGTTTGCAATGTCAGAGCTGTTCTGAGATGTGCCTAATAGCACCAAAACCTTTTACAGGTGTTAGTGTCTGTTTTAAAAGTTTGTTGAAGTTTGAACATGGTGCACTTTGAAATCAGAATGCAATCCCCAAGTGATGAACAGAAACCCTCAACAGAGGGAAAGTAGCATTTTCACCTAAAATGCCATTATCATTTCAGTATGAGATTATATAGCTTATCACTTTGTTATCAATATCTCTGGAGGTAATTTCTGTTTTGGTGAAGTAAGTCATGTTTAGTGCAAAAGACGAATGAGCACATAGTGAATGGTGAATCTTTCACTTACAGACGATACAATACACAATACATTGAATTAGACAATGTGTGATTGAGAGCCCCTTCTGGACAAACAAATCCTCATCATAGTGATAGGGATGTCCTTGACTCTTTTCAATTATGATTGTATTTGCTGTCAGTTGTCATGGAAACCATGCACCCGGACAGATCTGTATCTGCTGGGAAATGTGGTTTACTGCAGCTGTGATGGATGCTGGATTTGTTTTGAGTGTCTCCAGAGGTAAAAGGAAGGCTAATGAGGACACATAAGCCTCTTAAATCTGGATCTTGAATCAATTTTTACAAATTGCTCCTCCCAGGTTGAAATATGTGCAATTAGGAAGCTGATAAATTATCCCCCCGTTTACGCTTAAGGAGTGGAGAAAGAAATAGTGAGTGAGTTAGTAAGAGAGAGAGAGAGAGAGAGAGAGAGCGTTCATCCATTTCAATATCAGTGTGTGAGATTGTGCTGTGGTCCTGTAGAGTATGTGTTGACGGCACCTGCAGCCAAACCACTGTGTCTGCGTCAACTCTCTGCAGGCTGAGTGTTCATCAATGTGCCATCACCGTCGTCGTCATCTGCTTGTTTTCCCCACAACACCATGAGGTCATAGTTTAAGTGGCCAATTAGCCCAAACACAACTCAATCCAGGACATCTCCAGAGATAGCAAGAGCAGGACGAGGAAGGGAATTTATGGTCGGGATAGCAGCACATCTGTGGACGGCGGATCATGAAACCTACATTACATATCCCTGTAATCTTACCATCATCACACCAACCTGTGCACGAGTGTGTGTGCGCGTGTGTTTGTGGGTGTCTAATCTGTTTTGATTCAGCGTCTGGTGGGCTTACTGTGAGGTCTGGGATGGGAAGGGGAAAATAGCTGTCATAATTACCCATGCCTGTATCATTCGGTGTACCCTCCCTGTTTCCTAATTACAGCCTGCTAACAATCTGCTTGCCTAATTTCTGCACGTTGGTGGAGATGCGGGCACCCGTCTGGTCAAACACCCTCACGATCCTGGCAAAACCGTTGGCGTCATCACCACTGAAACCTCCAAAACAAGTGTACATGAGCCCAGAGTGCTGAGGATGAAGTTCAACAGAGAGAGAGAGAGAGAGAGAGAGAGAGAGAGAGAGAGAGAGAGAGAGTACCATTTATAAACCAGGTGTGTGTGAATGCGAAAGGAGAAAATGTGGCAGAGGTAAAAAAGAGATTAAAGGAGGTTAGAAGTGGTGACAGCAAGAAAGTCCACAGATAGCTGATGGAGAAAGAGGGAGATTGACTCAACGTTTCCAGATAGAGTGGTTGAATGTAAACACAGCTGGATGTAATAGAAGCGCATTTATTGGCCGCATTTTAATTATTGCTTTGACTTGCCGTTGACTGCCAAGGGCTGTTGTGTATACACCGAATGTGCCGTTGACAGCTTATCAGAATCCAGCCTCGCTTTTCACGGAGAAGGTGCTAACTCAAAAGACTTGGCAGTGCTGGAAATTTGTCTGTTCATCTCAAAAGCGGCATTGTCTGGGATTAGCTGGTGAATTGATCTGTCAAGCGTGTTGTGACGGTATTCTGTGGATATTTGTTGTGAAACTTCTCCTTTCATATTCTTATGTTGGAAATAAAAGGAATTACATTTGAGCTGAAAGAGGTCGGGACAGATTTCATGACATAAAACAATTTATTGAAACAAATAGGCATGTGGGTACAAATCAACTCTAGACCAGATTTACTGAGTACACACTTGGTGCTTTGTTCCAAATGTACTGCGAGGTACCTTGTGGATCACCTAGCTGGGACGTAGCTCATGTGTTGTGATGTTGTAGGTTTGGTCCTGACACTTGACCACTATCAAATGCACCACCCTGCACCCACCCACACACACACACACACACACACACACACACACACACACACACACACACACACACCCTTCACCCCCTTCACCTGTCCTCTCCCCACCCTGCTGGTGTGCAGAGCAGAAACACTGAAACGTTTCAGCAACACATTGAAGGAACTTTTATTACTTCATCCTGATTGCAGATGCCTTATTGTTCATGCCTGTCCTCACATCATATTATTTTGATCACACTCACAAAATGGAGCCGCCCTGGTCCTGGCATACGCTCTGGCTCTATGTGTAAACAGGCTTTAAAGGCACGAAACTCCCACACGAGCTCCGTCAGACAGTCAGTCAACTTCCAAGCAAGACGAATGGTTCCCCTTAAGCATCTGGACGTAGAACACAATCGGCAATGATGAGTTGACTTCAATTATGAAGTCATTTGGAAAAACAGAAATCTGCTGATGTGCTGACTCACCAAAACAAGAAAAAGATGGGGACACAATATGGTTGTTAACAGGGTCTGGATTGAGCTATGAGCTAAATAGGACCATGTATGTGCTTGCACATGTGTGTGTGCACACATGCGTGGCAATGTATATGGATTGTCTCCTTTGTGCTAGAAATGTTACAATTATACCGACCTCAAGCCTAACCCAATACAAACCACAACGTCCCCACAGGCTTTTTCCAAGGGTTGGCGTCAGAAGAAACCACCTTGTGTTCATCAATGTCATATAGTGATTAATAAAGCCTTATATGTCACATACATAGGACTACTGGTTTGCATCCAAATCCAGATTTTATCTAATCAAATCACATTTATTTGTATAGGCCTTAATCACCGGAACAGTCTCTAAGGGCTTCACAGTGCCCAACATATGAAACAATAAATGGTTAGTACACGACATCCCCCAGTCTTGGACCCTCACAGAGGACAAGGAAAAACTCCCACAAAACCTTTTAGGAAAAAATGGAAGAAACCTCAGGAGGGGCTACTCAGAGAGGGATCCCCCTACCAGGACGGTCTGGCGTGCAATAGATGCCGAGTTTGGGCAAGCAGCGTATACACAATGCATAAAAGTTTATTATGGTGGGACATCCAGATCTGATGGAGCGGCATCACAGCAAATGGCATCGCGGCCAATTTTATTGGCGGATTGAATGGTAGAGACCAATGATTCAGTCATATTATGTCTATGTACCTTTGCCAATTATGAAGGACACATTCATTTGTATACAAGAGAGAACGGCTCACCTTGTGGATGACTGGTGTGTGATATTGGTATGAGTAGCCCACATGAAATGGCCTTACTTTACACAGAACAAATACCTGGTCAGATCAGGCTTTTATCCTGCTTTTCCCCTTGATCTTGAAGTGGGTGAGAGACTTTCCTCCGGCTTGACATCTTGGCACAGAAATCCCCCTGGGTGCTGCCAAACTACCAGCAGAAAGTGTGTGGGCCATGTCACGGTGACTGTCCATTATTTTCTACAGTCTGTAAAGGCTCTCCCTCTCTAGTGTTGTTTTGGTGCACAGTGTGCTCTTTGTAGGCCACATCAGTGTGACTGAGTGGGTATTCGTTTCAATGAGTGTCCCTTATTATTCCATGTTAAATCTTGGTAATCCATGTTGCTTTATTTGTGAAGACCTTGCACTGACTACAGTCTTTCACCAACTTATTGATATTGTATTAAACCTTACTCTAACCTAACATCATGCTAACAATAATTCTTACCTCTACCCTAAACCTAAACCCGAACTCGAAAGTGACGGAGTGGGAAGGACTGGCTAAAATAACCTCACTGCCTTAAACTGTCCTCCTCACAAATAGTTATGCTACATAAGTTCACACAGACATACACACACACACACACACACATACACACACACACACACACACACACACACACACACACACACACACACACACACACACACACACACACACACACACACACACACACAAACACACATGCATTCATTCTAGAGAAAGTGTGTGTCACTCTGTCACTGGAGAGGTGATGCATGACAGACAGGACATACAGACGTCCATCTCATACGTATATAACCCATAGTCACGTCCATAGTCACATACCTGGTGACCCCTCCACAAAGACACGTGCACGTCACAGACCAGTTATCAAAGGTAAAGTTATATGTCTCTACCTGCCCAAGGGGATACACATGTACACACATTCACAAAAAAAAATTTGCGGCACATACACAGACAGTCGCACATGCCAGACATACCACAGAATCACTCACACAAATACACGAGTCACTCAACTGTCCGCCACTGACGAGTGATCAGAGACTGCCAACACACACGTTTCAAACACAAACATTCTGACTCCCCCGACTCCGGTGACCTTTGACCTGAGGTGAGAGGGGTTACTGTCTGATGGTGCGGCTTCATTTTCTGTGTGTGAGGTCATTTCCTGCCAGAGTGGCGGTGAGGGGGTATTGGTTGAGCTCATACGGAGGCTCAGCGGTGGGGACCTAATGATGTAGATACTGAAGGACATGACCCAGCTAGTGCTGTGGTAGGAGGCCCAGTATACAATATGTTGTAACAAAGGGCTGATTATTTTATTTTATTTTATTTTATTTTATTTTGTTTTATTTTGTTTTATTTTATTTTATTTTATTTTATTTTATTTTATTTTATTTTATTTTATTTTATTTTATTTTATTTATTTTATTTCATTTCATTTTATTTTATTTTATTTTTAAAATGCATTCTCATTCACAGCAACAGGGGGAGTTGTTACAGGTGGGCGGAGGGTTACACACATGGGAGCTGCCCAGGGAGTACAACCACAACCATACCCAGTCAGCGCCTTACTCAGGGGCAGTTTCACAACAGTTGCGACAATAGGGGAGACCAGTACTTCTTCACCTTCACTCCCTCACCCAGCTTGTCTCAGCCGCTCCATGCATTCAAACCTTCATAATCCTGCTTCTCTAACCTTCAGTCTTCCACCACCACTGCTCACGTCACAGTCCAACCCAACCCAGGGACATAAATTGAACAGTACATTCAATATTGGTATTGGTATTGATATTAGTGGATATTTTACTCTCAAAGGGAAACACAACTCAATTGAGGTTACTCCAATATATGCTCAGAAGGTCTCTCCAACTATGGTACTCTCCACTAGATACTAGTGACTAATAATGTTTACTACTAGTTTTAATTGACTGATATCAATTATTTTCATTCAGATATATACGTGAATGAGATAGCTACAACATGTTCAGACTCACACACTTGAATTATTTGGACTAGCATGTAAGAATTATGAAACTCAGAAAATCAGTGGTATTCCATGTGTGAGGGGACGTGTCACCACCTCAATGTCACTCAAAGAAAGTTTCTCGTGAGTAAAGATAAGAGATATGAGCAGGTGGTTGATCCATAAACCATGGCCCAGAGTGACATTTTCCAACAAACAGCGCTCTGTATATGACAGAACCAAAATGTTCTTTGTTTGCTGTCTCTGTCCAAGTGGGGGTCTGTGTATATAGATCTGATGGAGAAAAAAGGAACGGCCAGTAAATGAGGAATCTGCTCTGAGCTCCGTTTGTAAACAAGACAAACATAATCAGCATCTAGAGAGCCACATCTGGCTCTGGTCGAGCTGTGCCTGCGCTCTGATTGAGGGGCCCGGCAGGCTCCATTGTTTCCCGAGAGTTGTTTTGTAGACCGTCAGAAGGAGAAAATCAAAGTGGATGGTATGTACAACATTGACCCTGGCTGGAACAAATGCTTAAACATAACCTATATCATGGGCTGTCAAAATGCCACGTTCAAAGATTGATATCATATTACAGTCCACATGTATAAGGTACCAAAGACGATTGGCAATGGAGGGTCTCGCACTTGAAAAAAATGTTTTTCTAGCATCTCAGATATTGTAGATTTGTATCACCCTCATGCTTAGCTTGTGGTTCAACTTCAGCATTATCTTCATTTATCATTTATTTCAGAGATATACGCAGTTTGCACAGACTTTGAAGGGAGCAGAGGGGGGTAGATTGTTTACAACACATTCAGCGCTCAGTTATGACACCACTTTCATTTAAATCCAACGAAACTGTCGGAAAATGGTTATTGTGATGTTTCCTGATTGATGATGTGACTGTGGTAAAAGGAGGACAAGGATGAGAAGAGGGAGGAGGAGAAGAAGCAGGATGAGGGGGGTGAGATAATGGGAATAAGCATGAGAATAACTCCACTATTCTTGAGGCACTTCATAAAAACCTGTGGTGTCAGTGATGACAGCATGATTTGTATATTCCCATGGTGGAAGCACACATAGTTTAGAAAAAAATGCATACTGTTGTACCAATGTGTCTTTTACAATCACTGATGGTGAGACAGCAATAACGTGCTTTTATCATTTATCATTTTTTTTCTGAAGTATGGTTGTCCAAAAAATGCAGCAACGCCCCATAAAGAGACATGAAATAGAACAGAACTGCAATTTCCACGTCTCACAATAGAAATCCAGTGACTGTAAGATGGGGTTTCTGGCTTGTGTTTAGCCGACAGTGTAAAGTCGCAGCGCACATACAGAATGCACGTCGAGCTCTCCAGGACCATTGATAGGAGAGAGCCCCAAACATGCCCCAGGGGAACCCTCCTTTTCTTCCTTTTATAGGAAAGGCCTTAATTCACGGACACAAAACGAGCTATCATTATATTTAACAGATCATCATAAACATTCTTGGACACTGGATGTTAATAGTAAATGTGTCTCGTTAGATGGACGGGCGGGTGAACACGGGGATGTGACTTCACACGCACAAGCAGGCACATGTAGGCACAAACAACGACTCACACTCATGCACACAAACGCGCACACGCACACGCACACGCACACACACACACACACACACACACACACACACACACACACGGATGCACATGGATGCACACGCTGGTCTCCCATGCAGGTACACCTGTATGAATCATATGAAGTGTAGGTGGGAATGCACCTTAGGCTAATGCCTAGCCTTGTAAATCAACAGGCTCCCTTTCACCATGATATGATGGTTCGCTCAAGTAACAACCATGGAAGACATTAGGTACAGCAGGAGTCTGATATCCTGCTGTTCATCATTTTGACATGATCACATATTATTATAACAATCATAGTTAAGTATGATGCACACTTAAGTAATACACACTAAGACACACAGAGCACGTAGTTAGATAAACCACTGAGATCTTGTCCTATCTGATATTGTCCTACATGTCCTTTCTGCTATGTTGTCATACATGCCAAACCACATGTTTTCATTTCATTTTGATTCTTCTTAACAGCATTTTTCCTCCACATTTACAAATCTCCGTTCCTGTTGAGGGGGAATATTGGCTATCTCCATTGCATTAAAATGTTGCCCTTGTATTGTCGCCCAATCAGATGAGGCTGCTATTGTTTAAAAGCTAGTGAAGTAGTCTGAGAACAATGATACCCATACAGCTAAACCACTGACCCGTCATCACCCCGAACATCTCCAAGGGTTTCCGCAGTAAAGATGAGGCCCTGGAGGAGACCTACCAGGCACCACAGAATATGTGCGTGTGTATAACTCTGCGTAGGTGTGTATAACGCGCGTGTGTGTGTGTGTGTCACACAGCAAGCATTCCTGATCCTCCCTTTCACCCATCAATTAACCCTTAGGTGCCAGGCGTCCCTGTTCACCTCTGTCAAGCCCTCCTAACTTTCTCTCCGTCTTCCTTTTAGGAAACACTGGGTTAACCAACATGCGGGATGTCGCACAAAAATGATCATAGTCTACAACCTATTTTAGGCACAGCTCCACATTACTAACAAACTCTCATTGTCTCATTGTAAGCCCTGCATGCTCCCTGAGTATTACTGTGACACGTCTGACACACTGTTTCAGCGCAGACTTACTGGAATGGAGGGAGGAGAAGCAGGCCGAGGGCTCGGTTCGGACTGAAAAATAAATACGTTTCATACAGCATCTGCGGTATAGAAAGTAGGCTTTGTCTGAAAGGCAGGGGGGAAATGGAAGGGTAGGCCAGGACCAACGGTACCAGTGCGTGTGTGCGTGTGTGTGTGTGTGTGTGTGTGTGTGTGTGTGTGTTGGCGGGGGGGGGGTTGTGCATGCGTGCTTATGTGTGTGCAGCCATACTTGGGTATGTATGCCTCTGGTGTGTGTATGCGTGTCTGTGTCTCTAGCCGTCTGTGCGTTAGCGAGGCGGAGTGAGTAATGAAGCTGATTATTTCTATCTGTCAGACAGGACATCCTGCTTGCACCGAGGGCCATGTGGGGCTGCTGATGATGGCCTCAACACATGCTGGGTTTCCAAAGAATAAATCCTGACTAAATAAACACCCCATGCCTTTGTCAGCAGATGCCCCATCCTGACTGATTCTGCATGCATGTCAGATTAATCTGCTTCAATCCACCCACTGTTGAAAGAGCTTTACATGCATCATACAGCACAGTTGCATTAATAAAAGTTCTACTCTCTTCAAAGTTTTGCAAAGGAAGCATCCTATAACTGAACAAGAACTGAACTTCAACTTTTTCAACATGTGTTTTTAGATTGTTGGTGAACACAGATCTATTATATTTGTTTGTGTGCATGTATCTATTTCATAGGAAGGCATATTAACTGTGTTCTCCAAAATTGTTACAAATCCCGAATCTTAGCTAATGCTATTTCTTAATCTAAGCCTGAGATGGTGTGTGTGTGTGTGTGTGTGTGTGTGTGTGTGTGTGTGTGTGTGTGTGTGTGTGTGTGTGTGTGTGTGTGTGTGCTCATTCACGCACATGTGTTTGTGTGCTGACATCTGTTCCCCTTTAGGTCGAAGGTGGAAAAACCTCTGGTTCAACCCTAAAAGATGACTGATGGATACCAATTACACTCTTTATTTGAAGAAGTGGTATATGGGTCTCCAGATTTAGGGCACACAGCAGTGGATTCATATGTACCCCTTTCTGTTCAGCACCAGACCTCCTTATTCCTGGGCTGTGCAGTCACCAGGATGGAGATGCAGCCCACATTTCAATGGCGGGGGACAAAATGTCTCTGGAAATGGTTTCAGGTTCGGAGGCCCCAGTGAGTGTTGATTTTAAATGAGTCATTTTCAGAGGTCTGCTTAAACGTGTGTGTGTTTGATGCATGTGGGTGTGCACTCTGATTGGGTTTGTGTACCTGTGTGTGTGTGTGCGTGTGCATGTGCATGCCTGTGCATTCATTTGTACAGATGTGTCCATACTAATATTTGTGTATCTTTTGTTGGTAGTAGGTCTGTGACCATGGCCTACATGCACTATATGGGTATGTGTGTGTGTGTGTGTGTGTGTGTGTGTGTGTGTGTGTGTGCGTGTGTGCGTGTGTGCGTGTGTGCGTGTGTGCGTGTGTGTGTGTGTGGTGTGTGTGTGTGTGTGTGTGTGTGTGTGTGTGTGTGTGTGTGTGTGTGTGTGTGTGTGTGTGTATTCCATGGTGAAGAAGAAAAATAGTAAGGGCTGCAAATTAGTGTCTAACAGGGAGCTTGTGCAAACACAGAGGCAGAATCAGTCCTGACTGTTTCCTCCATCCAGACAGAGCCGGTTCTGTCCTGCCCGACTCTCTGCTCGTTGCATTATGACACCTACCTGCCATGCCTCTGCTGTCATGTCAAACCTTGTATGCTTAATTTCTGTGCCTTTCACCCGCTTGAAATTCGTTCAAAACCCACTGTATGTCTTGTATGTGTATGTGTGTGTATGTATGTATGGACATCAGTGGCATTATAAACTAATTCTTCGCAGTTCCTGAAAAGGTTTGGGAGATTCAAGGTTTCCCTCCAACAGCATCATTGCCACATAGCGAGGCTGCTTGATCCAAGGTAAATAGCTTGATGATGTGTGCATCTGTGACAGGATGCAACAGCACTGATGTTGTGATTATAGCTTAGTAATTACATTGGTAAAGGTTTCACTTAGGGGTTGGTAATCACAGGGCATTTCAAAGGCAAGCAAATCATGGATAAAGTCTCATAGACGGTAATAAAGAAGACTAAGCATGAGTTGTATCTTAGATAGTATTATATATAGTACAATTTAATTCAGTATATTGAAAAGAACACAAAAACGGTAAACATTATCTTTCATGTGACTATTCCTCTCTCAAAACCATATTTACACCCTCGCCAAACTCCACTCCACTAGCATGCACTCAGTTGCACTCAGTTAGTTTGTAAGTCATATGAGAGCGCATGCTGTCAGAGAGGACGCTGGGTAACGGCCTAGTGAAAAGCACACTGTTTGGTGGGAAGCTGATATATTTGCAAATAACACGGTAATCTTCCCATGGCGGGCCAAACATGCCAGTGTTTGCTTGCTTATTCCACATAAAAGAAGAGCTCACTCACTCGCTCTCATACACAAGCAAAGGCAAACATTCCCTTTATTGTGCAGACTTCTCTCTGTCTAGCTCCTTTTATTTCCCCCCCCCCCCCCCCTTCCTCTCTGGGCCCAGGAAGGGCGCACTCATACACTCACCCCGGAACAAGCCTGGAGGTATTCAGACCACACACAGAGCAGTGCAAGGCTCTCTCGCTCTCTCTCTCTCTCCCTTTTCCTCCTCCCTCCTCCCTTATTCCCTCTTCTTTTCTACCACTCTCTTCTTCCTCCCCCTCTCTCTCTCTCTCTCTCTCTCTCTCTCTCTCTCTCTCTCTCTCTCTCTCTCTCTCTGTCCAAGTCGTGCCGTCGTTGCTTGGCTCTATCTCCAGTCTAGCAGTGGCAGTCTGTTCTGCCCCTCTATTTGTTTGAACATGCTGATGTGAACTGTGGAGGGGATGTTCACTAAGTATGATATTTGTGCCTCTGAGACCACCCAGCCAGCCGGGCCAGGACACGGGGGTGTTAGCCTTTATTTTTCAACGCCTCCACTGTTCCCAGGGCCTCGGAGCTGAATGAGATTAATCCTTCTCCGTCACCAATAATTTGGGAATATGACGCAGCTAGGTTAGTAATCAGTTGTGCAACATCCAGGTTCAGTTCAGGATGTCTTTATAGTGGAAAGAAAGAAAGAAAAGTGTGAGTCAAATGAGAGGAGATCATTTCTTAGAGCGATTCCCTCTAGTGGCTGTGAAGGAAAAGTCAAGAGCAGGAACGGCACCTCACCTCCTTGAGGATTTCAGTATCCCTGATTCCATCATTGAGTCGACAAACCCACAATCAATTCTCATACAAAGACAGTTACGAACCGTTTGACGAGGACAAAGGCTGCATCTATAGACAGCCACATTTATAATGGGTGGGAGCACACAAGTTTACTGTCATATAGATCAAAGTGGCTGTGCATTGTGTCTTTTTGTGTCAGTGTAGGGAGTTTATTAAGGCTTGTTTAAGGAAGGCATGAATGGCCTTGAACCGGTTGGTCTGACATGGTAGCAGACAGCTGATGCTGTGGATAAGGAGGCCTAAGTGTCGTGTTGGGTGGCACTGTGTGTGAACCGGGGATTTACAATGTCTCCAGACCACACACAGACAGAGGGGAAGGAGGGAGGGATGGAGGGAGGGAGGATATGGAGAACTGGAGCAAAGAAGGAGGATAGGAAGTGGGAGATAGAGACAGGGTGAGAGAGAGAGAGTGATAGATAGATAGAGAGAGAGAGAGAGAGAGAGAGAGCTCTGTTAACAGGCAACTGAGATCCAAGGTCATTGTCAACACGAGGGAGTGCATTGTGATTCTAGGTCGAAGATATGAGTATGACTTTGATCGTTTTGTGTGCGCATAGGTGGTGTGTGTGTGTGTGTGTGTGTGTGTGTGTGTTTATATGATGCGGTGTACTCATAACCCAGGCCACCCTGCCAGTTGAAGTTTAATCATTTTAATTAAAATGTATGTGGACGTCATACTCCTGAAAAGTGCACGTGTGGTTTTATTCCACTAGCCTACCTTGACGTACTGCTGTGCTTTCGACATGTTTAAATAGACAGTGCACTCCCGTATTAAAGACATAAAGACAACTGGAAAACTGGAATAATATGCCAATAAATACAGATATTGTACATCGCTGGAACCCCTTTTGCCTTGTGAGGCCTTCCTCTGTGATTCACTGTTCAAGTTTTCCAGCTCTGACTGCAGCCATGAAAGAGAAAGCAATGTGCGCTAAATGGTCCATAGGCAGGGCTTGGCCTGGTCCTGCCAGCCCCTCTGGACCCCATATGGGGAATATGTGTGTGCTGCATGCATGGACGCATGGCCTAGCCCTCGGCAGGACCGCCCCCACCCCCCCGGATAACATCCCATAAAAACAGACACACATATGCAAGCATGCACACACACTCTCATGCAAAAAGGCTCCCACAAACACACACTCTCACAAAGGATACGTTAAAGCGTACAGATACAAACACAACGGACAACCGTGTATGTCATGTACCCCATTGTGGGACATCTCAATTTTTTGACACAGACAAACACACATTCTCTTGCTCATTCTCTGTCTCTCACACACATTCACACTCACACACACACACACACACACACAAGTGCTCTATTCAACTTTATCTCCCTTCACACACAACACACAACAACCCCTGCATACAAACTCCTTCCAATCTAGACAGCAGAGTACCCTTGTCTCCACATCACCCCTGTAGGAATTGAACTGCTACAGACTTCACGTTGTGCTCCCCCTGATCCTGATTGTGGAGCGGAGAGCAGAGGGGAACATAATTGCATGCTTAAACGCCTGAGAAACGGATGTCCAGTTCTGCTGAGTTGGTGCTTTTTGTGTGGCCTCATTGTTGGGACGTGCAGTCATGCAGCTCTCTGGGTCCCTGTCGGTGTTCGCATTGGGTTAGGGGGGGGTTTCACAGGAGTGGGAGAGGGGGAAACTGTCTAGCGGCCAGATAGTTCATTCCACGACCAAGCACTTTGTGCATTTCCACCATGCCTGACAGGAGGAGGAGTAGCTGTACCCAGGACAGAGTACAACGTTCTTTCCTCTTTTTTTTTTTTCATTTCTGTCCCGTGGTCTCACACTTTTGTCGCTGGCCATTGAATCAGCTGCGTCAAGAGGCCCGCAGAGGTCTTGATAGCGAGAGATCTGGAAAAACACACAGACACGAGGATGCACACAACATATGCGCATGCGCACACACGCACAAATACGCCACAGTCAGTTATACTTTCTGGTTGATGTGCTTTTTGTGGCCCAAGTGGACAAACAAAAGGCTCCTCTATGGGGTTGCAGTGTAATGAGAGGCAGTTTGATCATAAATATGTTGCTGCTACAGAGTTTTCCATCTCACTGCAGGACAAAAGGGACAAGCCATCCAATTCGGGTCATCGGAGGCTTCGACGTCACAACTCATCTCACTGAGCAGAATCGTTTGTGTAATCACGGCTGTCTGTGGCCCCAAATTGGTCAACAGAGGTAGCCGGACTCCCTAATCACAGGTGATAATTACAGCAACAATGGTGATGAAGATGATGAAGAAGAAGAAGAAGGCGAGGAAGATGTGGTCGCTTAATCTCTCCATCGCCCCCTCCCATGTTTATAGCTGTGGGTCTGAGAGCCCTGTGACATTTAGGGAGAGTTCCTGCAGCAGTGTTCGGAGGGTTTCCTTTCAAGTGTGTGCCTTGTGGTTGTATAATTGAGTGCCTCAGAAAAAGAGAAAAAGACAGAGAGAGAGAGAAAGAGAAAGAGAGAGAGAGGTGGGGGAGAGGGAGAGAGAGAAACTGGATTATGTTCAAAGCTGCTTGGAAGAGATTCAAGTATTGTACAACTTAATTAAAAAGCATGGCAGCACCCTTTTTGTCTCCATCCTTCCTGAATAGAAGCTATTTACAGTGGCTATCCTTTACTGATGACGATTGTTTAGGAAGGAAATACACTTACGATTTCTGGTGACTAGTTCTCTTGCCTACCTATGTTGAATGCACTTATTGTAAGACGCTTTGGATAAAAGCGTCTGCTAAATGACTGTAATGTAATGTAATGTAATGTAATGTAATAAACAATATAATTTCAATATTATAGCTGCGTTTGAACAACTATCAATCTGCCGACATAAGTGAAAGAAAACTCAGGCACTTTGTGGCATGAAGAATAGATGACGTCTGTGGGTATCAGTGTCAAACTGATCCTTGGTGTACCTTGGGTTTCAGTGGACTTGGATTGGCCCTATCTCTCAGAAGAGAAGCAATTTGCACATTCAGCCATTCAGCAGTAATTTCATCTCAATAACTGTTATTGTGTAGCAGAGTAGTAAAATGAAAAGGGACTCAGGGGAAAGATACTACCTAAAAATGCATAAAATGGTGATGATGGAGTGAAAAAAACAAACAAATTAAAATCAGATTCTCAACTTGTGCAACCTTGTACAGTCATCAGTATCAGTTCTCACATACAGACAAATGCAGCAAACTAAAACCAGTTAAAAAAAAAAGCTGAATTATTACATTCCTACATTCCATAAATTCATCATATTAAATTCTCATCTGAGTTTGTTACAAAAAAAATGCAGGGTCATTAAAAAAACATTTTCTTTCATCATCACTTAATTTATAATGCTGACTACGCAATCACGTGTAATAGTATTTGGAGTACAATGATGTCACGGCTACTGCAGTTCAGTCAGGTTGTGAGAGAGGAAAGGAGGGAAAAGCAACCAAAATATTTTGGCTACTCTGATTCAATCCTTTTAATTAAAAAACATGTGGGACATGTTAATATTAGACATGAGAAACACTGTCGGTGCCATCACACAAACCCGACCGTGTTCAGTTCAGCAAAAGTGAAGACACATTCTCACACCGTGAATGAATTACTAAGAAACTAATGAAGTGGATAGGAAGGCAAGAGAAGACAAAAAAACATGAAATATCAACCTAATTTTCCATTTCTGCAATCAATGGTTATGAAGCTGAAACTGTCATTTTTGGCATGGTGGTAATTGGTTTTGGCCCAGGTTGGACCCTCTGACTCATGGGAGAGAGGCGGTGGAACACAGATGGAGTGTTTCCTAAGCTCCTAAGAGGCGGACAAGACCTCCATTCAGGTCTTCCTCTCCAACCGCTGATTATGACCAACAACAGACGTCCAGCAAACGTCTGGTCCAACACCATGTTTTATTCAAATCAAACCTTGATTTACCCAAATTAATCTGACTGAGATGAAAGCTATATACTGTACAGCAGCAGAGAACACCTAGTCCAGAGAAAAGGTCTGCTCTTAAGTCAATCCAGCTGGGTTTCTTTAAGCCAGTGGGCAATTTCACGGAGGATGTGAGGGTATGGCATCCTCCTGACCTGATTACAACAAATTATGAAACAGATGACCCTTAGATTTTATTGAATGTGGTGGAATTGCCCCTTGCATAAAGGGGCCCTTCACCAAATTATGAAACTGTTATAACTGTATTACATACATTATTTCTAGTATCCCATTACTTAAAAAATGCAGTACTGCTGTATCACTCTTTCTTGGCTTAAGAGTTATTGAGAATTTGTATGAAAAGCTGATATGTGTATCATATCCTCCCTCAAAACTATAATATTAATTCATATTAAGCAATATTAATTTCAACTGGTATGTCAACTGATAACATTTCCTGTCTTATACTGTACTGATTTTTCCTTATTGACAATATTAACTATCCTCAGCTTTTTGTACCTGTACCTGTTGCAGGTTATTCATGATAATCTGACCCTTGAATCATATTATCAACCAAATATGGCTGAAGGTTTTCATTAAAGGTTTGTCCCCAAGTGTATACCATTTATTTAATATAAATAGTTTGAAAAACCTAAACTAGATTAAATTAGAAAACAAAACCAGAGACCATTTCGTTCTTCTTGAAGCAGCCACTCAACAAATCCCCCTATCTGTCAAACAGACTGTTGAGAACTCCATATCTCCAACCACAGATCTATTTACTCCAACTCTATCTGCTTCAGCCGTAATGTATTATTGTAAATGAGGCCAGGGAAGGCCCTTGCGGTTCAGTGAGAGAACAAGTGTGTGTGAGATCTAGCGCAGTATGTAAACCGTTTGACATCAGTGTTTGGGCTTTCTTTATGGGAACATCTGCGGCAGCTGCCCTATAAATTCTCAGTGTTGAGAAAACAGGAACAAAAAGTTCCATTTTTGTATGGCAGTGTACCATAGCGAGGAACGGACTTAGTCCTGCCTCATCTGGAGTGCTGGGGCCAACGTTTATAGAAAGTCAAATCGGGGATAGAGGACTGAGACAGTGTTACTCTGTGTGTCTACTCTGCATAGCAACAGATAAACTGAGAGTAAGATTTTGAAGGCCATCAGACCCAGAAGACATACAGAAATATCTATTTTTTATTTCCACAGCCCATCCACATCCTGGTCTTCAAGGTGTTCATTAAACTACTGCTTCTACTCTCACCTTCTATCAATTAATCTTCATCATCTTGACTTTTCAGCAACATTGGGTGATATAATGACGCTGTTTCATTGCCAGGATGTGTCTTCAATGTCTATGCTCTGGCAATGTCTGTGTCTTTGAGGATAAAATGTGTGTTCAAATTTGATGGATGAACAAATTTTATGCTGGCATAGAGGATAGCCAGAGCAACCCCTCGAATTGTAGATCCTCCCCACTCATACAGTCAGCCACCATATTTAGTTTGATAAAGGTTTTAAAAAATACTAAAAGCAATATTTGTTTGTATATGCCTATTCTCTTGTGAGTATGACTCAAGCATATTATAGTCTAATAATGTCTAACATCTGGAAATATAAGGCTGACAATGAAAAGTATGGCATAAATTGACACTTTTGAACATGTTTATGCCATGGTCATAAACTAATTAATTATTAAATTTGTCCAGCCAAACTCTCAAAATGTCAAACATTGTCATGTTGTAATACACAACTCTTTGGAAACATCACACTCAACTGAGCAGTCAACATTTATTTTATTTTGATTTTATTATATTTTATTTTATTTTACATGTCTGTGGGGAAAAGCTAATTTAAAACGTATGTGGCACTTTCTAAAGATTTCTGAATGTGAATTAAAAAAAGCGCTCCGATCCGGATTATGAATGCATGTAAAGGTTTTGTAAATAACGTCTTGCAAAGGCTTGTAATATGTAGATAAGACATTTGTTATTTATTTTTAAAGCCGATCAAGTATGTGGAAAGTGCGGCGCTCGTTGTGAAAATAGATAAACATCGCGTGAGCTACAGTGGCGCTGCTGGTGCTGCTGAGTGTCTGTGCGTTTAGAACTGAACATACACGGAAGGTAAAGTAGGCACAGATGTTTCCCCAGGATGGCGTAACTAGCATTAGCTCCGTGTTCTGTTCATGTTAGCTGATAAAAAAAAACGTCGCTAATGTAGTGTTATCCTCGGTTCTAATGTTAGCTAAGATAGTCAAACTAGCAAGCTAAAGCTAAGTTAGCTGACTTTTCCTCCACAGCAAGAAGAGGAGAGAGCATACGTGCAATGCATCGCGATGGCTTCATCTTCCACGGCTGAAATAAATGGTTTGAAACGTGTAATCTTACTAATTATATCTACCTTTCTGTCTGCCAGGTGTGTTAATTCACTAAACCATAAGGTCTGGCAAAATCCCTGCAACTAAGTAATGCCACAAAACCTCCACACTCGTATATGTTGACTGACTAACTTGCTAACCTAAGTGTATACTGATGACTGATAAGATATTGATATACTGATAAGGTATTTGGTCAATGTGATTAATACTGAGAGAGCATTGTGTATGGGGACATTGGTCCTGGCTTTTTTTTTTTTAGATATGTCTTTTCAAATAGGCAAGTGCTACACATTGCCCTGCCCCGCTAATGCTGTCTGTCTGCATTTAGTTAAGTCAGCATTGTTGTGATTGTAAGCTATGTTGCATAGCACACCAAACTAACTAAATGCTAAATGTTTATGTTGTTAAACAGCAACATGGCATGAAGGTGACAGTTGCCTGGCTCCTAGCCCGAGAGATGGCACCTTGCAAGAGGCCAAAATCCAGAGACTCATCTCCACTTCTCACAATAATGATACCACAGCATTGGTGGTGTTCACTGATCCTGACAAAGATGGCATGGGGGAGGAGGAAGAGGAAGCCATACCTGTCTCCAAACTCCAGAGACCAGGCTTAAATCACTTCGCTCAGGAGAAACCTCTGTTTCCGAGCAGCCTCACACATGCCGGGGCCTGCGTTCCCTTGGAGCTGTCTCAGAGTGGTACTGGTGGGGAGAGCGTCCCCTACACCATCAACAGATACCTGAGGGATTACCAGAGAGAAGGCATAAGATTCATCTATGACAAGTACATCCGTTCCAGAGGCTGTATCCTGGGGGATGACATGGGCCTGGGGAAGACTGTGCAGGTACAAAGTAGTGCTGGTTGATATGGACAAAATGAATATCACAGTAATCATAAGAGATTATTTTGATATATAACAATATCTGATAACATGCAAAATCACAGGTTAAATAATCAAATTGATGTTCATCATGGTAATATAGAATATGACAAAACCCTAATTTTCAAGTAATGTTCCATAATTTGTTTCAGATGTAATTTCTGGAAAGATTTTAATTAGTATTTGTTTGTTTTTTCATTCATTTAGACAACATAATTGTGTATTGTGATAACTCGATATCATAATTCTTCACAACATTTCTATTATTTGTAAAACGACTCTGTATTTATTCTTTGTCTGTCTCAATCTCTCTCTCTGTCTCTCTCTTATCTTAGGTCATTGGCTTCCTTGCTGCTGTGCTGCAGAAAACAGGCACATGGAAGGACATTGAGAACAACAGGCCTCAGTTCCTACTGACTCAGATGTCTTCCAAGCAGAGTAAGCCCAACAAAGTAGGTATTGAAATATGTAACTGAACTAAAGAAGGGATAAGAATCACAAGATTGGTCTTGTGAGGAGAAAAAATATTGTATTTATTTTTTATAGTAAATCAAATACATAAATAATTAGACAACAAGTGCTATCCTTCTTGCTCTTATTAATGTTACATTTCCATTTAGTTTTACATTTTAGGCATTTAGCTGGTGCTTTATTTCACCCAGACTCCCTTTCAATAAGTGCAACAGTAGAATAAGGTTATATGCATGTATCAACGACATCATGAGGGCATCTCTGTGATCCGGCCCAGGTATTCCTGATTGTGGCCCCACTGTCAGGTGCTTTATAACTGGAAGGATGAGCTGGACACCTGGGGTCACTTCCAGTGTGTGGTGGTCCACGGGCTGAGGAAAGAGGAGGAGCTGGCCCGCATCAGGAAAGGAAGGTCCGAGATTGCCCTCACGACCTACGAGACTCTCCGCCTCTGCCTGGACCAGTTCAATAGGTAGGTACGCACTGGTACTCAAACACTCAGCACTTTATTTTCCGAGATAAACGTTTAGCTGACACTTGTAATCAAAAGACACCTCTGTCTTCCCTACAGTATAGACTGGTCTGCTGTGATTGTGGACGAGGCCCACAAGATAAAGAACCCCAACTCACAAATCACCCAGGCCATGAAGGAGCTGAGATGTCAGGTCAGAGTGATTTATGTTATAGAGCATTTATTACGTTTTGCGTATCTATCTAACTTGTGTATAAGATGCTACCTCCCCCTATGTATTTGGGTGCTGCTTTTCATGATAGTATTCTATTTATTTAGGTTTGTCCTGCATCATTATTGTTTCTTTCCATTAGGTCAGAATTGGTCTCACTGGCACCGTCTTACAGAACAACCTCGAGGAGCTCTGGTGTGTCATGGACTGGTAGGTTTACTTTACTTTTTACATTACAGGGCACTTTGAAAGTAAACATGCCAACTGCACTTAAAGGCATGTTTTACATGTCAGAGATGACTGACATTTTACTCGGCAACTTTTTTGTTAATAGCAAAATCATCCCCAGAAACTATCTTTCCTGTATTGCTTTGTTTGTGAAATACTACTTCTCTTCAGGGCCATACCTGGCTGTCTTGGCAGCTTAGGACACTTCAAGAACAAGTTTTCTGATCCGATTGAGCATGGACAGAGGCACAGTGCAACCAAGCGCACCCTAGCTATGGGGAGGAAGGCTGTCAGAGCCCTGGCCAGGACGATTTCCCACTGGTTCCTCAGAAGGACTAAAGCTCTGATCAAAGAACAGCTGCCTAAGAAGGATGACAGGGTAGATTGGGTTGACTCGACAGTTCATCATTTGTGTGGCTTTAGATTCTCAGATTGTAAAACCTCAACAACGTTTACAAGCACAATATCATGACATTACTCAAGCAGAGGTCTGTGCTGTGTTGTGTTTTCTCCTAGGTGGTGTATTGCTCTCTGACAGACTTCCAGCAGACGGTGTATCAAACGGTGCTGGACACCGAGGATGTGACGTTACTGCTGCGCTCTTTGGAGAAATGTGACTGTCAAAGCGGACGCACCCGCAGGAGCTGCTGCTATGACGTCAGTTCACTCCTTGGTTACCACTGTGCACTATTGTTACAATGTTTGTTACAAAGTTAGGACATATAATTCAAAAACCTCTTATTTGTCTTCCTTGCTTTCCAACACTTTATCAAGTTTTGCGATATTTGTGTTTTTGGTTCACAATTATTCTGCGATCAAAGTGTCTAAGTCACTCGTTTTCCATTGCATTTCTCCTATACAATGTGTATGAGAGTAAGGTAACTTACTTATGTCCATTTCTTCTATTTGCAGACAAACTCTGAGGGTGTGCAATTAAAGGAGCTGTACTTTACTTACTTGGCCATATTGAGGAAGGTTGCTAACCATGTAGCACTGCTGCAGTCCACTGCTGGCACCAGCAAAAAACAGGTAGAAGCAAACTGATATAGCATAATAATTCTCTCACAATTCTGGTGAAGTGGACAAGTGGACACTACACTACATCCAGTGATGGTTCAGGTTCACTAACACCACTCACCTTTATTTCTACCAGAAAAAGTATGTGAGTGCCATCTGTGAGAAGGTATTCCAAAAGTTTCCAGACTTTGTGCAGAGATGCAAAAACGAAGCGTTCGAGGCCATGTCAGACCCCATGTACAGTGGGAAAATGAAGGTATGTCACGGGAACAAAGCGCAGTCACCTCATTGGTACAGGAGAATACGATTTAGATTAACATCTCTCTTCTCTTTAGGTCCTGCAGAAGCTGGTGAAATACTATATGCAGAGGAGAGATAAAGTGCTTATTTTTTCCCTCTCCACTAAGGTAAGAGATGCGTTCAAGTGCGCTTCACCTCTAGGCTTGTGTGTCTGTGAGGGTGCACGTGCGAGATATATGTTGTGTGAGAGTTGGATGACTGGCAGGGCACGTTCTCCCGAAGGAAAATGTCTCGATACCTGTGATGATTTCATCTAATCGGGATCTTAGATGGTGTCAGAGTTGGAGTGCTCTCTCTGGATTCAGAGCTTTACTCCCATTCACATCCATTCAACTCCTCACCACAGCAACAGGCTTGAACACACAGTCTTAATTGCTGCCGCTGTTAGAGCAGATGACTTGTTTACAGACAAAATAGTAGCAAGAGACATGCTTTTCTCATGACACACTAGATTAATAGGTAAGCTTTGGGGTTTTATATGTGAGAGCGATTAGAGTTTTTAAGATAATTGGCTGCAGTGCAAAGTCTAATGGTTGTTGTCACCTGAGACAGTATGATAACATTTCCTGGCTTCTGGCTGCTATGAGGTCATCGTTTCAGGCCCTATGTTTTGCTTTTTTCAGGAGTCATAGAGCCCATATTGTCTTGATTGTGCAAGGCTGAATATTGCCCTCATAGTATATCTAAAAAAACATATATTTTTTATTAGATTTGCTTCTACATTTTAGCTCCCGCTCAATCCCTTCAGCCTCAATGATGAATACATTCACATCATAGGGTTAAAGTGGATTGAGACTGTATCGATGCTTACACAATGGATGTGTGTGTTTTCAACCTTTCAGCTATTAGACGTGCTGGAGACCTACTGCATGGCAGAGGGGCTGGACTACAGCAGGTTGGATGGGACCACCAAATCCAAAGAGAGAGTCAAGATTGTCAAAGAGTTCAACATCTGCCCTCACACTAACCTCTGCCTGGTTTCCACTATGTCAGTCTACCTACCAACAACCACCACCACCACCGATATTTAGTTAAATACAACATGCGGTGTTTCCTTGTTTCTTGTGTTTAACATTTTCCGTTTTGCTGACGACTTATTGTCTTTCCAAAGGTTTTACAGCTGCGCTAATTTGGGCTGTGTGGGATTTAGAAAATATTTAGTACCATGTCTGCTACAATTTCTTCTACTTCAGCTCTTTCTTTCTGTAAGTGCTTAATGTTAAAATATATTCAAAGTGTTGAATCTGCTGATCACTGACTCTTTGTTCTCTCAGGGCGGGTGGTCTTGGTCTTAACTTTGTAGGGGCCAATGTGGTAGTGCTGTTTGACCCCACCTGGAACCCAGCCAATGACCTGCAGGCTATTGATAGGTAGGTTTTGGGTCAATCCTCGGCAGGCCTTTCCACAGTTTGTAGCTGTTTGTACAGTTTCAGCCTTTGAAGTTGCTCAGAGTATTTGCTTTATCTTGCCTCAACTTGCTTCAAGAAGCACCATAGAACCTGATATAGCCAACCATTGATGCCGCATGTGATGCCAAAATGTATATATCTGAGTTTTGTACCAATATATTTGCATTTTGTAGCCATTATGTCCTTGTGCGACTATGTGTCTCCCCAGGGCGTATCGTATTGGCCAGTGCAGGGATGTGACTGTTCTCAGGCTGATCTCACTGGGGACAGTCGAGGAGGTTATCTACCTCAGACAAGTTTACAAACAGGTACCGGACTATTAGAACCATATAATTGAATTGTGTAGAAAGTTCTGGTATACTACGCTGATCTCCTTCAGTACACCTAGGATGTCTGCCACAAATTAGATGTCTGTGGGGACAGTCTAGACTGAAAGGTCTACAAAAGCCTGACAGCACAATGCAATGCACAATAAATGGTGACCACAAGTCATATAATTATGACTTTGTACGCTGTAAAAATGCTAAAATGAAATGTTATTTTGGACTATGCTCATTTCAGTGTAATGTTCAGCACCAACCCCCAGCCTTATAAATGGGCGCTGCTTGTGTGGTGACTGGGGCGGGTTTTTTTTAACTGTCCTTTTAATGTGTGTAAAATCTACCAGCATGTGCTGCAGAATCATTGCATTATGTCAAAGACGTCTCAGGTAGAGTCTCAGCAGGTCCTGAGAAAGGCCCAGGCGATATTAGATGACAAGTCACATGTACTAAACAATAAATTCAACCTCCTCCCATCTGGTAGGTGCTTTCTGGTAGCCCAGTGTAAGACTGACCTCTGCCTGCACACTAAATACGCAAAAAGTGTTAATCTGGTAATCTGTCTGGTAATTCTATGTCTTGCTTTTAGCATTGATTGTACCTTTAAATTGTGTCCTTTTAAATTGCCCCATGTAGAATAAAGTTGAATTTAATATCTTTGTAATTACTTGCTGTACTTTCTTTACCATCTTCCAGCAATTGCAGTGCTCGGTGGTTGGCAGGGAGAGTGCCCGACGGTACTTTGAAGCAGTGCAGGGGCCTGATGGCCATAAGGGGGAGCTGTTTGGGATCAAGAATCTCTTCAGGCTGCAGACCCAGGGGACCTGCCTCACCCGCAAGATACTTGAGGTCAGATAGCCCTTTAGTAGTGCGGTTTTGGTGATTGATTGATAGTATCAGTCAGAACAGTCAGAACAGCCGAGTCACTCTCCTTCTTCTGTCGTAACCTGAAAACTCATCTTTTCAAGAAATGTAGCACTCTTCCCACTGAATGATTCCCCTTTTCACTCTACTTGCTCTGTAAAAAAAAACCCTGACAACTTCTGTCTCCTTAGCTTTTACTTTATTTGTTTTCCTACCAATTCAGTCTTGTATTGCCGATCTACAGTAAGGAATACTCTGCACGATGCTTTTCATTTTTATTGATATAGGAATTATTCTATTGTGCTCATTGTAATTCACTCTGGATAAGAGCATTAGCTAAATGCCTAAAACATAAATATATATATATATATATATATGTTGGAAAGTGGAAGATAACCGAGCCTATTGTTTATAATATGATATTTGGATGGATGCTGTACTCTGAGGTGTTTTTGTATTGTTGAATATGAATGTGTGGCTCAAACTGGTTCTTCCTCACAGCGAGAGGGCCAAGTGGAGTCCGGTGTAATGACAACCAGCACACACACAGGCGAAGAGAGAAGGAGGAGAGGAGGAGGAGGAGGAGGAGAGGAAGAGAGTTAGCGTGAGTAACTCTGACGTTCTCAGGGACCCAGAACACAGGGCACTCATCTTTCCCATCCCTCACTCCCTCTCCTTTCCCAGGCGGCCCACTTATCCCCCCATTCCCATGTGAAAGAGGGGATACCTCACACAGGGGCCTTTCCTGTCTGTCTGTCTGTCTGTCAACCAACTCACGCAACCTCAATTAACTTTTTCTGCCATATCCCTGCATTTTCTGTCAATCTCTTCAACCTTTCTTCTCTCTTCCTACCCTCTCGCTTTTCTCTGTCTGCCTGTATATGAAGAGATTTTTTTGTAAAATGAGATAGCCAACATTTGTGGAAAAAGGTGGCTCCTAGTCAAAAAATGTAATCGTGTTATTTTTGAGAGGATGGTAGGTAGTCCTTGGCCGACAAAATGATACCACGTTTACACTCTGAATTCTCTATATTTTAGAGATATTGAAGGATGAGCTTCAGGTAATGATTTTTTTTTCTTTCGAGAATAGACATGTAGTGTTTTGGAATAGACGTATCCTTCCTCATATCCTTCGCTCTCCCTCGCTCCTTGTCTTTGTCTCTCTCTGATGCCGTGTTGAACAGCTGGATATAATTACCTAGTGTCCTAATGGAGGGAGCAGACCACACTGAAGCCTATCCTCTGCTTCTTGCCTATTTATTTACACAGTGATGCCCCTTATCATCCTGTGACAGTTCCCAGCTAAGGCTCTGCTCTACAGGCCTGCCTCACCACTGAGGCCATTTGGATTCTTACGAAAATACAGTATACACTAGGGTGCTGTAATACACACACACACACAAAGAGGCGTGTAGAGACTTGAAGACACGCAAGCACAAGCACACACACAGAATTAGGGAAAAGTCATCTGGTTGGCAAATTTCATGAGATTGGGATCACTGTTGGTGGTCGCTCCCATAAAGCCCCGTTCACATAACTCCAGGAAACGTTATGACCCTTACAGTGAGCAGTATTGTTTTGTCCATATTACATCATGATGGAGGGTATGTGTCATGTTGATGTTTATTATGATTTATTGTGACAGGCATCTGGCTGGCATTATACAATAGATGGTCAGATGGATTGGTCAATTTAATGAATGCATAAACAAAGGAATAGCAAGATTTGTAGCTTTTTGGCACAATCTCTTAGTTAGTGTTCTTAGCTTAGTATATTAATAAATACATTTTTCATGTCTGTCTCTTGCTCTTTTAGATAATGACCTTTTATGCCAATCTCTTTGTTTCTACTATTTTATTACAGGAATCTGGGGATAATCCACCTACAAATGCCACTAAACTGAATGATAAAATGGCCAAGGAGAACAGAGGTGCATCAGAGATGCCCAGAGGGGTGCTGGACTTCAGCAGTGGGAGTGAAGATGATGATGAGGAGCAGGGGGCTAGGAGGAAGGCCTCAGACCTCAGTGCGGTGGATGGGACCGGGCGAAGGAATGCATCCACTGTTCCTGGCCGACTGACTCTCCTTCAGCACGGTTTTTCCAAGCTGCTCCAGACGGTTGGAGTGAAGCCAGGGTTAGGGGATGGGGACAGTAGTCATAGTGAGGAGTCTTTGGAAGGAGGCGTCTCAGAGGAGAACAGGGAGGATCCGGGGAACTCGGGGAAGAAGGAGGGCACCTCCGCTGTGGTCTCCAAAAGCTCTAGCACACTATGGAATGGGGCAGTCCATGACCCTCACTCGAGAATAAAAAACTGGGACATGTCCAGCGGTTCAGAGAGAGAAGATGGGGGGAATGAAGATGGAGGAAGACAGGAGGAGGTTACTCGGTTGGAAAAGAGTGACAACACTGGGAGAGAGAGACCTGTCCTGAAAGGGTGGATGAAGAGGAAAAGCATCATGGTTGAGGAAAGTGATGAAAACTCAGGGTCAGACAATGAGAAATGTAACAAGGCCAAAGCTACAGTTCCCAGAGTGCACCACTTTGATGGTTACTCTGATGAATCTGAGGACTTGGACATAGAGGCAAAGACTTGGCCCGGGATGGATGCTTTAAATTCAGGAGGGAGAGGGAGACTTGGCAGCAACAGAAAGAGGCATATCACTAGTATAAGGGACCAGGCCAGGTCCAAACCTACTGAAGACATAGAGACATTCACCTCTTCAGACGAAGAACACACTCTTGTTAAGAGAGGGATATGTAGAGGAGGCCAATTCCCAACTCCACATGCAGAAAGATCCAGAGTTGGCCAACCGAGAGCTGGACAAAGAGGTAGGCCAGACAGACATAAAGTAGCTGCAACAACAGGCAGAGCAAGCACAGAGAGACAACCAGAGAGACAACCAGAGAGGCCTGGAGCAGTTTCATTTACGGGGCTGAAAGCTGAAACGTCATTCAAAAGAATGGGTGGAACCATTGACAGTGTGCTAGGTACAATTCTGTGCCTATTTCCCTTTTTATTTAATTTTTATTTTTTTCACCTTTAAATATGCCATAAGCGTTGTCAAACTTTATCTCAATATTTTTTTGTGTGTTTTTAAAGGCGGCGTACAGGAGGTAGCGTACACCCACTCTAACCAGCACGTGGTGGGTGGGAGCAAGGCAGAGGAGCGAATCAGCAGAGCCGCTCTGCGAGACGTGTTTGAACGCAGGATGTACTCTCAGCTCCCAGCCAATCATCTTGTAGGCACCCAGGAGGTACATACACCCTTTACTAAACAGGTGTTTCTTAAACTATGGCCTGAGATCTAAAATGTTCCCCTTTATTGATCACAAACAAAACACTAACATGGAAGCCAATCTCCCCATGAATATCTTGCTCTCTTTTCAAAGTTATTATTCAAGCATAATATTTTGTGTTGAATAATGTTCAACACAAAATAGGGATGTGTTCAATTCGCTTTCAAATGAATGCATTCAGGGCGTTGATATTCTTCAAAATTCCAATAATTGAATGACTTATGCCATGAAAAATCATATTTAACATACTGAGAAATAAGAATGACTGCTGTGTCAATATGTATGGAACTGTAGTTTCTTTAGGCAATAAGCCAGGAGAGGCCATGCTACAGTGATTTTAGCTCAACTAAGAGGCGTTGTTAGACACAGTGCGAAGCAGAAATTGCTTAAAATCACATCCTTGAGTGGCTTATTGCTTTTATAAAATGGCCGTATCATACCATTGTAATTAAAAGAACGTGTTCAATGACTGTTTCATTTTAACCAATGATGTTTATTGGTGATGATAATTGTAATTACTAATTAAATGTTATTCTTCTGCCAAGCAATATAGTTTTTGAACAGTAATTATACAAAGTGGTTGCTCATTAATAATTAAATTAACTGTTATGTGGTCGGTAGTGCGTTCAACGGTATTATACAACGGTATTATACAACGGTATTATACAACGGCTTCAAATGTGACCAAATCCATTTTCTAAATTGGCATTTTGAATTGGTTGAATTGAAATGATTGTACACTGATAATGTTTGTTTGATTGTACCAGAGCTTGTCTGAGAGCCCTCCAGACACCCCGCCCCGCCCTGCTACTGTCAGGGTGGAGAGGCCAAGTGTGGACCACCCCGTCACCTTCACTACCAAGACTGTTCACCGTACCAGACACGCAACCATCATCATTGGAGAGACTCCCAAAGCCATTCGCAGGTACTGAGAGAAAGGAAGTGGAGGCGAGGAGAAGAGAGGAGACAGGACACAGGAAACAAGGGGAGAGGAAGGGAGAAGAAAGAATGCAGTGGTGGAAGAGAGGAGGTGATGGATTACCAACGAGAGGGCATAGGTAGGGTAAAATGGAAGAAAAAAGATGAGCAGAGAAAGGGAGGAGATGGGGAGAACGAGGACTGCAGATAAGAGCATAGAACAGAAGAGGGGAAGTGAAGAAAGTGTTTGGCCGAGAGTAAGTGTAGGAAGACGAAAGCAGACGAGAAGGAGAAGGGAGGACAAGGGAGGGAAAGGAGTGGAGGGGAGGGAAGAGGAGAGGAATTCCTGGCAGTGTAGGGAAGTAGGCCAAAACCCACCACAGTTATGGTGTTGAGCGCCCCCACCTGGGCTTCAGGGAGTGTGTGTGTGTGTGCGTGTGTGTGCGCGGACCACCTCTGAGCTTTCCCTCCCACCTATTTCCCCGCATCATGCCAAAGATTACCCAGTTGTATTCAGGCCCAACAGTGCAGGAGTTTTCCCCTCCACGACCACAGCCCTCCTGAGACTACCCAAAAATGATCGCCTGAGGACTTCCAAACCCACACACACATGTATACACGTCCTAACACGCACACACACACACATACACACTCGACCATACATACGCAAACACACATTACTCAAATACACACCTCTGTCCTGTTGCATCACCCCCCCCCCACCCCAAAACACACACATTCAGGCACAAACAGACACCTCTGTGGCTCCAATCACATTCCCCAGGGGAAGACTATCTTTGCCCAGAGGCTCACTAGGGGGTGAAAACACACACTAGTTATATTGATACCCACCTCAATTAACTTTGCTGTTAAATGATTTAAGTCCGCATGCATGGCGGTTTTTACTGCCGTTGCTTTTATTTATTGTTTTTCCAATGAAAGCCACAAATGGTAGCAACACCTTATAATGCTGCTGTACCACTAGCGGCTTTGAAGTATTTCTGTCCCACAGTCTGGTTAGACCAAAGTTTTAATGACCGGCTGGGAGCTGGGGAAAGAGACCTCATACTGTATGACTGGCTGGATATGAGCCTAAATATGTGGAGAACCATTCATCTGAGGCTAAGTCTGATGGAACCGCAGGGTATCTGATTAATGGTATAGGTCTGTTGCTGCTGTATTGTTGCTTTTTCAAGACGGCCTTTTTTTCCTACCATTTAGCTCGTGCACATATGCCAAATGTCATCCTTGAATTATTTGTGTTTCACAATTCAGTCAAATGAAAGGGATATTAAAAGGTGATTTTGGTTATAAAAGTATGTCTTCGTCTGTCTTATAACCTCCTCTAATTGACACCTGACGTTTGTGTGTGCATGCTCTCATTTGTGTGTCCTCTGTGTGCTTGTACATAGGCAGCAGCTGGAGGAAATGGCAGCAAAGTTCAAGTTATCCTCAATCCATCAGTTTGCAGAAGAGGTTCTGAGAAGCAGCTCAGCCCAGAGACTGGCCTGGCTACGGCAGCACTACACCTCACCGAGCCACCCCGAACTGGCCGACACGGTCGCGAACAACTTCCCACAACCTGATTCAGCCCAGCCTAGGCCCGAGAGGACAACACGTACCCCCTCCCCTTCAGCTGCTACCTCCTCATCCTACTCCCGATCCACCAAAAGAACACAAAGGAAAGCTGTTGCAGAATCTCACTCCGAGGCTGGAACCCCACGGAAGAATGTTCCAGAACCCCCGAAGAAGTCTAGAACCCCACGAAAGAATGTTCCAGAACCCCAGAAGAAGTCTAGAACCCCAAAAAAGAATGTTCCAAAACCCCAGAAGAAGTCTAGAACCCCGCTTAGGAATATTCTAGAGCCCCTGAGTGATGTTCCAAGCCCTGAGTCAGAGGAGCAAGAGGAGACTGTCTGCAATGCCAGAGGACACAAGAGGACAAAGAGGAGTAGTGTTTCCAGTTCTGGAGCCTTCAGAGCTGGTGGTGGTCTTGGCTCAGATCAGGCCATCAGCAGTAGTCTGGGGCCTGCGGAGGCTGCTCCTTTCCTGGACCACAGACACAGAGATACCCCTTCTTCTCCGGATCCCAGCCATGGCTGGTCCACCACACCATCCAAACCCACAGCACAGATACGTGAGCAAGAGCTGAAATCCTCTTCTAGAACTAGTGAAACTGTTAAAGGACAGCGAGAGAAGCCTCAGAACAGGTCTCCTCCTGAAAAGGCCCCATCTACATCCAACCATTGTTCCATTTTCACAGGATCTGATAGGAGATACCTCCATCCTGGATGACTTGTTTAGACCTAAACCCAGGGGTGGACAGCAGAGGGGGGGCCTAAAAATGCCCCCTACATCCACGGTGAGCTCAAGTCTTACCACAGCTTCTCCATCTAGAATTGGTCTCGCTACTGATACTGGTACTACAGGCCTCACACACTCCTTGTCCTCTCCAAGCTCACACACACCACCTACACAACAGGTCACTAAACCCTTTCAGAAGTCAAAGGGCAGCCGCAAAGACTTCTGGGACATCCTAAATGAGGGGAATGAAGAGAGTATCAACAGGTTGACAGACCTGTCGGAGGTGGAGAGGGTGTGCGTGAACACCAACCTCACAGCTAGGACTAAAGCTAGAGAAGAAGAGAAAAAGACTGTTGGACTCTGGAAGACTAATGAAAAGTTCCTGTGGAAGAAATGATACAGGAGAGACACTAGATTGTATTCAATTTGTACTTTTTCTGTGATGCAGTTTAGTTTAGGTTTTTTTCAGGCAAATTCTAAATGGAAATGTGAAACTAAAAAACACTTAAATGAATGTTTGAAGCAGGTTTTTCACATTGAATTTCATCAACACAGATTTAAGGTCATGTTTTTATATTGATTTTACTTTTTATAATGTTACTGCTATTGGTAATCTGGCAAGCTGAAAATGTTTTAGCTACACTGAATTAGAAGGTTACTAAGATAATGATGACTGTTACTTGAATAAACAGTATATTGGTCATTGTGAGAATTTAAAATAAATTCTTTTTTTTTTTTACCTGTTCACACTGTGCATTGTGCCACGCATTGCTTTTGTTTTGGTAAATGTTTATAAAGTAAAGTCACACATAACCCCAGGAGTGAGAATTGAAAATGTACCCAAACATAAAAAAATGTTGTATGTGCGTGATTCTATATCGGTTACACATTTGAAATGCACAGTGACCAAAAGATGTCTGTACTTGAAAATCTCCAGCCCAATTATAGTCACAAAAGCCGAAGCCGCCATATTGCAACATTTTTGCAGCCTCCAACAAGCATCTTGTTATATATGGCGATATCATTGGCTGCAGGCTCATATGTGCACAAAGTGGTGATTTTGTTCAAGCGTGTAAATGTATTTGGGTTATGCCTGTTGCGGTGCATGCGTACTAGAAGTTCTGTGTTACTGTTCAATCTATTAATGCAATATGATATTAAGTGGGCAGAGGAAACCCAACCTGCTGCCTGCGTTAGCCATTAGCATCATTGGATACCACGGCCGTCACCCCAGGACTCTTGGTGGCCCCACAGAGAGATCAGTTAAAGTTCCCTAATAGCTGTCACCTCTTTGTCACTCTGGGTTTCTCTCTCTCTCTCTCTCTCTCTCTCTCTCGCTCGCCCACTCAGACCTCACTCATGGTGCGGAGATGGAGGGCACGGTGCTCTGCTTAGTAATCTGATAGTCTGTGGCTTGGCTCTGCTACGCTTTAAACGCCCTCAGAATGGAAGCTGCTGCGCCATTAGTGAAATAACAATAAGCAGTTGAAGACTTAGTGGGTTGGGGAGGAGAAGGAGAGGGGAGTAGAATTAACACCCATCTATCCATCCATCCATCCATCCATCCATCCATCCGCCCATCCATCTCACACTGTCTCAGTCAACTGAAGCGCATCCCACGTGCTGTCACGGTGATAAAATGGTCCTAGTTTTTCTCTGAAATGTATCAAACTCATAACTTAGTTGTAATGTGCAAACACTGTACAACATGGATTCTTTATATGTGTGTGTGAGTGTGTGTGTGTGCGTGTGCTGAACCTCCCGGCTGTGTTCGACCTCTTTCAGCTGTTGCACTGAGGTAAGCAGAACCCCGAAGAGAGCTGCTCTGTGTAAGTGTTGTGTTTTGTTTAGCCGAGAAATGAGAAAGTGCTGATAGCTATCAATAAACAAGAAGGAGTACGTGCCTCAACAGAACATGTGGCCTTGCAGTACTGTGTGTGTGTGTGTGTGTGTGTGTGTGTGTGTAGTCCTTCTGGGAGGTAGAACGCGAGTGTCTTCAAACACACACTCGCACTCAGGCCTCACATCTGTCACACCTGTTCAAATCACAGACGAAAGAGAATAAAAAGCCCTTTCTCTCGTCTTTCCCTCTCTCCCCCCCACCTTCCCTCTCTGCCTCCCTCTTCCTGTCTCAACCACGCCTGAGATTTGCAGATCCCTATCTGTCTTTGTGTCGTCATAGTCTGGTTTTAAGTGAGATAGCGGAGAGGCTTAGCATTTTACTGACAATAGATACCGCTCACAATCTGACTGACAGTGATTTGAGGCCAACAGCGGCTAACATGCCCCAGTGGCAAACAAAGCTCTCCTCTCCTCAAAGCTAGCTGCAGGATTCCACCGAGGATCTGGAGTGAGAAGTGCAGCCGCAATGAGTGACGAGTGACTGGGATGTTGTTCTCGGTGTCTCGGCCCATTTGATGATTGTGTTTTATTTCACGCCGTGTGGTGCAGCGGCTTTTTCAGTCAAATGAACACCGCGGTAAGGGATGTGAGAAACAACATGAAAAGAGACAGCTTGTTTTTCCAATTCTTCCATTAGTGTCTCATCTCTTTATGTCAGGGGGGGCCGTGTGAGAAGTCTGTTTACATCTGCCGCCACTGTAACCTGGGTGTCTGTTACAAGTCTGGATAGTCAAGACAGACAGACCGACAGAAGGACGGCCCTGGCCTCCGCTTGCTCTGCTTGCCGGGGGGGTTTATTTGCAGAAGTCATCCTGTGACACCTGGTTTGGTTTGATTGGTAAAAAGCTGTGAATGACTGCTGACCTCTTCTGACCTGCAGCCCGCACGGGCCTCCGTCCCTCTTCGGCTCAGATTTCCGCACATTCACCCTCTAGTGTGTCGAGAGGATCTGCTAACCGTCGCCGACGAAGAGAAGAAAATAAAGTAGTATAAACTAGCATAAAGGCTCAAGGACCCTGAACGTGAGTGTGTAATTCCCCTTCGGACATCAGTAATGATAACGTAGCTCTCATTAAGTACTTGGTTGAGTTTATTATGTAAGTGGTCATCATAGGTGTTTATGAGGACTCGGGATAAATAGTTTGTATCCAAGGCCTACGGGGCACATTTAGGTGACTCAGCAAGCAAACAGCTTCATTAAGGAGGGGGGGGGCGGGGGGCGGGGCACGCAGCTCCTCTGTTGTTACGGTAACGGGCCGAGGAGGTCCCTGAATGTGAAAACGAAGAAATCTCCCCCTTCATTAGGAAATTACACACTATTCGTGCCTCATTCCTATCCAGTTACCTAGGCAACTGTTAGCTGTAATTTGGGCTAATTCACTGGCTCCTGGGCCCTTCCGTTCCCTATTGTGCCCCGACATAAAAGAGATATAACACAGACGCACACACACACACACACACACTCACTCACACACTCGCCACAAACTCTTTTCTAACGCGCACCGAATTTCTCCGTCTCCTCTCCTCCCCGAAACGCACACAGACGCACCGAGAGAGAGAGAGAGAGAGACTAATCCTCATTTTGTCTCTCTTTCTCCTCCACACGGCTGGAAACAGACCGTCTGAATTTCAATGAACTCGCTCACGAGGGAGAGGCCGTCCAGGACTGAGCCTGAACCTATTCACTCCCCAACACCTGTACGGCGCTCTGGGAGTGAGTCAATGATGGGATTCGAGGCAAGGAGTTGTACAGTTGTTGAAAAAAAAAACAATTTTTTGACAAAAAGACACTTGTCCTCTTTGGCCCCCCTCCCTTCTTGTCTTGAAGGTGAGAGAGAGAGAGAGAAAGAAGGATGGAGGGGAGGGCCTACTCTTTTTTTCCCCCCTGTCAGAACAAAAGGAATGGAAAATTGTGTGTTTTCCCGTGGGGTAAATATTGAGAGAGGAGAGACATAAACGTACAGAAGAAAGGCATTTCTGAGCCGCCCGGGTCTCTGTTGCGCTGCCAGAGGACCGTGCGTCACTTGATCCATTGTTTAGTGTAGCGGGGTCTCGGTAAGCAGGCGGCTGCCTCCCTGCTCCAGCTGCAGTCCCTCCACTGTTTATGTTTGCAGGGCCCTTCGCCTTGAAGTGAGGCTACACAAGCAAAGACTAGCCATATGTGAGCACTGGGTAGAGAAGGCCCTTTCTTCCCCCCCCCACTCCTCCTTTTCTATCTCTTCCTCCTTCGCTCTTTGCTTCTCTCTCTCTCTCTCTCTCTTCTCCTCCTCGCTCCTTCTGTTGACTTTCATCTAAGTTTGCTTTCGCTTGCTGACAGTGCAGCCCTGTACCCCCGCCAGCCCCGCTCTCTCTCTCTCGGAGAAGATGAAGGGTTGGAATTATCTCCTTGAGTTTCAAAAGACCTCCGTCGTGGATTGGGGGCGGGGGGGGGGAAGCGGTAGCTGGTGTTACTCCTGCGAGAAAAATAATTGGCCCCTAAAAACTCCCTCCGCGAGAATGAATTTCAGCGTGCTCGGGAACAGAATTTGAGAGACAAGGTGGTAATTATGTCACAGAAATATGTCAGCTAGTATAAATATTCAAATATTTACCCTGGTGTGTCATACTGTCAAGCGCAGCACATTCTGGAGCTGGAAAACGCTCAGAGGGAAAGCCACCGAAGGAAATATGGAGTCAGAAATGCATAGTATACTGTATGCAATGGGTAATTGGGGTTTTGTAGCTTCCTGATAAGTCACTCAAATATTTTCAGCGGGAGTTCAGTGTAGGGAAAGAAAGGCTTGATACAACAATCACCGTGTTAGATGGAATTTCTTGAGTTCCAGTCTTAAACCTGGAGTGTGTGTGTGTGTGTGTGTGTGTGTGTGTGTGTCTGAAGGTTAGTGGTCCTGACCTTGGCTCCTGGGTGGGCCGCGGTGGCTTGCGTGCTTGTCTTGGACCCATCCCTGGACTCCTCTGTTTACTGAAACAACAAGCAGCCAGTGTCCAGGGAGGAGAGAGGAGTCACAGAGGGAGCATCCTCAAAGAGCAGCACCTCTCTCCCCTTTTTTCTCCCTGCTCAAACACACCTACACACACGCACACACACACACACACATGCACACACACACACACACATTCTACAGACTGTCCTCTAACCCTGACCACCCACGTAGGCCATGGTCATCCAGTGAAATGAAAACAATAAAAGATACTCTCCGGTGCCACCCCTCATTTATGAACCTCTCATCGGTGTGTTGAAGACCCTGTCATGCCATATTTGTGCTAAATGATGTTCTTGTTGATGTTAAAGCCATTACTCCAAGAAGGAGGAGAGAGAAATACAGTGATAGTACATACTCTGGAGTGAGTTGCATAGCCTGTTGGTATGCCAGGAGTGATATTGACTTGTCAACTCAGAGAACTTAATTTGATCTTGGAGAGCTCTTTGAAAATAGAAAATTAAAAGGTGCTGTAATGTGTTTGCACCGCAAAATTACAGAGCACCTCGGGTGAGGAAAGTCCCAGCTGTTGTAAAAACAGGGTAAACAACTTTTGATTTCAGCTGCAGGTGATACTCAACTGTTAACACTGTGGATTTGGAGGAGGTGCACAGTAGCCACATTACAGATAACACACCTCTTGGAAAGTCCCATCAGCTCAATTTCCCAATGTAATATTAGTGTTTTCGATGTGTGGGGCCTGATCGTTTGGACTCCCCACTTACCACACACCCGGCAAGTATAGGTTAGAGGCTCAGACCTGAGGGAAATAGGCTGACTCTTGATCGGTTTGGAAAGGCGTGTGTGTTCTACATCCTGCAGAGCCAACCATGAATCAAAAGCTAGTATGAAACCTTTACATATTATGCTCTCTAGTGGCAATAGTAATTATTACACGGTCAAAGGAGTCGGATACCAGGAAAATAGCAGAGGGTGACATGATGATAGCAATAGGAAATACCACTTGCCACAGACTTAAAATACAATAACTAACTGGACTCTAGACTCCAAACTGCTGTAAGTTTGTTCTGATGGACCTTAGTTTATGTGTCAAAGGGTCATGTTCAGTTAGTGCACACGATATAGCAGGAATACACAAATATCCCAGGGAAACCTTTGGAAACTGGCAGGGGGAAGCCGGTCGATACAAGTATCTTTACTGTCAGCTTACTGGTTTTGTAGTCACATTTTACAGATCCTTTCCCAGCAGTACTGTTTGCATTAAATGTATTTGATATGTTTTATAGTGCAATGTTTCCAAAGTTCACTCAGAAATCTTCGATGGGCTGCAGGCTGCCCCAAGCTCACGCTTTGATGTAGGGGTGCAAGTTCCAGCTGCCACATTACAGACAACACACCTCCTGGAAAGTCCCATCATCTCAATGGAATATTATGTTTTCAATGTGTGGGGCCTGATCATGTGGACTCCCCGCTTACCACACACTGGGAACAGTTTTTGATTCCCGCAAGTACAACAACCACAACCAACAACTACTTATTACTTACTACTGATAGCATTTCCAAAAACTAAACATTTAGTATTTGCCTCTACTGAGTACTGATATCATTCCTAAATCTTATAGACTATTTAGTTTGTGGTTGTATTTGTGAAAAATGCAGAAAATCAAGTCACTTTACCTTGATTTCTGTCACATGTGGTATTTGCCTTTACAGTACATTTTCAATAGGGGAAGTTAATGTGGGTAAACTCTCCAACCCTGCTACTGTTGGGGCCAATACTCTATCTGGGACCACTGGGAAGATTTTATCATCATGTAACGTTTCACCAACATGAGATAAGAGAACCTGGTCATCCAAAGGAACATACAGGATCTTTCATCTAGTGTAGTCATTTGGATTTCCCCCAATGTTGCAGAGAATTATGTGTGACTGACCATAAGGCTGGCTAAATAAATAACATTTTAATCACTGTTAAACCAAATTTTTATACACTTTGTTTTAAGTAATGACGTTTTAATAATTGTTTTTGACCTCCCTTTTGTGGTTTACTGTTACATTTCTACTTACCTTGAATTAATTGCTTTTACTTTTTGTTTTATCTGTATTTTAAGTGCAAGTAGGCTAATTAAAGATTTTTATTCTTTATCTTATTCTTAATTTTCTTATTATTTTATGTCAGTGTTGCAGATGAGTGATTCTCTGGATTTCACAAACAGCCAGGCCAGGCATCGTTCATCCCCGACCGCCCTCCTCTCTTTCATCTCACTGTCCAAGCCACTTTTCCTCTTCCCTGTACTATCTCTCTTGTGGAGGATTATCCATCCTGGCTGTCTCAATAGCCTGGTCATTTGATTAGTGACTCTTAGTTTAGAGATCCAGGTAGCATATACTAATGGTTGCGCGTCATATGTACGTGCATGCACCTGTGATGGAGTGAACAGTCGTGCACGCTTTAAACACTGTACATCATCCTGTGAGCAGCCGGAAATCAAACCCAGGTCCCTGGGGGATTCTCATTTCTCAGGAACCAGATAGAATCTCATCCATCCCCTTCCGCCCCCCCCCACCTGTGTTCCTGGTTATATGACTTTTGACTGACACCGTCGTTAACCCGTCTGGTCGGGTACTCATCTGATCAAATGGTTCCCTCCATCTCAGAAGGAAGAGGAGGACGCTGATGACAGTTACAGGTGTGTTTGTGTGCGTGTCACAGCATGGTGTGTAGGGGTGAATAACAGAACAGCTCACCTTTAGCAGTTCAGCAGATACAACGCCAGACTCATTTTCACTCATTCTTCTAAGTGATTTATGACTACAGGGAATTGGACACACACACACACACACACACACACACACACACACACACACACACACACACACACACTAATCACCTCTAACTGGACAGCGGTAACCGTGTTTCACATTTGCTGAGGTCTGAACTGCGTCTCTTGTGGTCCTGGAGTGACACGGTGCTCCTGTCTCTCTATAGACGGATGAACACAGAGTCGGAGGACATTCTGATCCTGGGCTTTCAGCACCAACAACTGATTCAAACTATACTATTCATAAAACACACTTTGCTGCGGGTAGCTTATCAACAAGGTGATCTTATTAACAAAAGTACTTTGCAGCACAAACTTGGAATGATCTATATTTACCCATCCATCCCTCTTTCAATCCATACAGTCTTTCAGACATACTGTGGCACCTCAGGGGGATTGACAGGTGTCACAAGTCCAGTGTGAGGGCAGTTTCCTGGCACAGATCACGCTTCAGGCAGGAGTCAAACAAAACAGTAATTTTAATTCAACTACATCTCAAATACAACTTATATCTATCTCTAATCTTCCAGGAGACCCCTTCAGTAGCCTCCCAGGCTGCTCCCTGGATGATTCAAGATTCAAGAACTGTATTTGTCACATACACACACAGGGTGTGCAGTGAAATGGAAAGTGGCATTGCTCAATGGGAATGTGCAAAGGGCAACAAGTACACACTATTTACAATAAAACAACCAACACAATATTTACAGTAAGAGCACTATAAGAATATAGTAAAATATGAAGAGTTTGTGTATATGTAATATAATATAAGTGATCTGTAGTCACTACCTAAGTGATTGTGTGTGTGTGTGTGTGTGTGTGCGTGTGTGTATATCTCTCTGGATCCTCACCTGGCAGCTCCCACCTGGCTGATTAGTAATGCCCCTCAGCTGGGGCAAGATGCAGGAACCTAGTCATTTCCCCGGTTTCTCTGTGGCAGAGAGCCCATACATCCATACTGACACACAGTACATTTAGCATGTATAGTTTGGGTACCATTAGAGCTCTATGAAATAGGTTACAACTCAGGTCATTACGCTTAAATGGGAAACAGAAAACACACATTCAAACACCAATTCTGAAATTATCATTTTATTTACAATAAAAGGAATTTTACAAGCATGCCAGCCTGTGACTGGCACCTCTCAGTCTGGGCTAGCCAAAATGTGATTTTGGACTAGCAGAAATGGTATGGAGGTGGCAACCAAATAGCCCTATGGGCCAGTGCATTACCATTCTCGGTTATTTACTATATCACTATATATAGTCACACTTAATGTTGAGAGAAGATGGATGTCAGATCAGGTTCAACTTTCTTCTTGATGTAGTCTTTGAGAATGTTCTGCATGGACTCTGAATGGAGAATCTGAAGAGGAACAGACTGTACAAACCAACCCTGCAGACACACACACACACACACACACACACACACACACACACACACACACACACACACACACACACACACACACACACACACACACACACACACAATCATGAGGACAAATTAGTCCCTTGCCATGGCATGACTACGTGGCATTACTGGCTCATTTTGCCAGTGTGTCTTACCAGGACGATGTGACAGATGCTGCCATATGTTTTGTCTCCAGCTCTGAGATACTGCAGGGAGCTCTTAACAAAGCCTTCTGCTGTCAGAGTCACCATGTTGGTCTTTTGGTAGCCCGTCATTAGAGTGGAGACCCCAAATGGAGCCACTGTCTGAGAAAGAGTGACAGGGGGTCGAGGGGGGTGGGGGGGGGTGACAGAGGTAATAATGGGCATCCTAAAGCCTTGGCAGGAGTCTGAATATAAAATGCAAAAAACAAAGTGCAGACTGGAGGTTGAATCCTGATATGAATCAACATACCTGTATACTAATCCCTTTATCTTTGTATTCAGCTTGAAGACCTTGAGAGAATCTCTCCACAAACACCTATAGGGGTACAATGACGACATACACACACACATGCACACACACACACACACACACACACACACACACACACACACACACACACACACACACACATACAGACGCTCAGCCAGTGCGTGATCATACAACCCAGTGTTTCTGACAAGCAAAGTAAGTTGAACTGTACTGGTGGTGCTGTACTTGCCTTCGATGCACTGTACAGGGTGTATATGGGGGAAGGAACACAGGCCACTCCAGACGAAACATTCACGATCACCCCTTTCCCTCTGTGGAGGCACATACACGCACACACGCACACACACACACACACACACGCACGCGCACACACACACAGAGCAAAAGACAGTTGTGCTCTCACCTTCCTAACACAAACAGGCAACTTCTGATTTTAGCTTATTACACATTACACCTAATGAAGAAAACACAACAAACCTGTTCTCCATGCCTGGAAGGATTATTTTGCACATCTAGAGAGAAGAAAAGAGAAATAGTATAAGTAACTTTTTCAGATTTAAGGCAAAAATGCAGTGTATTTGTTAAAAAAAAAGAAAAGGTAACAGCAAATACACTCACTTACCTTGACCATTGTTTTCACATTGCAGTTTATCACTTTTGTAATTGTCTGCAAGGACACATCAACATGGGTCACTGTGAAGTCAGCTCTCTTGGCTGATGGTTAAGGGAGGGGGAAGGTGAAGGGACAGATACAGCTGAGATTAAGAGGACAAGGGGAGGGTTAAGGGGGTGAACAGAGGGATTGTTGTAGGGCAATCTGAAGTTCAGTACAGGGGTGACAAGAACAGAAAGGGCAACCTAACGTGGGTATGAGGCGATAGAAAGCATGAACCAAAGCCAAAGTAAACCAAGTAGCAAATGAAGTGAATTTGGGATACAAAGGCAAGTGGAAGCAACCCATAGTGGAAGCAACCCATAGTGGAAGCAACCCATAGTGGAAGCAACCCATAGTGGAAGCAACCCATAGTGGAAGCAACCCAAAGTGGAAGCAACCCATAGTGGAAGCAACCCATAGTGGAAGCAACCCATAGTGGAAGCAACCCATAGGTCAGTGGTTCAGTATCTTCACACAGTATAAAGTATGGACTGCTGTGGCGCTCCTGACCTGCTCCAGGTCTGGCGTCTCAAGGAATTTGCTGGGGGTGGAGCTGGGCAGGATGCCTACATTATTGACTGGAATAGAAAAAAAAGATTCAAACATTCAGTTTCGTAGAGGGCAGACCACATCAGTTCAGCGGTGGACAACACGATCGGAGATAATAACATGTGTTTGTGTCATGGAAAAATGTCCCACCTAAAATCCCAACGTTCAAGTCCTTGAGGTTATTCTCAATTTCAGCAAAGACACTTGCATCTGTGAAGTCTGCTACCATCACTTTCACCTTCTGCCCGGTAGTCTCACCTATGAAGAGTGATAAGGTAACAAGTCAACAATATCTGTAGTCTAAAAGATAGCAAATAGTTTAGTGCTACACGTAACGACAAAACATGTTTATCTGGCATTTGGATGAACAATAAGTACATACAAAAACCAGCAGTTACATGAATGAGGTAATCATTTTGTTTCACCTATCTCTTTGGCTACCCTGTGCAGCTTCTCTTTGGTTCTGCTCAGGATAACCACGTTCATCCCCTGACCAGCCAGCTGGGGGCAGCAGTGGTGCAGAGGTGGAAAGGAGGAGAGAACACAGATACAGAAACGGACAGATTAAAAGACCTGGGTCAAATAGTATTTACAATTATTTAAGTGTTAGTTTTAACCTGCATGGAGTACCAGAGTACATCAGTAATAAAAAGGATATAATCATATATCAATAGTGAAGTCATATTGTAGGAGTGTTATCTTCGAAGACATAAACCTAAAGATAATGCACAGAGATGAAGAATGATGTGCCCATCTTCAAGTTCAGGTGTATTTGCAATAGGTTCAAAAACAAACAGTAACTAACAATTACAAATCTCAGCTTACCTCAAAGGCATATGCTTTCCCTATCCCATCTGACCCACCAGTCACCACTGAAACAGAGAGGCAGAGAGGCCAGGGAGAAAGAGCGTTACTGGCCAAATAACCGAGATCCACCGTCTCTGACTCTGTTGCAGTGCCCATTCTAAACACTAGGGGCGCTGTGGTTCAAAGCTCTATTATCTGCTGACAATCAAATCCCTGTGTGTGTGTTTGTTTATGGCAGCTTCATCGTGTTCTAACACAGTGTACCCACACTAACACAGTATGTTCCTCAGCTCTGATAATGACATTGCTAAGACGGAGAACGGACGGGAGCCGCCTCTCTCTGCCTGTTCCCCCCCATCCTACCACTCTCCCATCTCCTCATGAACACTGACCTGATTACAGAGTTCAAAAATACTCTCAGACTTTTTTCAGATAGACTTTTTCAGATGGACTTTTTGCACTGGGGGTGATGGGTATCCACACCCAACTGAGATATAAAGATGTATGAAGCCAAGAGGTTTTTGATGTGGATTGGTTTGAACGGTTGCAAGTACAAGGGAGGGAGGGAGGTTGGGATGGGTGGGGGGAAGGGAGGTGTATACTGTTTGAATGTTGTACGGTATTACTGTAACTGATGATTGTTGGACTTCCTTCTCTTTTGGAAAATTAATTGATAATAAAAAAAAGGGAAGATTTGGTGTCAGTTTGATAAAAGACCTTTCAAACGGCGCTGCTATTCAATATCCCTTTGTCTCTACATTCTACCTTTCGTTTTGCCAGCACTCGCAGAGCCAGCAGAGTTGCCCTTATTAGATGGCTTTTGAATGTTTTCTCCCCAATTTCCTGGCTGTGACACACACAACACACACACATACATACATACATACACACACAAAACTTCAGCCTCACCAGTTAAGTATGAGAAAGCTCTACTCTGTGACAAGTCAAAGGCTGTGGGGGGAAAATGGAACGTCTTTTAGTGACCCAGTGAACAACAGAGGTCCACTTCAAATCTGTGCGCTTTGGCTTGAAGAGCCAAGAGGTCTTCAAAGAGTTTCTCTGTGCTTCCTAGTAACCTGTTTGTCCAGAATCCTCTGAGTCGACATAGCGCCAGAACGCTCTGTTTTCCTTCATTCCACCCATATCATCTTTTATGCTGCTTCCAACAGAATCTCTTAGTTGTGAAGCACATTTTGATGCACAGCAACAAACTCCCACGGGCAGGGAATCAGTGCTGCAGCACCATCACACACGGAGGTGAACACAAACAAGAATGTAGACAAAGCAGCTACAAAAAATGCATAGGCCACTGTAGACTGCACAGTAAGTTACACAATATACCATCAAAAATGTATACCCCTGGATCAAAGAAACAACACACACAAGATTTGTTTTATACATTATACAGTGCTAGCATTATTCTTAACACACACACACACACACACACACAGATGCTCACACATGCTTGCACACTCTCTCTCAAACACACACACACATACTCACATCCACGTCCAAAGTTCATACATGCTTTGTCCTCATTTAACCTATAGGCCATGATCTCAGGAAACTGTCCATGCAAAAGTGGTTTCTAGTAGTCTGGAGAGATGACTCAGTGTGAATGCAGGAGGAACAAGTTTATCCACCCTAGAACATACTGTTCTAATTGGTGCTTTTCCTCTGTGCTGGAATGGAATGAAAGTGGAGCTTAGGAAAGAAAAGAAAGATCTGCCTGGCATTGTTGGTTTCTTTACGAGGCAGCTTTAGCACTGTGGGAGGCTGGATGAGCTCTTCAGAAGATGCCAAAGGAGATCTTGTAAGAACATGAGACTGCTCTGGGATCTCTCAGAGTAATTACTGGGAAAGAGGAGGCTGAGCTCCCACACAGCAGACTAATACTGAATCAATGTTAAAGTAGTTTTGCACCCTGAAATAATGTTGATCCAACATTGAACATGGATTAACAAGGTCAATCATTGAAACTTAACCCTGTTGTTTACCAGTAATCTCAGCTCCTTTCAATCTGAGACTACGTCAGGCTATAGTTTTTGTTATAAACTCTTTTTATAACATTTTCAAACAAAGGAAATATACAATTACAAATGCAACGACAACCACCCCCCACACAAAAAAAAGACAAAACAAAAACCTGGTTAATCAATTACATAAATCTAATGATAATTCTATATACATATATATAGATATAAAAAATATATAAAAGGCATTTTAGTCACACTATACATCACACAAATAAAGTGAGGTATAATCATACAAATTTAAACTCCATATCACAGTTCGAAAGTGTCAAAATGAATCCAGAAAATAGGAAGAAGCCATGTGTGATTCACTCCTCATGACCACTGACCTGATTACAGATTACAGAGTTACATTTGTATGTCTAATCTTCTCAAGTTTGATGTAGCTAAAGACATGAACAATCCAAAGGTTGTGAGTACAGAAGATTTCCATTTCAGTAGGATTAGACGTCTGGCCAGCAAAGTGGCAAAGGCAATCAGATCCACTTCTAAGGCAGAGAGTGGTGATAGGCGTGGAGCAACCCCAAATAGTGCAATCATAGCATGAGGTTTAATCAGCTTCCCAACTGTTCCTGACAATGTCTCAAAAAGCTCAGACCAGAAGGTTTGTAAATATGGACAGGACCAAAACATATGTGCATGTGTAGCTGGAGCTAAGTGACAGTTGACATGGTTTTCAGCTAACAAGTCAGTTATACAATATGTATAACATAATACAATAAAATTCAAAATCCATATTTGAAATTGCAGGAATGTGTTGCAGTTCATTGGTGAGTGTTCAATCACCCTAATATTGTTAAATAACAGTGGAATAAAATAATCCCTCCCATCTAATTTCAAGCACATAAGATATATAACACCCACACACACACACAGCTCACCTGCCCACTCTCCCTTGGAGGTGAAGAAGGACCTGGACATTGGGAACCACACTTTGGGATAAAGCATCCTACTGAAGAGCAACAGTTTCACTCCATAGTAGACAACAACTGCAGAACCAAGAGAGATAAAAAGCAGTTCCATGAAATCCATGGCTCACTGTGAGTATGCTTGCTTGACAGAACAGACTCTGCCTGTGTCTGCGTCTCTGCTCTGAAGATTTTCTGTTAGTTCAGTGATCCTGTGCAACTGGAATGACAGCACGAGGGAATAGCCCTGGTAGAGGACACTCCCATTGCAAAAACACACACAACCCCCCCCCCCCCCCCCCCCACCACCCCAACCACACACAAGTCAAGTTGCCTTGCCATTTAGCAATTGAGATGCCTTGTAACGTGTTAAGCATGGTCATTTAAAGTGTCATTTAATGCATCGTGGTTCATGTTTTGGTTTTGTAACAAATGTGTGCGTCAAAAACAAGATCGGTGTTGATCATTTTATTGTACGCTTATTCGTCATACCGTGGCAACTGCAAGTCCCTGTACTGTTAGTCCAATGATCTCGGGCTATCTGTTTCCTCCCTCTGATCACAATAACCCATGCAGATCTGCACAGTTCACAGGCTCACTCTCTTCATTCATGATCACAGGACGTCTACAGTAAGCAGTTACATCATCAATCCGCGCCTGCTGTGTGTATGTGTGTGTGTTGCTCGCGCCATTCCCACAAGCGTGTGTTTCTATTGGCAGTGCCGTAGCAGCCACTGTTAGAAGCATAGTTTCTGTTTTTCTACTGTCGTTCTTTTAGGTGAGTCCAGTTCCATCTTTCTCTTCAGACATATTTGCGTAATTGTCGGAGGAAAAGACGCTATTCAACATTAATGACACTGTTGGCCCTGCATTTTCATGGAATAAGATTAGCTTGCTAGCTAGCCCAAATCTATTTTAGGGTGCACACGATTTGCAACGCAGTGTCGTCCGTTTTTGGTGGTGGATGGGCAGATATGTAGTATATTTTCACAGTAACGTTAACGTTACATGACTTGCAGAGAGTGTCACCGAGGCCGCTTAGTTTTGACAGGAGGAACTGAAACTCAAGTGTGAATCAAAATAATTTAACAGGACGGGTTTAATATCTGATATTCCCGGTCCCTATGCCGTTAAGCTTGTTAAGTTTGTTTTGGTTCACGCCATGGTTTAAAACGAACCGACCCACAGACACGTTTCTTTGCAGACGTGATTGTGTCATGATGTTCACTCTTTGATCATAACACTACAATGTGAAATAAGCCCATGAAACATAGAGTAGGAAGCCCATTTTGGGGATAGTTTTACCAGAGCAACCTCAACCACATCGTATTATTGGGGGCTGAGCTAGCAGCGTCTAGCTATCGTAGTTGGTCTGTAAAGTTATGCTAGCTAACTTGTTCACCCTACCTGCTTTTGACAGCTAGCTAAATTTAGCCATTCTTTTGCCACAGATTCATGGTGGCTATCGCTAACAAGGCCATGGAATTCGTAAAAAAGACAAGACGGTGCCCTTCATGTGAAACCACAACTCCTGACATGTATCTACCGTTAGACAATAATAACAATAGCAAACGGAATCGTAGGCTTTCAGTTGGTTACCACAGGTATGCAACAACAATACTAAATTGGTGCCTTGTAAATTGTACGCTAGCCATCACTATCTGCAGTGTGCAAGCGCTAGCTTGCAGGTTCATGTGATGCACGAAGATTATCAAGAGAGCTAGTTTGCTACACTGATTTTTTTTTTTAGCATACATGTCATATCTGTATATGTTTCTGACCTGCTGAAAGTATTTGATGGGAATAATAGTTGCACCTGTGCAGTACACAATGCATTAAGATTACTGTACATTATATATGAGGCATACGCATGCCATTTGCAAATGTATCAAGGCTATTGACACACAGCAATGACCTATTAGTATTTAAGCTCCACCCTCAGTCAGACATGATGCCAGTTCTGTCAAAACACAGTTATTCAAATGCGACAAAATAGCCCAAAGTACACTAGCACAAGCTTAGCTGAACAGAGTAGACTATCACAACCAGGGCAGAAAACTAACCTTTTTATCTTCTGGTGTCTGGAGGCATCTCCATAAGACAGGACAAGCAGTATCATTCACTGACCACCAAATCAAAACGTTTTTGGGATTAGTGTGCAAGTGCAGGTATGACATTGGGGATAGCAAATGGACACCTCCCTTCACTATTGCCGGCCAACTAGAGATACAATGGGACTCTTATCTGATAATTGGTTAGCTGGCAATGTGACCAGAGTAGACAAACCTAACCTGCCACTTCCAAAATTTACCAGCATCTCACTTGTTGCTGGTGCAAATTTCTCACTCTAATCAGAACAACTAGGGTTATAATGTATCTGCACTGTAATGTATTGGTTGCTAAAGTTTGCTGCAGTGGCATACAGTAGCCTCTGGACTTCACCCCATAGAATTTCCCCCCGGGGATCAATAAAGTGTCTATCTATCACTTAAGTTTTAAGACAATACAGGTATCAGTGTTGTTGGTATTGGTATTAATCAAAAGGATATGTGTACAGAAAAAAAACAAAGAAGGCAAACAAGGCAACCAGTTTAGGTAGCACCCTGATAATCTCATTAGCCATTAGTTACAATCAGATGAAGGATATAAAGATTTCTCGGTTTCCCTATGAAGCTACACCCTTAATATAAGAATGTTCCATTCTGTGTGTCAACCCAAACTGTGCTCTAGTGACACCCTGTGGCAACAGTGCTTTGTCTCCTAGGAGGCATAATTGGGATTCTGGAAGAGGTTGCTGTATCTAGGGATGCAACCATTATAGATTTTGATGGTACGATTATAGTCTGAGGAAAAATCTCTGTTTCATGATTATTATGCATTCATTTATTTCACAACACTACGGATGTGTAAAATCACATGAGCATTCTTTAATTAGAGGTTTTATTGTATTTTTCCCCCACAACATTTCTTTGTTGGCTTTTGACTTTAACAGTTGCTGCCTTTTGAAACCTAAATAATACAGTAACAGTGAAAATAAATAAAAAGAAACAAAGTCTATATCTCTTTCGAATTAAATATAAGCTACATATTAGCTATGTATTTTCCTTCTGAACAAAACAAGGAGTCAAATGCTGCAGGACCTCTGTATACATCAGGGCCCTTTTCACAAATTACACTATTATTTATGGTCCTTTCAGTTCATATTATACTGCAGAAATGTGAGCATGTTCACATTTTCAGTGCTCAGTCAGACCCCATGGTATAGTGCTGGAAGTCTACACGTTCCTAATGTTGAGTTAGCCTTTTAGCATATTTACCTACCACACCAAGCGTTTACTCAACACAGATTGGAGGAAGCAACAGGATGTAAATGGTCACACTGAAGCCCTTGAGGGGGGATTACATGCCGTTTTGGTGTGCGTTAATTTATAAATGGTGCAGTGCTCCTTTTCCTGCTTTGCTGCTGTTGGTTTACGTTGCACTGAAATCCCAACTCTCACCGCCACTTTGTTGATTGTAAGTGACACTTTTAAATTTAATTCCCTACCAACTCAGTGCGTCATTAAGTAACTTGCCACTAAAGTAATTATATAATTTTAACTCAGTTATTACTTAGTGTATTACCTTTACTTGTTAAATTTGAGGTGTTGGACCCTTAGCAACTTTTTTTCGGCAAGTTTTGCAGATTGGCTATCCGTCGTCTTTAACAACGCCCTGGTCATTCTTTATGGTCCCTCGGCCATTGTTTAGCTAATGTAAGTTAGCGTAGCCCCCATTGATGTAGGTAGCCCCCGGTGTCGCTCTCGTGACAGCATTTGCCGCACGGCATTTTAAGCTGGTGCACCACTGGTCGGGTGTAACTTCGTTTTCGTTACGTCTGCAGTCTGCAGGTTGTGACGGCAATTGTCTGTTTGTTTAATTTTCCTTACTGTGCAACTGTTGTTCATAGAAAAATAATGTATCATAAAATGTTTTGAGAGTGACAACCGAAACACTCGGTGTAGCTGAGGTGCACCCCCAGGAACTTGTACGATTCCACCACCTCCACCTCTTTACCCTGGAGGATAACAGGTGGTGGTGGTCGCCTATTGTTCCGACGGAAATCCACCACAAGCTTTCTTGTCTTGCTGACATTGAGTTGTTGTTGTCGCACCATCCGACGAACCTCTCCACCAGACTCCTCATTGTCCTCTTCGATGCAACCCACAATGGATGAATCATCAGAGAACTTCTGGAGATGAGTAGACCCAGAATTGAATAGAAAGTCAGAGGTCTAGAGGGTGAACAAGAATGGCGACAGTAGTGTTCCCTGTGGTACACCCTTGTTGCTCACCAGCGTGTCCAACATGCTGCTCTGTAGGCGAACAAACTGCGGCCTGCTGGTGAGGTAGTCTGTAATCCAATGTGCCGTGACGTGGATGGTGTTAAGTGCAGTGGAGAAGTCGAAAAACATGATTGTCACAGTGCTCCCAGGCCTCTCCAGGTGAGAGTATGCCTTATGCAGCATGTAGGTGATGGCAGGCGACTCCCAGTTGTATGCGAACTGCAGGGGGTCCAGAGAGGCTGCCACTAGTGGCTTCAGGTGCTGAAGGACCAACCTCTCAAAGGTCTTCATGATATGAGAGGTCAGTGCCACTGGTCTGAAGTCATTGAGGGCGCTGGGGCATCCCTTCTTGGGCACGGAAACGATGCATGATGTCTTCCACGGGGGGGGGGGGGGGTACCCTCTATAGGTCCAAAGAGAGGTTGAAGAGGTGCTGGAAGACACCAGCCAGCTGGTCAGCACACCCTTGCAGCACTCTAGAACGACACCATGAGGGGCGGGGTTGTTGTTTGAAGCCTGTCAACTACCACTCCACACCTCTTTGGATACATCTCACTTCCTCCCTGTTCCCATCCTGAAAGCCCTCTTCTTCCTCTTCAGCAGCAGTTTGATGTCTCCATTAATCCAGGGTTTATTGTTGGGGAAGCAACAAATGGGGCTGAAAGTAACATCTCTATTTTTGTCCAGGCAAAAAGCACTAAACTGCCCATGTCTCTTGAGGCATATAGCTTCTTAAGGAAAATTCTCAGCTTTCTAGAGTAAATGATGACGATAAAATGCTGTTATGAATGAATGACAAATGAATGAATAATGCATAATAGTAATAAATTAAAGAGTATTACAATTCTAATAAAAAAATGAATTTCTTAGATTTTGGTGCAAGATGCATGTTTTACTGTAATGTCTGTGGTGTGACCAGAAAGTGTCATGATGAGGACATAGGTTACAACTAGGCTATTCCATGTATGTGTTGTTCTTGGCTTTTCCAGCTGTCGTGCTCGGGTCCGAATTTGACTAGATGTTGTCAGGCCGTTGTCGGGTAGGGCTGTCGCTGTCGGGCACAATCAGGCTAGGGCTTAATTTCTAGCCTGATGCAGACCTCTAAGTTAGCCCATAGTGCTCCCTCTAGTGGCAAGAAAAATCACTTATTGCAACTTCAAGGTAAGACAGACATTTCTTCTGTTTTTCCAGGATTTTGAGGTCCAATAATGTTGCAAGATATTAATCTTACTTAATTAGCCACAGCCTATTAACTTGTGCTAGAGAATGAAAAGAGAAAGAATGGGATGCTGTCTGACTGTCAAAACAAATAAAATTGCTCATGCTTGTGCACAGTCCATAAGCTTAAAACGATAATAAAACCCAGATCTACATCTTTTAGATTTTGGGCCTGAATAGTAGTCTCATAAACTTTTATTGAGTTTTCAGTGTAATTCAGTGATTTCCAGTTCAGGATTAATGACATGGCCTGGGTCAGATGTCCAGATTTGTGATGGTAACTATATTCCAAACAACATACCCAGGAGTGAAGGAATCAAAATCCAATTACAAAACAAATTAGTGACCCAATAATTTTGTCTGTCCATATTATTAACAAAGGGAAAATGGAACTAATCCCCAAACTTGTGGGGCTAGCTGTCACAAAATGAACAAGCCATGCCATTGGCTGTCCAGGTGGCTGGGTTCGCCTCCCTGTTAAGAACATCCCTTGCTATGGTCTGAGAATTTCACCCTCTTTACTTTTCCTGTAAGTGCAGCTCAGCTGGGTAAGTGAGAGTGAAATGTACATTGAGTGAATGTAGCCTCCTCATCACCTCAGTAGGCTAAATGTCTTTTCTATTCTCCTCTTTCCTCTTTTCTGGCTACTCCTTGGTCATGTCAAGGAAGAATGGGGGCTTGCAGCTCTCCCAGATTAAATTCTGTTTCATCCCTTATCCTGACTCTTTCCCATTCCAAATAACTCAAAAATCTAGGAGGATCATCTTCATTGTACTAAGGCCTGGTGCACTTGTTGTATTGTAGACCCATCCAGCTAAATTCCCAGTGCCTTGGAGATGATTTTTGTCACACATCCTGTTAGTTTGTCATCATGCTATTTCTATCAGGACGATGAGCTGTATGTTTTGACACCTGTCTCTGTAAATGGCGTCGTGGATAGTTGTGTGCAGCTCCTCATACTTTTGGGCATTCTTATTTGTTGTTTGGTCAAGGTGTATGTTTTCATCCTCAAGCCGAAAGACCCTAATTTTTAGGGCAATGTAGTGAGTGACATTATGGAGCCATGGTGTCTGCAACTGAAAACAGCAAAAGCTAATCTCTATATATATTGGCTCCCAAAGGCACGTACTCTCTTTGCTTTGAATTGTATCAAAAAGAGAGATTGTGGGTTAGGCCTTTTGAGAGATTAGCAGCCTGAATGACACTGCCTTATATACTGCAGAAAGAGGATTTCCTGTAGCCTCCTGCTCACTTGGTTGTGGCTGGCACCATGAAGTCTTACAATCCAATTTTTCAACCCACCCTCAAGTATTTTATTAGATATGATAGAAGCAAGAAGGTTCAATCCGTTATTAATAGTAGTCGTCAAAGCGCTGTAACTGGATGTTTTTGTGGCGACTCAATGCAAAATATCAAAACACATGCACCACACGCAGGCTCGAAGTACTGAATTATTGAGTGCAATCTTTGGCTCTTGCCTCTAGATGGCAGCCTTGCTGAACTGATTTCGTACTCTCTCACTAATGAAAGCATGTTCCGATCACACTACCGCTGCCTAGTTGCACAGATGACAGATGGCAGTCATTCTCCAGACAGTGAGATGCTCTGGGGAATCCATTGCTCAGTGAGAGAATTTGGCCTATTTGTGAAAAGAGAATAGCGTATTTCCAAAACAACTTGGCATATCTGGGTAGACCTGCTCCGTATAGTTCCTAACTGCTGTATCTTGGAATTATGAGTCGACAGCCATAAATAATTCACAGCTTTCTAGTTTTCCAAGCTTTTCATCTCATGCTCGTTGAAGACATTCTCTGAAACCTCCGGGATGCATTCAAAGCTGAAGAAGAGAAGTTGTCTATGTTATGAAGTGGGAAGAAATAGACAACCATGCCATTTGTTCCTCAACAGTTAATGGTGATGCATTGCCTCAACAGCACATTCTTGAAGAACTCCACCAGCAATGTTAAAATATAAACTCCTAAGGAAGGATTCATGAACACACAAGTTTAGGTCTAGGTAGTTCATTATTCTCTAACTGTATCTGTAACTCATTCTCTTGTGAGATGAAGAGGAAGTTGAAAACACTTTGTGACCTCTGAAATTGGAGTGCTTCTATCTAGGACATAGAACAACTCTTTGAACTGTACAGGTTACTCGTAGTGTTTCCAGGCGTGCTTTCTTTTGACAGAATGAGGCGTTTCTTGTTTCACGGTGGCTGACAGTGATTTTAGCACTGTGATCTAATAGAAGTGGGGGAGGGAGTGATGAAGGCAGGGGGAGTAAAGAAAGAACATCCCTTGTTCTGACATTTTGTTTATGTATGTGGAAGATGTCATTTCAGCCTTCAGTTGGCAAATTATTATGTCCCAAAGGAATAACTATTTTCAAAAGGTTTTTCATTTCCCCCTCAAAGAGTCGACCCAACCAAAACTTTTACTAGAAACTACTAGAGAGTACTGAAACTCTCCTCTCCTCTTCTTCCTCTCCTCCCCCCTCCAGCCCTCTCCTCCCCTCCAGGTATATCCAGCTATGGATATGGACAGTGCCAGTTCGGTGGTGCTGCAGACCCTGACCCAAGCCACCAGTCAGGATACGGCTGTGCTGAAGCCTGCAGAGGAGCAGCTTCGACAGTGGGAGACCCAGCCAGGCTTCTACTCTGTCCTGCTGGTGAGGGATTATATCTCATAATCCATTGGAATTAAAACTATTGAAACTTGAATTAATTGAAACCTCAATGAATGTGGTGTTTTTTGCAGCAAGCAGGGTGGCATTGAGTTTTTAATTTAATTTCAGTGGATTATACGCACAATAAACAAAACAAAACATAAGATATTTGATTCCACCCCACCCCTCAAAATGTAAGCCTATATATATTTTCAAATAAAATTGTTGCTATGTGATTTTATCTTGTGGTTTTGGCTACATGGGACAAGGTAGTGTGTGCTTGCAGATCAGATAAGACAAATAGACAAGAAATAAGACAAGAAATATCCGGTAAACAGCATAACAGCAGCTCTGATGGGTAACATGGTTATTGAGGTATGACTATACATTCTGGCAGTTTCAGGCTCTCTCCGCATTACACAAAACATAAAATTGTGAGAGATAGGTAGAGAAATAGAAGGAAGCAGGGAGAGAGGAGAGTGGAGGGCAGACAGTTAGGGAGTGGATGTAATCATTGAGTTGTAAACCAAAATACTGAGTTGTTTGTGTGTCAGGTTTTCCTTCACAAACTTAGCACAGCACTTAGCACAATTAGTATTTACAGATTAAACAGTACATTGAAATCAATATAAATTATATTGTAGTTTTAGCAGGGGTGGCATATAAATACATGTGTGTGTGTGCATGTCTTTGTTCCATGCTGTCCACTGAAAATGCAAGATAAAGCACACCTTGATGAAACAACTGCTCTTTTACTGTTACACATTTGCGGGACCGAATGATTTTGCATTCCTTCAAGACACACACGAGGGATGCTCTGTTATTACAGCAAAATAAATTCATGTTGCTTATATGATTGCACACATTTTAGCTATGATGTATTACTATGCCACACAGGCTGATTTTTCTAGGGTTCTGGCTGCATTTTCTGCTTCAGAAATCTGAGCACTTTGATGAAATGAAACTAAATTGGTGTGTAAAACGTATTACAATGTTAGCTAAGTCTGTTTTGTCTTGCTGTTCCATAGAATATCTTCAATAACCACATGCTGGATGTGAACGTCAGGTGGCTCGCTGTGCTCTACTTCAAAAATGGCATTGACAGATACTGGAGGAGAGTAGCCCCTCAGTAAGTGCAAGCTCCCCCTCCCACCTCTTTCTTCCTCTTTCTCTTTCTGTCCCGCTTACTTTCTTTTCCTCTCCTTCACTCTTCCTCCGTCTCTGTTCATTGATCTATCTTTGTATTTCTCTTTGTGGCTTTCTCATTCGACGTATTTCTCACACATTCTCACGTTTTTCTCTTCCTTTCTCCAGTATTTGACTTATTCTTCTCTCTTCTGTATTTCCTTCACCTTTCCTCCATTTTTTTCTTTTACCAATAATAGCTTTCCTTTGCAGTTCTCTGTCTTCACCTCTTTCTCCAGCTTTTTTCTTTGTCTTTTTCACCCATTATCACTTCAATGTGGTCTGTGATCTCATACTGAATATATTTTTTGTATCTCAATTATTTCTAGATTTACAGTACTGTGCAAAAGCCTTAGGCACATGTAAACAAATTCTGTAAAGCAAAGAAGAAGATGCTTTACAAAATAATGACATCAACAGGGTGCTTTTGCACAGTACCGTATATATATTGGCTTTCAGGCGTATTCAAAGCTATGGGCTGTGCTTGGCTAGCCGACTAGCCGGCTCACGTTGGATTTGAATTGGACACTTACCTTTACACCCATAGGACAGGCTGGCCTGAGGCAATCAGTTCTGTAGCCATTCTTTGACCATTTTATGTTATTGCTGTTCTTTGCTTTGTTTCCAAAGTTTTCTCCTCTTACGAAAGTTCTGTCTCTTTTTTTTGTCAGTAGTTCAATACAATAAATTTAATTTGCTAGACTGCTGCGCAAAGGGCTTTTGTTCCCTGGGTCCTTTTTACGATTACCTTTGGGCCATTGCCTTGAGCCTAGGGTTGGGTATTGCATGGGACTGCACAATGCATGTAGCATCACAATAAATATTATTATATATATATATATATTATTTGGATTTTGTAATTATTGTGACTCATTGTATTGTGATTCAGTACCAATAGTGTCTTGTTATAGTTACTTATACATCACATTGTACCTATGCTTCTCCGACTTGCTTCAAACACATTCTGATTACGACATGTGCCTTGACGTTTTGATTGCTAAGTGGGAGGACATCTCAAATCAGTCAAGTCAGCTATTTATATAATAATTTGATAACTGAAGCTATTTCCACCTGAGTTGTTGTAAACATGTACCTGTATTTTTAGTTACAATGGGATCTGAATCTTGTGTACACCTTACCGTTCCCCATTTTAAATATGTAAGTACAACGAACAAGTAATATTAGGTACTGGTGACTTTACTGATACAGATCTATTAACATTGTAATAACATTGTGAATTTACAGTTCAGCCCGAGCGCTCAGAACTTTGCATTGAAATTTGTTTTTTTTTCTCTGGATGGCGCCAGAGTCTCCATACTTCCCAAGTTGTCCTTACCTTTCTCTTTTCCTAGTGTGGCTCGTTTGACTCTGTGATTCTCTGGTTCCTTTCGCTCACGAACAAATCTCAATCACACACTAGCTCACGCCATTACATCTTTCCATATCTCAAACATTCCATCCATATTTCTTCTCCAGCCTCCTCCTCCTCCTCCTCCTCCTGTCCATTCCGTAAATCTCTGACACTCTCAACTCTGACACCCAAGGGCGAGGTGCATGCATAGTAAATCTTGGTTCCCTAATTCACCCTGTACTCTCTTGCAATTTCTCTTCCTCACATATCTCCTCTCTGCCCAAGGTTACGGGGTGATTCATCCCTTTACTCTTTTCCTCTCATCCAGCACTCCCACCCTCCTCCCTCTCTCAATCCAGGTTAAGCCACAGTTGAATCAGACAGGACAGGGTAAATTTTCCTCTCGTACTAATTCACACTGTCACTCCCTGCAGCACACCTGCCCTCCTCCCCCCCCCCCCCCCCCCCCCCTGCTCTGTGCGTGAAAGCTTATGCTCATGTCTTGAGTAAAAGGGAGCATGGGGGCAGATCATAGCCAAAGCTCGCAGGACAAAATTAGGCAACGGGCAGGTCTAGAGTGTTATCCAGGGACATAGATTATCCCGTGACAGCTTGACATATTCTCATCTTCACCATGTTCAAGCCTGTGGTCTGCCAGGGCTAGAAATTTGATTCAAAGTAGAAGGCGTCTCGCAGGATACGAGCAGCATGCAGCCATGTCAGAGCGTTTGGCACCCTGCTGCTTTAATGCTGCTATGCATTTGCCACCTCTTCATATGCAAGGTGAACTAAAGCAATTGGGATCATATCCTCACAGGAGGAGGTGGTGTATCAGTTGGATGAGCCAAAGTCTCTCTGCCTCCTCTCTCTCTCTCTCTCTCTCTCTCACTCTCTCGCTCTCTCGCTCTCGCTCTCTCTCTCTCTCTCGTTCACTCTCTCACTCTCTCGCTCTCGCTCTCTCTCTCTCGTTCTCTCTGTCTCTGTCTCTCTCTCTCTCTCTCGCTTGCTCTCTCGCTCTCGCTCTCTCTCTCGCTCACTCTCTTGCTCTCTCTCTCTCTCTCTCTCACTCTCTCGCTCTCTGTCTCTCTCTCTCGCTCTCGCTCTCTCTCTCTCTGTCTCGGTCTCTCTCTCTCGCTCTCTCTCTCTCGCACTCTCTCTCTCTCTCTCTGTCTCTGTTTCTCTCTCTCTCTCTCTCTCTCTGTTTCTCTCTCTCTCTCTCTGTCTCTGTTTCTCTGTCTCTCTCTCTGTCTGTCTTTGTCTCTGTTTCTCACTCACTCTCGCTCTCTCTGTCTCTGTCTCTCTCTCTCTCTCTCTCTCTCTCTCGCTTGCTCTCTGTCTCTCTCTCTCTGTCTCTGTTTCTCTGTCTCTCTCTCTCTGTCTGTCTTGGTCTCTGTCTCTCTGTTTCTCTGTTTCTCTCTCTCTGTCTCTCTCTCTCTCGCTCTCTCTCTCTCTCTCACTCTCGCACTCGCTCTCGCTCTCTGTCTCTGTCTCTGTCTCTCTCTCTCGCTCGCTCTCTCTCTCTCTGTTTCTCTGTCTCTCTCTCTCTCTGTCTGTCTTGGTCTCTCTGTCTCTCTGTCTCTCTGTTTCTCTCTCTCTTTGTCTCTCTCTCTCTCTCTCTCTCGCACTCTCTCTCTCTCTCTGTCTCTGTTTCTCTGTCTCTCTCTCTGTCTGTCTTTGTCTCTCTGTTTCTCTCTCGCTCTCGCTCTCTCTCTCACTCTCACTCTCGCTCTCGCTCTCTCTGTCTCTCTCTCTCTCTCTCTCTCTCTCGCTTGCTCTCTGTCTCTCTCTCTCTGTCTCTGTTTCTCTGTCTCTCTCTCTCTCTCTGTCTGTCTTGGTCTCTCTGTCTCTCTGTTTCTCTGTTTCTCTCTCTCTTTGTCTCTCTCTCTCTCTCTCTCTCTCGCTCTCTCTCTCTCGCTCTCGCTCTCGCTCTCTGTCTCTGTCTCTCTCTCTGTCTGTCTTTGTCTCTGTTTCTCACTCACTCTCGCTCTCTCTGTCTCTGTCTCTCTCTCTCTCTCTCTCTCTCTCTCTCGCTTGCTCTCTGTCTCTCTCTCTCTGTCTCTGTTTCTCTGTCTCTCTCTCTCTGTCTGTCTTGGTCTCTGTCTCTCTGTTTCTCTGTTTCTCTCTCTCTGTCTCTCTCTCTCTCGCTCTCTCTCTCTCTCACTCTCGCACTCGCTCTCGCTCTCGCTCTCTGTCTCTGTCTCTGTCTCTCTCTCTCGCTCGCTCTCTCTCTCTCTGTTTCTCTGTCTCTCTCTCTCTCTGTCTGTCTTGGTCTCTCTGTCTCTCTGTCTCTCTGTTTCTCTCTCTCTTTGTCTCTCTCTCTCTCTCTCTCTCGCACTCTCTCTCTCTCTCTGTCTCTGTTTCTCTGTCTCTCTCTCTGTCTGTCTTTGTCTCTCTGTTTCTCTCTCTCTCTCGCTCTCTCTCTCACTCTCACTCTCGCTCTCGCTCTCTCTGTCTCTCTCTCTCTCTCTCTCGCTTGCTCTCTGTCTCTCTCTCTCTGTCTCTGTTTCTCTGTCTCTCTCTCTCTCTCTGTCTGTCTTGGTCTCTCTGTCTCTCTGTTTCTCTGTTTCTCTCTCTCTTTGTCTCTCTCTCTCTCTCTCTCTCGCTCTCTCGCTCTCTCGCTCTCGCTCTCTGTCTCTGTCTCTCTCACTCGCTCTCTCTCTCTCTGTTTCTCTGTCTCTCTCTCTCTCTCTGTCTGTCTTGGTCTCTCTGTCTCTCTGTCTCTCTGTTTCTCTCTCTCTTTGTCTCTCTCTCTCTCTCTCTCTCTCTCTCTCTCTCTCTCTCTCTCTCTCTCCAGTGGAGGGTAGTACACGGGGCGATGGCTACAAACAGACGTGTGGCGCACCTGGATCCTAGTACTGGGGAGGTTGCCCATATGTGTAGGGATAGAAACACGAGACAATGTTCACGATTAGAGGGATTACACAATTGGTAACAGGGTTTGTGTCAGGCTTTAGGAGAGTTTTTTTTTCTTCTTTTCAGTTGTTTATTTTTGGCTTAAGGTATGCTTCCGGAGATAGCAGACTTTGGGCCTGATTAATTTTCTTTTGGGCATGGCCAAGCTGGCCATCTGGAAGACCAGGAAGAACCAGATCCAGGGTCAGGGGCTGGTGGACCCTGTGCTTATGATGAAGGGATTGCTTGTGGCTCGCCTGAGGGTGGAGCACGCATACTATAGACGGGTGGGCAACCTAGAGGCCTCCTGGACAGCCTGGAGCCTGGGGGGGGGGGGGGGGGTGTTGTGCACTGTGCAGGGTGATGGCTCCTAGTTCTTTGATTTTTGATGTTGGTTATGTTATTTTTACTTTATGTTTTTTTGTGTGGTTGTTGGTTGGATTGAAATGTAGTTTCTGTGGTGTAGTGGGTTAATATCTCTCTCTCTCTCCCCCCCCATTGTCTCTTGCTCTCTCTCTCTCTCTCTCTCTCTCTCTCTCTCTCTCTCTCTCTCTCTCTCTCTCTCTCTCTCTCTCTCTCCCCTTGTCATGTCTAATGTCTTTGGAGAGTATCTACAGTTGTCTTTTATTTTATGTTTTTGTAAAATCAAATTCTATCTTTGTCCCCTCTCTCTCCTGCCCTGGCGACTTATTTTCAACGTCTTTTTGTGTTTTTTCAGTGCTTTGTCGGAGGAAGAGAAGACGTCATTGCGCGCTGGTCTCATCACAAACTTCAATGAGCCTGTCAACCAGGTTAGTGGGAATAAAACAGGATGTACTATGAAGGGATATTAGTTAGGATTATGAATAGTAATATTCAACAAATAACGATGATATAATATGATGAATGAGCCTCATACACTGATATAATGAACCTTCCTGAGACTGTTACCAAACACCATCTAATATATCACCACATGCACAAGGAAATGGATTTTAAAGGTTCACAGTCATAACATTAACAATTAACATTACATTAATAATAATATAAATAGTAAATGGGTTTTAAATCACAAAATAATAAAGCACACTTCAGATTCCCGGAGAGAACATTAAATATGGACGATTTGGTCAAATAAGCTTTGTAGAAAAAAGCAAAATAAGGATCACATTTTATATTTTGTTCACACACCTGCCTCGTTGGTCATGGATCCAGCCTGAGATCTTCATGGAGTGGTAATATGCTTAAATGTTGATATCTGGTGTGCCACGTTGACATCTAATTGATACCACAAAGGGAGCACACTGGGTCGTAGACATCTGCTACTGCTATCTGTGATGGTGAATCAGAGGGACTGGGTGCAGTCACTCTGGGTGCAGACTGACCACAACTGGAATGTATGCACTCAAGGAATTGTAAGGCACTTCAGTAATGACCCGCTTCCACTGGGTACAACCTGCTCTGTTTATGATAGGATTCTTTGGCTTGTGTACAGTAATATTTGTAAGTACCTGTGCATGGAGCATAACATTGTCATGGGATTTTGTGAGTTATTTTCTTAATGTTCAAGGTAAACTCAGTTAATCAGAAGAATTTCCCTTACCTGGACAGTTGTGTAATAAAGTGGTAATAAAGTTTACTTTGAGATGACATGACTTGACAAATGAAGTCGCCATCAACCTTTTGGAATTTTTAAATTAAGTTGCAACGATTGTTGTTGTTTTAGGCGATTGTAGGTAGTGCTGTGAAAAGATGAGGAGATGAGAGGATAAGTGGCCATTGCTGCTCTAACCTAGGGGCTTGACTACTTTTCATACGTCCTCATACTTCCAAAAGGTGCTCAGCCTGCGGTGTTGTAGAGGACCAGAGTGAGCAGACAGCTGCTCCGCCTTTCATTTAGTTTGCTCTTTCAAATGAAGTGTTTGGTCGTTTAGAGAAGCCGAGATTATATAGTGAATGTTTTTCATAGTATACCTTCCTAGTATACCTACCTTTCAGCTACCTCGAAAAGGTAGCTGAAATCACATCTTCAAAATGACTGATTACCTCCTTTTTTGTAGTCAGATTATGTACCGCCGCGATGCACCGAGCACCGTAACTACCCTTCAAATCCATGGTTACCACTAAACACGATGTGTGTTCTCTAGTGCGTACACCAGAGCCTTGTAATCTGCCAAATTAATGGAGTACATGGTTTGGTAGCTCCAATTAAGTCTCCACAATAAAGAAAGATGAGTCAGTATTTATGACCATGTGATCTGTTCCTCGACTCTCCAAAGCCACACATTTTGTCTAGTTAAGGTACCATTACTCTGCTGAACAGCAGCGTGATAGCAAGAGATACATTAGAGATACGCTATTAGGCTGACACCAGGATTAAATAGCACATCCATTTCAGACGTTTGTTTACATTTTTTATTATGGATATACTGGACATTTAGATGTGGAAAAAATATCCATCAGTGCTAATTATTTACATTGATTGCCAGACAATAACATAGATCTCAACTCGGCTATCATTAGCTGAATCTAACTGGTGAGTAGGACAATGCTGAGTGAGTGGCACTGCACTCAATTTTACACATCTCTCACACCTAAAAAGTGCTAATAACTGCCAGCAGCATCGAGCATGGAATCATAAGTTTCATTTTTACAAGGGGAGGCTCTGACTCATTGGATGAACTACAACATGAGCAAAGCTCTTTTCCCTTCCACTAGCACATCTTTAAACCCAAGTGTGGCAGTCGGCTTGTAGAAAGCACTGTCTTGTGAGAGGAAGCCTCACTAACGGGAGTTTGATTTCAGCCAATTTAAAAAAAAAAAAAACAGGGCTGATGTAAACAAAGCCAAGCTGATGTTTGATTGGCTAGAACAGCACAGATAACAGGAAGGGTTGCCATGCTCGCCCTAAAGAAGCAACTCAAAAAGATCGCACCAAGACTATTATGTTTTATGCATCAGTGCATCCAGATTTGTAACAGGATACCTGACACACCTGAGTACAAGGTGACAAGTGTGTAGATGTTGTTCCTAGTAAAGATGCTCTGACATTGGATGGCACTAGTGTTGTCCATATAGGCTCATTCACACCCGAGTTTGATTTTGCATAACCTTCTGCTGTCTTCAGGCTGAGTGTTGAGTTTTATTTCTCTGTATGTTTTTCCAACAGATAGCGACTCAGATCGCAGTGCTGATAGCCAAGGTGGCCCGTCTGGACTGCCCCAGGCAGTGGCCTGAGCTTATCCCCATACTTTTGGAGTCAGTGAAGGGCCATGACGGCCTGCAGCAGCACAGAGCTCTGCTAACCTTCTACCATGTCACCAAGACCTTGGCCTCCAAACGCCTGGCGCAGGACAAACGGCTTTTCCAGGATGTAAGTCCACACTAATTGCTGTCGTTTGTCGATTGTTTTGTCATCACTCTCAATTGAATGTCTTTCCCAACATCTCACAGTTGTTTGTCTAATTTGTCATCTGGGCTATTCACCATCCTTCTCTGGCTTACTGTTTTCTACTCTGCCTTTCCCCTGTTGTCTCATCAGCCTTTATGTATTTCTCTCCATTTCTGTTTTGGAATATGAATAGAATATGCATAGCAGGATTATCTTGAGTATGACACCATGATGCAGTACCAGACCAGGCCTTTAGGAGATGTTGTTTAGTTGCAGAGAGATGCTACTAGTAACTACTGTGAAAATTGGGCACTGAGAGTCAAAAAAATAAAACTAAAATTATGATATTTCAAAAAAAGCAAGATCACAGACTAAAAAATGTTGTTTTGTAATGCACATACCTTGGCCTGACAATCAGTGCTTCAGGACATTTTGTCAAGGCTGTGAACGCATTTCTCTGGAAGTTCCTTTTCAAATTAAAACTCCCAATAAAAATTTGTCTTAAAGTCTTCCAAAGTCGCATCGAACCGATCCTTTTATACGGAAGTGAAATTTGGGACCCATTCATAAAACAAGAGCACAACTGGCAGGGGAATTTGTAACTGCATATCACAAAGCTAGAACTGTTTCTATGTAAGACTACATGTAAGTTTATACATCTAATGAGAAATTTTCTTAGCTTTTGTTTACCATAGTCTATTTTACTCTATATATTGTTTATCATTCACTATTTTTAAAATATTATTATGAGAGAGAGAATAGGGGGGCAAGACAGAATCAAACAGACAAACATAGAGAGAGAGGAAGCGACAGATGGACGGACTTCAGAGACTAAGACCAAAAAGCTTGATGTCCTGCAGAAGCATCCTCTAAGCCAAAAGGCCTGTCTTACAATATAAGGCACACGACAATCTAAGTTCCATTAAACAGTGCAATCTTTAATTGAAGCAATTATGACTTGGACACTTAATGGTCCATGCACTGCTCTCTCCTGTCTCATTTCATACCCGGTTGGGTGGCCGGCACAAACACATTGCGTAGGGACAAAGGGCAACATTGTTCAATTTAAGTCCAGTAACAGACTGCAGCATAATATTTTCTTTTATCATTAATTTAGACAACAGAATTGTGTATTACAATAACTCAATATCATTATTTAATCACAATATGATTTGATTGCAAGAAAATGGTTGATAATATTGAATTATTGTCAAGCAAAATTAGGTAAAAATGTAAGTGCGTAAAATCAGGGTCCCAGATGAACACCTGCCAAGCGCCAGATGCCAGTAAAATGATGATGAATTACAAACTTTGTAAGTGAAAGTATAATAGTATATAATAAACATTGTATAAGTGAGTGAGCAAGTTTTAACCTAACACACAGTACCTCGCTCTATACATGAAATAGAATTGAAAATGGGCTGGCAGATGTATTTCTGTGAAAAACAATTACATATATCAATTGTGTAAATAGACAGAACAACATCAGCTTGACTTTATTTCTCCTATACATTTGTGTTGTATTGTTACTTTGCACTTGTTTAAATTAATTTAGGAATAAAGCATCTTATTTTATCCTTTTCTAAATCTGTGGATAACAATGGCATGATTTTCTGATATATTTCTCAATTGTAGGAAACAAGACCACACCATTCCTATTTCAAAAGTCAAATAATTGTTAAAAAGTACTCTCCAAAAAGTTTCTGGCCACTGGCTTTGTGTTGGTGGATAGACTACCAAGATCCTTTATTAAGATTTTTGCAGCTAGGTGGGCAAAATAAGACCACTTCAGAATTTATATTTTTGATTTCTGGGATATCCTTGAGACATCCTCTGCGGTCAAAAATCTGAATGGAATTTCTCAAATATGTTTGTTTAAAAACAAAATAATAATAATAATAAAAAAATAAAAAAAGTGACTGAGAAATAGTTTTGTAAAACATTTGATAAAATGGTGGTTTAGAGACCTATAGTAGTTAATGGTTGAGTGGACTAGGCTAGATTTCTGCAGGAAGGTTGGAACTATTGTTCGCTTTAAACACAAGGGGAACATACCAAGGGCCAGAGAGATATTTGTAATAGATAAAATGCTATGACCTACAGTGGTAGAATCCTTGGTGTGAATTTGATCAACTGTATTCTTGTGGGTAAGTAAAGGAATTAGCGTTCAAAGTCAACTTGAATCCTCACTGAGCTACAGCGCAGCATGAACACCTGCTGAAATAAATTAGCCCCCTGGGTGAACATAGTGGGTTGATAACCAAAGTGGTTCTGGGCCACTGCAAACACTATTGCGGTAGGATTGGCTTGAATAGGCTCGCTGTTCAGGTGCAGGCAGTCCTGGTTTCAAAACAACATTGGGAAGCGGGAATCTGAAATTAGCGTCTGTGCACATTTCCCTACATTAGAAAAGCATTGCACATAGAGGGAATAGAACCAGGTTTTCACCTGATGAAATCGGTTCATTTATTGGTTGGCCCTCTAGGCCCTGTCAGTTCCACAAAACAGCAAGCATGGTAATAAATACTGAGATTGTGCATGTCATGTAGCATCACTTATAAAAAAGAGTTTTCTCCATTATTGAACAATACCTCCTAGGCTACAGCGGTTCCTGAGCTTCATCATTTTAAATAAAGCACGACAGCAGACCTATTTTCCTTTATTTCCTTTATTTTCCTTTGTTTATTTCTCACCTCTATTCAGAGAGGTAGGGTCTCTACCTGTGTGAATTTTTGAAACATTGCGATAGAAAGTATTCAGTTATTGGTCCCCCATAATTTACTTGTGTGGATGTAATGGCTGAGCACAGGCAGGAAAACGTATAAAAAAAGTTAACTTTTAACAGAAAGCCTGCAATATTTCTGTGCTCTTTCTTTTTTTCTTTAATCTCTTTGAAGCTCAGTTTGATTTCTCTCTCTCTCTCTCTTACTCTCTCTTTATCTCTCTGTTTACTCTGTACTTTGTGTCTTGTAAAACTTTGCGGGCATGTGTATGCACAAGTATTCTGATTTGCTTGCATGTGTGTTTGCATGCGTCTATATGTTTGCAGAAATTCTAGTGCACTTCTCACTAGTCCTCGTCTCAGCTAAAACAGTTGTAGAGCTCTGTGTAGATGGCAGCATGGGAGGACAGACACACTGACATCAGTGCATTATCTGGCTCGTGGTTTTATTGGCCCACTGGCTGAGGCTTGGTCTGTAAACACTGGCACTTAACCAACACCAAGCTGGACATAGGGAGAGAGAGAGGGAGGTAGAGAGACATGATGTGGGTGTGAGAGCGAAGCAGTAAAAGAGGAGAGCAGAGTGTAAAACCAATTAATAGGAGGAGGGAGGACAGAAGATTGAGCGAGGAAGAAAAAAAAGATTAAAGGAACAGTCAAGGGGGTATTCAAGGAAAGGGAGAATGGAAGTAACAGAGAGTGACCTGACCAAGTGTTAAGTAAACGTAGTAATGGACACATGGGAGGGGAGAAAGTGAGGCGGAGACCTGCAAGACAGAGGAATGACTTTTTGTCATCTGCTGCCTTAGGCAACAAAACATTGAAAAAAGACAATCAGTGGAAATAAAATGTTGTCCTTTTCTTAAAATTGGGAACATTCATTGTTGTTTTTTCCCCTTTACCTCACATTATGATGGAAAATTGTTGGGACTAAATGTGAGGGAAAGGCAAATAAATGAATCACACATTTTGAAAATGGATGGACAAATATGGCACCACAAGTAGGTAGTACTTGTAAATGCTCCACTGTGTTTAATAGGCCAATGCCTCGGTGGCAAGTTTCATAATGCAATTGTATAATTGAAAATTGAAATTGGTGAGTAATGGTCTCTCCCTGCTGCCAATTAGGGCATATAATTGTGCAATGATGATATTGTTCAGAGCACTATCATTGATCTGACAAGACCAGATGTAATAATCTAAGTCACAGGCGTGTCAGGCCTGATCCTAATAGCCTGATCCCAATAGGCTGGCTGAAGCCAAATGCTATCATTCAGATGCATCATTAATAGAGCAGACATCACAGTGACTGACGGGAGCTGGCCATTGAACAAGTAGTTTTAGCATGAACCTTCGGCCATACATGGTCATATATTGTACAGTGTGTGTGTTCAAGTGTGTGACTAGGTGGAAGCTTGCGGGACTTGCCAGTTGTGACAGACGTTTGAAGTCTACAGATGGCTCGCCTGTGGTCATGATTGATCTCGAGCCATATCCTTCAGAAGCTATTCAAGGCCTTAGTTAAGAAGGTCACAAATGCAGTGGTGATTCATCGTTGGTTCAAGCCTGTTTTGCACCACAGTTGGCCTGGCCTACATAACAGCTAATTATTACTATAGCAATATAGCTATAGCTATTACTGAAGGCCACAAACATGGGGTGGCTGTCCCTCCCTGGAGCACATCAATGCTCTGACAATGCATAACACACACACACACACACACACACACACACACACACAAATACTAGGGAATTTATTTGTGACTTTGTGTAGGAGAACTTATGTCTTTGCCACTCAGAATACAGGAATCTTTGCACAGACTGGTTGGATTTTAGACTTCATGGACAGTTTTTCTGTTGTTCTCTTCACATCCCTGTGTAATCTATAGCTTTGCCATTGTAATGTTATACCCCTTTTACGCTGGAGCAACGACCCAGGTTATTCCCGGCTCAGGCGTTGGTATGAATGGGTCAACGCGGGACTATCAGACCCGGGTCCCGCTACTCTGCTCTCGACCTGGGAAAAACCCGGGTCAGACGCAACTCAGCCGAGGTGTGAATGGGTCAACCCGGGTTATGCAATGGATGGGAACCTCATTGGGAATGACCCGTGTTTGTTTTGCAAGTGTTTGTAAATCCTGGGATTTGTGTATGAAAGGGGTATTCGACTGCACAGTGTTTTCTCTGAGAAAGGAGAGATGCGATATTGAATGAAAGTTCCTAATCTGTCTGAAAACACAGCGTTTAAACTTAAATTCAAAACTTTCTGAGTCATTATGGTGGAAAGTATAGGATGCTGTTGCTTCATAAGTGGTTGAATACATGCAAGTATGCGTTGCAAGTGCCGTTTTTCTGTGACTGCTGAACTGGAATGGTGGAGTTATGTTGAGCTTGTTTTTAGTTTGTGCCTCTCAAAACATGCAGTGAGGCGAGAGAGAAACAGGACAGATGATTACCGGTGTGTGGCTTTGTGCTTGTGAATAGCAGTTGCAATAGCAATATCCCACAGGATGGCTTTTCATAAACAGAGACATTTTCAGAGGAAATGAACTGCACTTGAATGGCTTTGGTTTGTGTGCTCTCCCTCCTGGAATGGGGAATCAACAGATGGAGGAAATTGTTTGCCTAATTGAAATTTCTGTCATCTCCGTCTGTACCTGTGAAATGACAAAAACATACCTGTGAGCATACATACACACACACACACACAAATATACACTCATTGCAATGTAGGCAAACAAAGAGCTATCCAGAACACATGATTTTGTGTAAAGCCTTCGCCTTCCAAGCCACACATCCTTTTGAAACTGTTCAGAAATGTATAAGGATGTCATTACCTCACTTCTCTTATTCAAATTTTGAAGAATGCTATACAACCACTATACAATGCAACATGTCAGCCCTGACCCCCATCCCAGCCAACTGTGTTCTCAAGTGTTTGTATTCACTGTTGGTGCTGTAGCTTGCCACGCCAATCAGCTCCTGAACGGGAGATTGAAGTGTTCTCTTTTTGCACTCAGATGTGCCACACTATCAACAACTACCGCGAAGACGATAAATGAAGATGACCAGTGATAATGGAGTTTGAAATTGCCCTCTGCACAGTTGTTTTCCAGCTGTTCAAAGCACTTCACTGGGTACCTGATTGCAAGTCACAATGCTTAGTCTTTAGATGTCAATGTGAAGGAGCACTGTGTTTTTTAATCCATCTGTATAGAGTTTGTATAGTCCATAAAATGTCTTGGTTTAAGTAATATACAGTACAGTATATTTACAAAGTCCAGGAGGAGACATTATGGTGGAGAGTGAACATATGGCTGATAAATGGAGTGAATACTAGTTGCACAGGCAAAATCTAATTTGATTATTGGTGGATGCTGGGGTGGTTGGCTCCTTGCTTCTGCTTAGTGTTTGAAATGTTATATTGCTGTATACTTTGCACCCTCATTTTAACTTTTAGCCGGTGCACTGGAAAACTAATTTCTCCAGTTGGGACAATGGAAGCAGTAAAGTAAAAAGTTCCAAGAAGTTGTGATTTCCATCTCAGAGTTAGTATTTGAATGGGATTACTGCAATCATCCCGCTGTCCTCCTGGTGCCATTTCTAGTGACTTAACACCAGTTTGGTGCAGGCAGCGAGCATCCAGTCCAGAGGAACGAAAGCAACTGAGAAAACTAATCATCCCACCTGTCCAGGATGGTCATTCATATGTAGTTATGAGTCAGCAAGTCTTGGCTAAATGAAACTGCCTTGCTGCAGCCTGCTGTCACAGGTTGTAATGTAATGAATAATGATCTTACCGCTATACAATCACTGTCTAACACTGCACAGAGAAATGGGCCTCTCACAGATATGGAGATGGGAAGACATAAATGACAGCCAGTAAAGAAAAATATGCTGGATTATCAATCTGATCTCAGCGCCTTTTGTTGACTCAACAGTAATTACTCCCAATTATCCGAGTTAATCATTTTAATGGGATTATTTTGCTATTGGAGAAAGGATTGAAAGTTAAATGAATGGACTAACCAGCCGGGTTGAAAGTAGGACATTATAGATCTAATAAGATATTGAAATATGTTTTTGAATACGGGCACAGTTTCATTTCAGAAGTTACTAAAACCTAAAAAAAACAACAATCTAGTTTCAGCCGTGAACTATAATTGCAGTTCCTGGTTGGATAGGAGTGTAATTTTTCATGACACCTTAATTTCACATTGAAATGACTGACACTCAACAGTACTGTAATTGAGGTCTTTCATTAGGCTCTATATATTTGTGTTTCCACTGCCAGTGTGAGAGTGGCAATTGCCTGCAGGGTAAAAGGGGAAGCATTTTGAGGTGAAGACTAAATCATTTAGGTAATAACCACGTACTCTCTGCGTGTGTCTTCCTCCCCTCCCTCGCTCTCCCTCCCTTTGCCTTCCCTGTGTTCTTTCTTTTTCTGTCATACACAGCGCATGCAGTTTGCAGAGTTTAGTTTAAAAGTATGCAGTTTTTTTGGTAGATTCAGATGCCAGTGTTGCTGCTTGTGCAAGGGCGTGGAGCAGATGAGGTCTGGCAGTATTAAACGCTTTCTTCAGTGCAGGGCATCATTTGAAAAATGAGGGTTCTTACCTTCAGAGGAGTAAAGAGATGATTTTTCTTGTGCCTTTTTTATTCTCTTTTGTTCCTTTGCTACCTCTTTGTCAGTCTCTAAGCTAATCCGTTAAGGCAATATGAGGTGATTAGGGAGGCATAATAAAAAGGAAAAGCACATCTGTCTCCTCTCTCCCTTCTCCCTTTACCACAATCTTTTAACTTTTAATTGGGTGGAGGAATGAACTTGAATGAATGTATGGATGGATGGATGAATGAATAAACTTCTGGAGAATATTGTGCACCAGTCTGTCATTTGTGTGTACGCGATCTGATTACGTCAGACCAGGTTTGGCCTGTGTAGATAATAGTTGCACTACCCTAGGTCCTTGAGAGACACACACACCATCTGTGATAGATTGGTGCTCTGATGTGCGATACCTGGTTGCCTGGAAACAGAACGTACTGAGAAGAGTGGAAAGGAAATTTGAGACTGTCTCCTAAATTTGATTTATCATATTTTTTTTTTAAATCCATGTGTTGAATTAATCTGAGATCTGAGGAATGGAAAGTGGCTAGCTGTAGAGAAGTCTCGTTAGAGAAAGCTCCTGCCAGCCTTGCAGTTTTCTGTATACCGACTCTTATCAAAGCCCACACTGTGCTGTAAAAATAGAGATGCCTCTTTGAGCGAGTATACTTTACCTCTCCAAACCTTTGATTTCCTGATTTTCCTGTCCAAACTCCACAGTGTTTATCGCACGGGAATAACAAAAAAGTCCTTTCTTTGGGGTGTAGCCCAAATATTTTTCAGTTTTCCAGTCTCATTTTCATCTGATTTCTAAGTATTTTACTTAATAGGATGCAGCCTAAATATGTTAAGGGGATGTGTGTCCCTTAGTTAGATATATGGATATAAAGTGTCTTAAGCTGGCTGTGTAGGGCAGATGAAATAGTCTGTTGCAGTATGAAATAGAATAAATGGAATAGAATAAAGCTACAAACAAGATGACACGCTCCAAGATGGTGCTGCTAGATTCATAATGAAATAATTTATCAGAGGAATAGAAAACTAAGGACACTAAGGCGATAAAGGGCCTACTGTACCACAAAGTGTTATATGGAAGGGAAGAAATAAATGTCATTCAATCCTTTATCATCAGGGTTTTGTTGTAGATGCTCCCTGTTTATCATTTACATCATTATATGTGCATATGTGATCTGTTGACCCCCCCCCCATTGCAAACTATATCATATTATTTTTCATTTTCTATACGTCAGGGCTTGGATAGCGATGAAATTTACTTTGATCGCTGATATTGTTTTTGTCAGTGTGATCTGCCGATCTCTGATTGCCAATTGAAACGATGCATTATTCCCAGACTTTCTACTAACAACGGCACATCATGTAAACGTGCACAGCAAACATAAATAGTAAAATTCCTAATATACCTACCTGAGCTCAATCCAAAGTTCATTATTGGTGCCATGGTATGTTTGTTCTGAGCTATCAGGCTAGTCTATATATGCATAATTGATAAGATAAGATAAGAGAGACTTTATTAATCCCGCCGTGGGGAAATTCACGTTACAGCAGCTCACAACAATAGAAAAACAGAATATAGAATAGAATAGAATATACAATAAACAATATAGTGCAAAAAAAAAAAAACAAGTGTGCAAACAATAGAGTGCCATAAGAAAAAGCAAACAGATAAACAAGTAGTATTAACAAATTAAATATTAAATATATTTACAAGGTGGTGGAGGGGTAGATGATTGACTGGTTGTTGGGGGGGGGGGTATTGCACAGGTCCATATAAGAGAGGAAAGATTAGACTGTTGACTAGACTGTTGGGTTGAACAGCCTAACAGCGGTGGGGATGAAGGACCTGCGGTAGCGCTCCTTCCTACACTGTAGGTGACGGAGTCTGCCGCTGAAGGAGCTGCTCAGGGCCTCCACTGTCTGATGCAGTGGGTGAGAGGTGTTGTCCCTGATGGAGGTCAGCTTGGCTAACATCCTCCTCTCACCCACCTCCTCCACAGAGGGCAGTGGGCAGCCCAGGACAGAGCTGACCCTCCTGACCAGCTTGTTCAGTCTCTTCCTGTCCCGGTCAGTGCTGCCCGCTCCCCAGCAGACCACAGCGTAGTGGATAGCAGAGGCTACCACAGAGTCATAGAAGGTCCGTAGCAGGGGCCTGCGTACTCCAAAGGACCTCAGTCTCCTCAGAAGGTGGAGGCGACTTTGGCCCTTCTTGTACAGGGCGTTAGTGTTGTGTGACCAGTCCAGTTTATTGTTGAGGTGAACACCCAGGTACTTAAAACTGTCCACCATTTCTATGTCCAAGCCCTGGATGTTCACCGGTGTGAGGGGTGGTGCCTTCCTCCGGGGGTCAATCACCATCTCCTTCGTCTTACTGGTGTTTAAGCACAGGTGGTTACGCTCACACCAGTCCACAAAGTCCATGATGACTGACCTGTACTCCAGCTCATTCCCCTCAGACACACAGCCAACAATGGCTGAGTCGTCAGAGAACTTCTGGAGATGACAGCTGCTGGTGTTGTGGGTGAAGTCGGATGTGTAGAGGGAGAAGAGAAAGGGAGAGAGGACCGTTCCTTGGGGGGCCCCAGTGCTGCAGACTACCCCCTCCGACACACAGTTGCGCAGTCTCACATACTGTGGCCTGTCGGTGAGGTAGTTGATGGTCCAAGCAGTCAGCTGTTCATCCACTCCTGCACTCATCATCTTCCCTCGCAGCAGCGTCGGTTGAATTGTGTTGAATGCGCTGGAGAAATCAAAAAACATGATTCTCACAGCGCTCCCAGCACTCTCCAGGTGGGACAGTGATCGGTGCAGGAGGTAGATGATGGCGTCATCCACCCCGATGTTCTGCCTGTAGGCGAACTGCAGCGCGTCCATCGCTGTGCTCACCACAGAGCGAAGGTGGCTGAGGATGAGCCTCTCCATGGTCTTCATCAGGTGGGAGGTCAAGGCGACCGGTCTGTAGTGGTTTGGTTCCTTGGGATGTGTAATCTTTGGAACTGGAACCACACAGGAGGTCTTCCACAGGACAGGGACCCTCTCCAGACTAAGGCTCAGGTTGAAGATGTACATGACCACCTCACAGAGCTGGTCAGCACAGTCCCTGAGCAGTCTGGGGCTGATCCCGTCTGGTCCTGCGGCTTTCCTGCCCTTCAGCCGCCTTAATTCACTCCTCACCTGGTCCGATGTTAAGGAGAGGGGGGAGTTGGGAGGGGAAGAGGAAGGGGGTGGACAGTGGGGGCTGGGGGGCTGTGGGGGGGCAGTGGAGGGGGATGGGGTGAGTAGGCGTGACAGGGGGGTGCTGGGGGGTGGGGATGTGGATGGTGATGGTCGGGGGATGGTGGAAGAGTCCGCTGGCCTGGAGATGTGTGAAGGGGGGTGGGGAGGGGTGGCAGAGGGGGGGGGGGTTGGAATTAAATCTGTTGAAGAACAGATTCAATTCGTCTGCCCAGCTCTGGTCTCCATCAGCTGTCCCTCCGGTTCCACTCTGTCCTTGTCCTGAGATGGTCTTCAGGGCCCTCCACACATCTCGTGTGTTGTTCTGCGCCATCCGCTCCTCCAGCTTCTTCCTGTAGCTGTCCTTGGCCCGCCTGATCGAATACTTCAGATCGCGCTGAACTCTCTTCTGCTCCCCTCTGTCTCCTGAACTGTAGGCCCTCTTCTTCTGGTTCAGCAGGGCTTTAAGTTCAGGGGTAACCCAGGGCTTGTTGTTAGAGAAACACCGTACCCTCCGGGTTGGCACAGTGTTATCCACACAGAAGCTGATGTAGTCTGTGATGCAGTGGGTCAGGCCATCGATGTCCTCTCCATGAGAGCTGTAGAGTGTCTCCCAGTCAGTTGTTTGGAAACAGTCTCTCAGTCTCTCACTGGCCTCATCAGTCCACACTTTCACAGACTTCTTCTGTGCAGGCTCTCTTCTCACCCTGGGTGTGTATTCAGGGAGCAGATGAACGAGACAGTGATCAGAGCGTCCGAGCGGGGGGAGGGGGGCGGAGGTGTATGCGTCCTTGACATTTGCATAGCAAAGGTCCAGCGTCCTGTTGCCCCTGGTGTGGCATTCCACATACTGTGTGAATGTGGGGAGAGTGGAAGACAGAGAGGCGTGATTGAAATCTCCGCTGATAAGCATGAAGGACTGTGGGTGCTGGGTCTGCATTCTGGCCACCGTACTGTGTAGCAGCTCACATGCGGCAGCTGCATCGGCCGAGGGAGGGATGTACACATTCACAACAATAACGTGCGAAAACTCCCTCGGGATGTAATAAGGCCGAATGCCAATAGCCAGTAACTCAATGTCCTTAGTGCAGACTTGTTCTTTAACAGAGACGTGCGCTGGGTTGCACCATCTCTCGTTAATAAACACCGCCAGCCCCCCGCCTTTCCGCTTACCACAGTCCTCCGCTCTCCGGTCTGCGCGCACAAGTTTGAATCCCTCCAGAGAAACAACAGAGTCCGGTATTAATCCATTCAGCCAGGTCTCGGTAAAGCACATGAGGCTGCATTCTCTGTACTCCCTTTGCATACGGGTCAGCGCAGTAAGCTCGTCGGTCTTGTTAGAGAGGGAACGGACATTACCCATAATAACGGAGGGTAAATATGGTTTGTACCTCCGTTTCCTCTCCTGGATCTTTCGTCCCGCTCTGCAGCCTCTTCTTCGCCTTCGAATCTCCGTCGGAATGTCCGATTTGTCCGTGCAGAGAAGAGTCGGGCTACGCAGAGCTAGAAGCTGATCCCTGGTGTAAACAATAGACCCGACAGACCCGTAGCTGGGGCTGAATGGATCCCCCAGTGAGGGGCCAAAAAGATCGAAAAAGAGTAAAAAACAAAACACAAAAGTAATAAAAGTAGTCTCCCCATGTGCATATTTGCACATGGATTTGACCACTTTAAAGAAAAAGAGCAAAAAGCAGCAGGAAATAGTATAAATTAAGAAAAATAAGAGAAGAAGGGGCAGAGCTACCACAACTAGCTGCTGCTCCTGCAGCGCCATGATCATCATGATCATGATGGGACACAAATAAGTGTTTTTGTCTACCTGTATGGATTGCAGCATTTAATTGGTTTGGGCTCTGTGTGTGTGTGTGTGTGTGGGGCGTGTGTGGCGTATATTAGGTGTATGGACCTAATACATATTTGCACAGGCATTCATGTAATTCTGCTTATTAATCTGCATGTGTTTTTCACCCAATTGGCCTTGCGTGCGTGCGTGCGTGCGCTCATGCTCATGGGTGCATGTGATCCCTGATCCAGAATGATTTCATCTGTGTGTGATTGATTGTGCTGTTTATCTGTGTGTGTTGGCAGCTGGCATCGGGCATCTACAGCTTTGCCTGCTCCCTATGGAGCCACCACACCGACTGCTTCCTCCAGCAGATCTGCACCAGAGACGAGGCTGCTGCACTCAGCTCACTGGAGAGGACGGTGCTCTCTCTCAAAGGTAGCAAAATTTGTGCACGCACATGTGCTCACAATCATGCACTGGTGTATAACTGCACACAAACACACAGACAGACATGAAATTCACTAATAGAGACATCACCCATCCAGTTCAGTCCAGTTTGCTCTAGTTAAGTAGTTTCGCCATGTTGTTGGCTATCTTTAAATGTTTTGTGAACTGTTTTTTACTGCCTCTATCACAATGCTTCCCCTCAATATTAGGTCACCAAATAATGAGTGACACTATCATGTGCCACCTTTGTTAAATTTGTTTCCTCTTCTCCCCAGTTCTTCGCAAATTGACAGTCCACGGATTCCAAGAGCCACAGCAGAACATGGAAGTGATGGTGAGTCTAGGGAAGAGAGGCTGATCGTAAAAAGTCATTTTAGCTACCGCTGGTATAGAACCAGTCATCTATTGGTCTTCTGAGTTGAATATTACTCAGTCATACTGTGAAAAATGTGGATGGCGGTTATGATTGAAAGTGCCTTGAGCCTGGTCTCGGTTCATAGAGTCAGGACTTCTCTTTGAGCTCTTCTCCCAGCCCTCGGGGTGAAGAAAGTGTAAATCCATGGAACAGTTAATGCAATTGTCTAAATTGCAATTGCAATTGGCTCAGAGTTGATGGAATCATTTGCACAAAACGCCTCCTTTGAACTCAAGCTTCAGATTCTCACTACCTCCCCCTCTCTCCCGCCGTGATTGAGTGGTTTGTTGAAAGAATGGCAGTGACTGTTTTTGAGGAAACCTCTTCTTCTCTGATGTGGAAGATCATGAAAAATAAAAATGATGCTAGAGGAGTGCGGGGGCCCAGAGTGGCTGTGAAGTGGTAATTTAAAGCACTCTGTTTTTCAAATACCACACATACACTGCCTTTTTTTTTTTGGGTCAAATTTTGGAACATTTCCAGGAAGCACAAGCACTGTTGAAATTGTTTGTTTAGATGTGCTGGAATTGACTTTGAGTCAGTTGACCTTGCTGCCAAGAGAAGAAATGATTCTTGTACCAGGATGTCTGCAGGTCCTGTAAAAGTCTTAAAATGTCTTAAATATCTCAACTCAGGGCCTTAAATGGGTCTTGAATACAGCATCTCAAGTGACTAGACTGGTCTCAAGTGGCCCCTACAACCCCCACAGACAGATGAATCTTCTAGATGGACCAACAGGACGTTTGCAAACATTTCTCTTGGCAGACCCTGTTTGCCTCATAGGCCTGTTCAGTCAGTTGCTGTTGATCCCTCTGTTTCTCTAGCTGTCTCTCTTTATCTGTCTCTCCCTCATACTTGTTTTGTTTTATTTCTTTGTTTGCTTGTTTGTTTCTGTCTCTCTTGTCATCTCTCTTACCCTGTCAACAGAGACATGCTAAGGACATTTAATGATCGATAGAAACCTGTTTATTATTTCTATCAACAGGATTACACCACAGATGAGACAGCTTTTGGCTGGCTTTCTAAATGTTGTATGCTGGTACAAATCCACACATTAAAAAGACATTAGCTCTGACATATCGCTGGTTATTCCAGCTCAGTGAGCAGAAGTAATCCGAGTTAGATGTCATGTTTAGTTGTATATGGTTACAGAATCCCCCCCCCACCCCTTTTCTGTGGATGTGGCCAATCATATTCTCACTTAGTGTGGGTGAACATACATCATACCCCACCAGCATCCAATTACTCACCTCTCTCTCACACATGCACACACACGCACCCGCACAAAGAGCATCTGCAGTATCTAATCACATACAGTAGTCACATTTCTATCTGGGTGCGTCCGACCGCTTTTTGTGACCTGGAACAAATGACACTGCAGTGTGAAGGAAGTTAATCGCTGCTAATGGGGACGAGTGAGGTGACTCAGACAAGGATAATAGGATTTTAATTAACGAGCTGCCGTGATTGATTAAACCCAAATGAACCCTGCTCCTAAAAAACACATTGATTCATCTGATTATCCACTAGATATTGATTGTACAATTATGTGGTATTCTTGCTACTGATGGAGCTTTCTTTGAATCGGCAGTGTTGGCCTCGCTACTCAAAATTATTTGTTACTCATTTCAAAAGTAATCCTATTACTTACCCAGGGAGAAGTCATTTGTTGCTACTCATTATATGACTTTTTCATACCGCCCATCACTGATCCTCAGTCAGATCATCTTATTTTTTGGACATTTTCATGATTAATGGCCTATTTAACTGATAACAATTAAAGATATGTCACACACTTTTTAGCCATATTGATGATGATTGGGTCATCTTTCCTTTTCCGTTGATGATTGGTGTGATGCTGTGAATCTTTCACAGTCATAAAAATATTATTACACTAATTGATTTTTTAATCTGTTTCAAGTTCATAATTGTGCCAAGGACTGAAGGAGGAAAGAGAGTGTCTTGGAGTTGCCTGCCAACATAACTTTGCCAACCTGAAGTTAACTTATGAATAACTTGGACACAGTGGCCCCAAACTGTAATGATGCGTCTTAATAATAATAAACCCGTCCCATAGTTTTGCATGATGTGCCACAACGTTGTTTTTATATACTGTCATGCTCAGCACAACCTTTGGCCCCTAGAGTGTCGGAGGAATGCACTTGCACTGATGGAACATGAGAACAAAATGTACTACGCCGCCAAAATCTAGTTGGTTATTTGGGGCGTCGGTGGGAAAAACACCCTTGAGATGAATAAAGACCTCTTTTGAAAATTGAAATGACAAACCATATAAATGAGGGTGCTCGGATGGAGGGGTTGGGTGGGGGCTCTGAATGATTTGGCGTGAGTGAAACTACATTGACTTTAAAAACTCCTTCTGTTAACACCAAAGCACAGTGTTGTTGTAACTGAGAATTGCGCAACAAAATATTTAGTTCATGTATTTACTTAGCCAGTACAGTTCATCACCGAGCTACTGCTAGAGCTATGCACTAGACAGACCTTTCTTTTTAGTGATGTGCCAGTGCAGGAAGAAGGAGCTTTGGTACTGTTACATGAAAACAAAAGTTATGAATCTATGCTCCAAACTACTTATATGTGTTTGTAATGGAGTATTCTAGATAGTAACTTGATACTTTTTAGTTGTCAGAGATGTGTCCAGGTAAAACTGCCTAACACCCATATACATGAGTGCAATGCCACTCAGACTCAGGTGTGTTTATACCATAGTGAAACACTGTATTCGTCATTTGTAAATGAACGTAGCAACTGTGCATTTTAACACGCATCATCATCTGGTTTTAAACCTCCACTTAATTTAATTGGTGAATGGGGGTATGGTCCCATCCGTGGTCTCCGGTGGACAGCGATTCATAGTGAGGTTAAGTTGGTTATGAGCATTGTACATTGTATGTCTATATCTGCTAGCAGGCATCTGGATTTGTAGCTGTTGACTTGTGCACCATGAGCTGAGCCAGGGTAATACAGCTATAATCTGCTAAGCCTGGAGCGGTCTGACTGCACACATACACTCAAACACACACACACACACACACACACCAAAACCATTTACCTTTTTTTTTTTTTTTTGTAAAAGTGTCATCCAGGTCTCTTCTGTCAAGTTGAACTTTCTGGCCCAAATGTCACACCACCCAAACAATTTTTTCACCCTACTGCTGACGTGCCCATTTTGTGCCCACCTCTCTGTCTCCATTCCATTTCAATCCTTTTCTCACCATCTCACTCCTTTCTACTGTCATTCATTACTCACTCCTCACTTATCCCTCCACCCAACAGTTCTGTGAGCATCCCTTCTCTTGCTCTTTGGTTGTCTTTTTGCTTCTCTTGTTTTTCATCCACCTCCCCCCCCCCCCACACCCCCTTTTTTTTTTTTTCTAATCCCCATCCTTAACCAATCCCTATCTTGTACTCTGCTCTCCATCCTCTCCCACCTCCTCTTGTGACACCCTCATCCTTGTCTAACTTGGTCAGGAGCCATAGTTGCTGTCTGACCATGGACCTGGTTGGCTGGATGCGTGATTAATGACTCTTTTGTTGACCTCAGGGCTGAACACTAATGAAGAACTAAACAAACTGCATCTCCATCTACCATCTAATTTTCCAAGCTATCCCAAGCTACTGAAAATTGATTCTCTTTTATACCGTGCAGTGGGCACTTTAATTTACGCAACCGTGACCACGCGCACACACACGCGATGTTAATTATTCCCCTGTTCCTGCATTTGGCCAATACTGATGAAGCAATCATGAGTGATGCAACTGCAAAAAATGTCAGAGGTTGAACTCTCTCACCCTCTTTCCTTATCTCCTACTTTCCAGGGCTTCCTCAATGCGGTGTTTGAAAGGCTAAAACAGTTCCTGGAATGCTGTGAGTATATTTTGACTTTCTCTCTGTCCTGAATTGGTGTTCCTTCTTGTGGTGGACAAAGTCAGGTGACTAGTGCTTGATCTAGCGCGATTTGAAAACACTAACTCAGAGTTATTACATTCAAAATTACATTCTTGGATTTTTGGATGATTTTCATTAGCAAAACTGCCGAAATTCATCTGAACAATAAGCTGAGTTTGATTTATCTATATATAAGATTAGGCTGAGTTGTAATAAGAGGCCATCACATTTTGGTTATGGTGTCTTATTGTTCTCCACGTTAAACCATGTTAAAACAATGACAACCTCCAAGAGGACCGACTTTAGCTCACTGTCCAATACGTGGCGTGACTAAACGGAATCTTTCTTTTTGTTGAATTTTGAGAGAGATTTGTTCCTGTGGACTCTAAACACGTACTTGTTAAGGGGAATTCCACCCTCTGATACCCTTATACTGTTATTTATCAATCTGTGCTGTTGAATGCATTCCAGGAGTTATTTTTTGATGAAGTGTGAACTTCCATTTAGCTGTGACAGGAGTATCTGTGTATGTGACTGGACTCAAGTAAGCTTGGCATTGGATGATGGATGTTGAGTGGATATTCGCTTCTTTCAGTAATCACAGATATATTTCCCAAAAAAATAAAAACCTGATGTTTACTGTTGGTGTTTTAGCTGGCTGAAACTCCTATAAACACCATTGAAACTGCACAGGAAATATCACAACAAATTAAACATGGTAATAAGAAAAATATACCACCAAACAACAAAATGGACCCAGGAATGCAAGGTGCATTGCCCGTAGCTATTTTTGGTGTCTTAGGGTGGATTTTGCCTTTAACTGTAACCTGACGTATTCTAGAGTCTAGACACAACAGCTAGTGAAAGAGCTGTTGATAAGATGCTCCTGCACTTGCTCTTGAACTAAGAAGTGGTGGCTCTCCATAACAATGACATGGTGAAATGGCAAACTCTTCAAAACAACCATATGTTTCTTAGTAACACCCTTTGAGCTAACATGACTGTCACTGAAAACAGCAATTGCTTTGTCGCATCTTCGTCACAACAGCACCCAGTGAGTGAGCGATACATTTCAGACAAGCACCACGAGCTACCGCAGTAGTGGATGGAGGCAAAATATCATTGGAGATATCAGCACCACTATCACTTCCAATATGTCCTCTAGTGACAGCAGGGGAGACGGGGTCAGGGTCCTGTTGGTATTTTGGGGCTTGCCGATAGCGGAACAGGGAGGCAGCTCACAGGCGAGCAAGGGAGAAATATCAGCTCTGTGCAAGCCTGATAAGGTCAACTAAATAAGCAGGTGTTTTCAGGTCTGGTCTGTTGTCCACTCTGATGTCTGGCTCATCCTGTGCGATAATGGTGCTTCAGTGGGGTTTACCTGTCTGTCATCGGATTGTTGAAAACACAAGTGGCTATATATCTGTCAGAGATAATTAATATCCTTGAGTTATAATACAGCGGGTATTCCTGTATCTGTCTATTAGACTGAAGTGGTTGATTAAGGTGTAGCTAAGCCCTTTAAAAATCTTCTTTATTCTTTATCATTATTTCTTTCCGTCTCTCTGTTTTCAATGACATGTCCGGGCTCCTCGAAAAGCAGTAAAACCTGTCCCCCACTCCCCTCGGCACCAAAGCACACACCGACCAATCTTTATTTGTGGGTGGGCGAGTGATATTCTGGACATATGGGCACAGTTTGGACTGCTGCTGTGCATTAACAAAGTTCTGTGGTTGTTTTGTCTTGCAGGTCGTCAGGTTGGTCCAGAGAGCACATGCAGAGAGAAGCTGGAGAAGACGATCATACTGTACACTAAAGTGGTGAGATTACATGCAGATGATGCAGTGGTGGGACTACACTATATCACACAATTTTATGTACAAAGGTCTGTTACATCAACAAGCACAGATTTTACATTTCTGGCATTGCAGACCAATATGTACTAACTTTCACCACCTTGATTCTGCCTTTCCTCTCTCCTTTTAATCTGCTTCTTTCCCACTCTTTCTCTTAAATTTTATTTTGTATTTTTCTCTCCTCCCATCCCATCGTAGTTGTTGGACTTCCTGGAGTACCACCCATGTGCGTTTATACCCCTAATTCAGCGCTCCCTGGAGTTTGCCGTCAGCTACGTGTTCACGCCTGCTGGGGAGGGACTGACCTTCGAGCGCTTCATCGTCCAGTGCATGAACCTCATCAAGATGATTGTCAAGAATGATGCCTACAAACCTGCCAAGAACATAGACGGTAGGAAGCGAGGGATGGGGGAAGGAGAGGCGCAAGAAGGGAGGAGAGTAAAGGAATTGAGGAAGTAGATTAGGGGATTGTAGATTGAATTGAAAGCCAAAGAAACAAATATGAATTTTGGATATAAGATATAGAGGCCAACACAAACCACCATTAGCTCTTCAAAGTAGACCACTGACGGTGTTTTGGCTGTGCCACATTGTTTCTGCAAAGCCAGAAAGTCGCAATACCATCAGCTTGGCTTCACCACTGTTTGTGTTTATTTCAAGCCATCAGGGGCCTCCAGTGCTTTGTTAATAACGCAGTACAGCACTCAGCCTTTGTTCTGCCAATAAGCAGAACTGCTTTAACTGGCTTATACATGCTCACGTTATGTGTATGGGAAGTAAGACCAAAGGGAGGGGCATTTTTGAGAATTTGATTTCACCCCCATAGAAAGTCCAGCAGCAGAACATGGAGGCCGTATACAGCACATACTGGACCATTAGGGATAAACCCAAGATTTGGCTGAACCCTTCTCTCAATTGTCTTCAGAAATGAGCATTTTATAACCGTTTTTCAAAATAATCTCCTGGGAGAGCATGACCCCTAGTAGGTTATGTCTTCATTATTTTCATTTGATGAAGATGGCAACTCTAGTTAGTGGAAACTATTAGCCAACCCTTGGATTAGGTGTTGGTTAGGACTTCTCTATAAAGATACTGTTCCTTAAGTTTAGTGTTGATAATATCATATAAAAGATAATATGACTATATTATGTGCAGATTGTTTTTGGTAGTTTTATTAGGTAGTCATTGTCTTTTGTTTATTCTTTCTTTCTGTCTTCCTGTCTCTCTGTCTCTCTCTCAGACAGTAAACCAGAGAGTCTGGAGGCTCACAAGATAAAGACGGCGTTCTTCACACACCCCACATTGACCGAGATCGGACGCCGCCTTGTCTCATACTACTTCCTCCTCACAGAGGAGGAGCTGGCAATGTGGGAAGAGGACCCCGAAAGCTTTGGTATGAGCACATCCTGAGGAACAAACAGATAGTAACACAGAACCACCTACACCCACGCATAAGCACATAAAGAACACATGCAGACACACATGCACCGACAAGATGTGCAATGCTTCTGCTGAGCACCCTGTGACATAAGCTCCAGACCAACGTCTACTACTAGACACTTTTTCATCTTCCTGTCACACTATTGGAACATAGTGCAGCGTCTCACACCCCCAATGGGACACTAGTGGCTAGCTCTGATACTCAGATAGACCAAGAAAGAAAAGGATGACACCAGAATCATGTCATCCTCATCCTCTTCTCATCTCATCTCATCTGAGAGATAGGAATTGAGATGCTGTCGGTCGGCAGGCGGATTGACTCTGTATTTACGGGTACATGGTACACAGTGCACAGGACACAGTGAGGCACAATGGGGGAGTAAAAAGGAAACCAAAACAAAACAGCACGACTGGCAGTGACACAGCCACAGATGCATACATAAATATGACCTTCTGTTCTGCTCTCCCCTTCTCTCCAGAGAAAAGAGTCCTCCTTTTTCTTAGAAATCAGAGACAGGCATCATGACTGATCCTGTTGTCTAACTGGATGCTATAGGTGCACCAACCCTCTTTATCGCTTTGCCCATTGTTCTCCTTTCTATTTTTGCAAATCACCCCAAACTGAAATCATAACATCAGTCATTGCATTATTTAGACACATTATACCAGAAATACCTATTGGTCGATTCCTCATCTATTCCTAATGATATTTAACCTCCCTCTCTTTGCTTTCTTGTATATATCACAGTTTTATGCAGCCACAAGGGAGCCATACAGCTGGTTTGGGCCATCTGTTATTGATTCTGTGAATGTTAAGTTCACCCACTGTACCGTGTACATTGGCATTTATGATAGATTTTATAGCATAGGCAGTTACTTTTCTACTGTTATTGTGGAAGTATGATGCCAAAAGCTAGATTTTAATTGCCATGTATATCTCTTCTCTTCTCTTCTCTTCTCTTCTCTTCTTGTCTCATTTTATCTTATTCTATTGTTGCCTTCTCAACAGCTGTTGAAGAAACTGGTGGTGACTCCTGGAAGTACAGTCTACGGGTGAGTAAACACACACACCTACATACACATGCACGCACTAATATATCTTGTTATTGTATCTCAATTACCTGGAGGTGTACGCCGAGGCAGCACTCCCTGCCCATACTAACTGTGTGTAATGACTACCTTCACAAACACACTGCAATCACTAAAGATTTGACCAGGTTCAATGCCAACTCTAACTTCCACCCTTCCGATCCCTTGCCCATTTCTTACGTAGTTTCTGAGGCTAAGACTGAAGAAGTGCAGCACATGAGCCATACACAAGACGAGTCAAAACAACAAATCCTCCTAAAGTCGATTTTATATTTGTGCAATTCAACTTTAACGATTTCCATTGAAATGAACAAAAAAACACATATCAAGCACTTGGGTGTTCTGAGGAGGCCCAGACAGCCCAGAGCATCCTGAGGGCACAGTGGTGCTTGTAGACAGTCCTCCTGTGATGTATGGTCTTAGCACAGCAGCCCTGTTCTCCGTTGCCTGGTCGTGTCTGTCACTATCACAACAGGGATAACAAATTGCCAACCCCAAAGAAAATACAGCGGCGACTACACACAGCCCTTCACTTGACAGCATCCCAAGAAAAAAAACAGGAGAAGACAAATGCCTCTGTTGTTTTGAGGAAACGACAGTCTTTCCCCTTTGTTCAAAACACAGTCAAGCTTAATGTACTGTTTACAAAGGTTCGTGGCTGAAAAATGGTAACCAAAAAACATAATGCTAATATCCACCCTTAAAACAAAAACCATATAGGTTGTTAAAATGATTTACACCTAAAGCAATGTAAACATGACCAACATAGATCTGATCCTAAATCTAAACCACCATCATTTAGTGATATCTTTATTTTCAGTCTATAGAGGGTCACGACCAGACAATCTCCCAAACTGTCTGCTCTGGGGACCCATCATCAGCACCCCTCCTTTACCTCCATGTTGAAATCTAGTTTAAATTTAACAAAAAAGTGCATCTGCTGCAAACTAGGAAAAGCAGATCCGGGTAATGTGACTTCACTCTGCGTCATGGAGAAGAAACGCCGTGGCAATTTTGCTTGTCGGTCGTTATCAGTAATTAGAACTGGAGAAGAAGCCTAAATGCTAGTGGTGACGGTGGATCCCCAGGTAATTATGGATGGGGGTGTGCATGCCGACAAAGAGAAAATGTCCTATAAAAGTCAAATATTGCTTTAATCTACACTGTGATGATCATTGACGTCATCAAGCAGCACTTTGTTACGCTGCTCATTGTAGACTCACTTTGTGGACTTATTGAGTAGTTGTATGTAGGGATGGGCGATATGGCAGTCTTACTCACTGCCATATCCATATGTCCATTGGTTAAAATATGGTCACGATTTGACTTCACAAAGGAGATTGTGGACATCATGTAGAGTACAGTAGCCTAAAATCCACGTTTAATTTGCTTTTGTAACTTTTACTACAGCCATTCGTACATTCATTGCTGTTGTCACCGTGTAACTTTCCCACTAACCTGAAAGCTTAGAATTGCGTGGCTCAACGTCTCGTTCAAGTGCACAGTAAATCACCTCACTTCATTTCCCACCATTGCAGATTAGTGTCTCAGTGCTTTCTTTGAACTGTCCAAGATCATAGCAGTGACCTATACTAATTCTAGGGGCCATAATGTTTGAGTTACTACTTCTACTACTTCTACTATACTACTATGTGGTGGCAATTGGCAGAGCATATTCAGTGTAGCACAATAAAACAGTTGGTGGTCCCCGATGCTTCAGAGCTGGTCTCTGTGGCTGTGTGAGTCTTTCTTTGACTCCCTGTATAATCTATCTTCCACCACTTTATTTTCTCTTTCTCATTTTGTGTTTACCCCTCTCCTCTCTTCTCCTCTCCCTAATCATCTCTGCTTGTGATAAGCCCCACTCTGCTTACTTTCATCACTTGGCTTTACATGCCAAGCTTCTGCTCTGCTATTTTCTTTGAAGTACAGTGGAGTGTTCATCCATCGGGCCTCCCAAGTTCATGCTGTAAAGTGCCTACTCATTTAAAGCACACTCCAGCAGAACTCCAAAAGCATACATATATATGTGTGTGTGTGTGTGTTTTTGCTTGCTTGTGTTTTTCTGGATTTCTGCTTGCTTGTGTTTTTCTGGATTTCTGCTTGCGTTTTCTTGTGTATTATTTTCCAGCTGGAGTTCATAGCATGACTGGAGTCCATAATGTAAAGATAAATACAAACCCCTCTAACAATATCAGCCAAAATACATTCATACAATCACTGGCGCAGAGGGGCGGCTGTGGCTCAGGAGGTAGAGCGGGTCGTCCGCTAATCAGAAGATCGGCGGTTCGATCCCCGGCTCCTCCAGTCCGCATGTCGAAGTGTCCTTGGGCAAGACACTGAACCCCAAATTGCTCACATGCTGAACCACACATGCGGTGTCAATGTGTATGAATGCTTAGTTTCCCCTGATGTGCAGGTTGGCACCTTACATGGATGTGAATATGAATGTGTGTGAATGGGGTCAATGTGAGTGTAGTTTAAAGCGCTTTGAGTGGTCGGAAAAGACTATATAAGTACAGTCCATTTACAGATGTGGGTGCAAGCAACACAAATCTTACACAAAATATAGTTAGAACTATTCAAGAGGGCCACCAACAGTGAATTGCAAAACGTTTGATTATAACCTCATTAAATTGACGAGCAAATATAATACATAATATAATATATTTGACGTTGATTTTATTAACATCTTAGCTAAATCTCGACTCACACTTAAGGCATCTGAATACACACATGTCCGATTGCCCTCCTCCTTGTGTTAACACCGTGTGGTGAGGAGAATGTCTCATGATGTTTCATGGATGAAATGTCCATGTCCATTAGCTGCTGCTAATGCCTGATTATAGATGACTCCCCCTATCAATTGCACCTCCCTTCTGTGTTTTCACAATAGAACCAGGGTTTTGTGTTTGTCTCCTGAAGATGGTTTGGCTTTGTGTCAACTGACCTCTGCCTTTCTGTCATTGGGGTTGAAAGGTTAGATCCTCGCTCTCTGAGATCTCACAGATGCATGCTCATGCAGACACACACCGGGGGAATAAAGGTCTTGGTCAAAATACATGTACAACTTGTGTTAAGCTGTTGTTTATTGACATATATCAAACAATTGTACAGTAGATTTCAAAGTAGAAAAAAAATCAATTAAAAATTTGCCATTCGTGCGGTGAGCATGTAAGACTGCAATTACTGATAGGGCCCTTTAATGTTGGCTCAATCAATTGGTGTGCATATCATGTACTCATGAATGCACATGTTCTAATCTTGGCTCGTTCATTGATGTCACATCTCTTGCGCCTTTATTTTCTATTGATTTATTTTCATTGTTCCATCTAAAAACCAATAAACTACTGAAGGACGTTGGACTTTCAGTTTTTCTTTTGAAGAGAAAAGAAACACAGCACAAACACACAGATCCCCTGCCAATACCACATTGACTTTTTGTTGAACTAAGTGCTCAAAGCTATGTTTGCTGGTTAATGGGATTGTGTGTGTGTGTGTGGGTGGGTGGGTGTGTGTGTATGTGTATATATGTATGCCATATACCTCTTAACGTGTTTCATTTTTAGCTACCTTTTGTGTTTATTCCCTGTGCCACCTCTTACCACCTCCACTGTCTTTCTCTTCTTAATTTTCTCGTCTCCTTCCCTCTCTAGCCTTGTACAGAAGTATTGTTCCTGGATGTCTTCCACAACTACAGCCAGACTCTGACGCCAGTGCTACTGGAGATGGTTCAGAATCTCCAAGGTCAGTCAGAAAACATGAGTATCTTAACTCTTAAAGCTATTCCCACCCACTATCATACACATGGCCTCCAGGTTTCAGACCACCACTATTTCACTTTATGTTGCACTATAGCACAGATCCTAAGAGAGACTAATGCATATCTGTCAGTGAACATGCAGGGAAACACACATTCTTATTCCTTGATGGCACCCTCTAGTCCCGGTGTGACAACCACTACCATTACCACCATACATGCACACACACACTGCCTCCGGTCTCCCGGTGGTGCTGGTGTGTGGTTGCTGTGCTGTTGCTGAATTAACGGTGTGGCAGTGGTCAAACAGTGTCTCCCAAGCGGCCTTCGCTTTCAAGTGACAGAGTGGAAATGGGTTCTGCTGCAGCCGCGGACGACGCCAGATTGGATAATTCTGTTGTTGAAGAGAGGCCCGTATCGATTTTGAGACACAACAATAAGGACTAATCGAGAGGAAGACGGGGCAGGGTTAAAATGACTGAGACAAGACGGTGATATAGTGGAGTCCAGGCCTTTTGATATCTTTAAGAAAGGTGTTACTTCCTCTGTTTCATTTCAGTCTCTTTGTCCATTATCAGACCCTCTTTAGTCCTCTAGACAGGGTTTAGGTAGATAGACAGACAGACACACACACACACACACAGACACACCCGGGGGAAATTCTGGGGTTGCAGCAGTATAACAGTATCACAACAATGAACAAAAGACAAAGGCAAGGTACAAAAATACAAAGGCCTAAAAACAAAATACAAAAAAATAAATAAAAAGATAAAAAGTATGTACATTACTAGGCAACCAGATTGTTGTTCCAAATGCAGCTTATCATTGGCATTGCATACAGTGTGTACATGTCTTTGCAGGCCCAACCAATGTGGAAGACCCTGTTCAGCTGCTGATGAAGGATGCAGGTGAGTCGAATGCCGTGGTTTCACTTCTTGGTTCAATGCGACATTTATCATGTGGTTACACCAGGTGCATTTAGTGACAGGGCTGGACTCACAAAAACCAGGTTTTGCTCACGTAGCTATTTGATCTTCAGAACCAGAGATGGAGGTGGTCAAGCTTGCATTGTGATTGAAATTCTACACAGGTGCAGTTCAGCCACAATGCAGACATATGTTTAAGTATAGAGAGTGTGGACAATACAGTGATGTGATATCATACAATGTGAACTTTAGAATCAGATCTCAAAAATCACTTCAAAATGACAGGTGTTAACCACAGCTTCTATTTTGATCTTGCCCTCTCTGTTAACCACTCTTGCTCTACCTCTCTCTCTCACCCTCACCCTGTCTAACTCACTGTTTCACTCCCTTCTCTCTCAATGTGTTTCTCTCTTTCCTTCCTCTCTCACAACCTCTCTCTCGTTCTTCGCCTATCCGTCTAGTTCCTTCCAGTATTTATAACTCTCTGGCAGGTCAGGGATACCACTGTGGTTTGTATGGCTTAGACAACTAAATCAGAGTTTTGTCATGGCGTGCTAAGAGGGACTCTGTTGAAGCTAAATGCCCATAGAGTTCTCATCTCTCTATTGCCAGTGTTGGTAAAACAGACAGCACTGCAGGACGAGGCAATGCTATGGCAGCTGTGACAGAAAAATCTTTCCTGCATGTCCTTTTTAGTAGTGATCTGGTCATTTCTTCAGCCTCTCTTTTTACTCAAACATTGGGAATAATGAGGACTGAATAGGTCTATTCTTTTACAAACTTGGCTCTTTAAAATGGCCAGTTGTGAGACCTTTCTTTGGACCACTGAAAGCTGTTCGCATTCAGTATAACCTTTTCTCCCCCAGTCTAATGAGTTTCTGATTTCCTGTGGTGCTTTTATTGGAGTGCCTTTAAAAAAAAATCTTTACTCCTCAAAGCTTTGGCTTTCCCGATAAGGGCCACCCCCACTGCTGCAGGACCATCCATCCACCCATCCTCTCAGCATCAATCAATCTGTTCATTCATCTGGTTGTCAGGGTAAATGAGAGAGAATATGTATGAGAGGCACCCAGCTGCTCCATAAGTTTTTGGACCACTGCCCAGAGAGTCACTCGCTCACTCGCTCACTCATTCACTCACTCACTCACTCACCTACACACACACTCACTCACCTACACACACACTCACTCACCTACACACTCACTCACTCATTCACTCATCCACTTCTACTCTTCCATCCTCCCTTTTCCCTCTACTTACCTATCAAACCTTCATGCCTTTACACTCAGTATGTTCTGCTCTGTTCTCTTCTCTTCTACTATTCTCTGGATGTTCTAGCTATCACTCTGCTATTGCTTGTGTTCTCTCCATATCCTTCTTTCCCTGTCTCTTTCTTTCCTCCCTTGCTCTGATGTTTTCTCCTCTCTCAATCTTTCATTCCTTCTCTCAATTTGGATTTCAGTGCCCTGTCATATGTCCATTCAATATTTACTGTTTTACATTTCATCCACTATATTACCCATATTTACTTTAAGTGCACTTTTTACTGTACTTAGTTACTCTGTACTCATTGATTGGAAATACAGTGTTTTTCTATTGCCCAGAATGTTCTTCTGTTCCTGATGGTACCCACCAGCTACATAGCCAATCTTATGTTGAGTCATTGGCAGCATTGGGCTTTTATGTTTGAAGGTCAGAACTATAGATACAATTTAGCTCATTGCAGGTCTGCCACTAACTTGGTAGCAGGTCAGTTAGCAAGCTAATACAAATAAGTGAGTATTTAACATGTTTAACATTCTGATTCCTATTACAAATGCTGTGGCTAAATGGTAATAGTGTTGTGGTTGTTTTGTCCACAGTATACAATGCAGTGGGACTGGCAGCGTATGAACTCTTTGACAATGTGGACTTTGACCAGTGGTTCAAGAATCAGCTTTTGGGGGAGTTGCAAGTCAGCCATCACAGGTATTGTTAGCAGAGATGCACTTATTCTGCTTTTTATCGCCAAAATTCACACAATAAATATCAGCTGTACATACTGTATGATGACATGATGAAAATGACATTTTTCAGATATGATGCATCACAGCTCTTTCATGTGCCACACTGTGCCACATACCAGCGTCATACATTTAACATTGTTTAGTATCCAAGAATAATACAATGATGCCATCATTGGCATCATGCATCATTGGTGTAATGCATTGTAATGCTGTTTACATAGCTGTTCATCTACTGCAGTGGGGAAACTTATTTATTATTAGTGATGTCTCATCCAGTGCCCAATTAGCAATTCTATCAGTGTAACTTAAGCCAATTAGCATGTTATTAACCTCTGTCTAGCAATCGATTTCTGTCCATCGACAGCACAATCTGTGCATGCCAAAGACTCATAGGCAGCCAACTGGTACTTGGATCCCATTGGCCATTAGCAACTGCTCCTTGTATTCTGAAGCGAAAAGCAACCTTCTGATGAAATCAGAACTGTAACAGGCTAATACAACTAGAAGAAAGGGAATGTGAATAGCAGTCTGATGCAATAACAATGAACAATGAGATAAAAGATGAGTCTGAAAAATGCTGTGCGAAAGGGAATGAGCTAAAGGTGGTGGGAGTGATAGGAAGAACAAAGAAGTGCCACACACATACACACACCCTATGACCATCAAAACAAAGAGCCAGCAGCACTCAAAAGGTCAGCCATTCAGATGATGGTGGTGACGTCAGAGTGCAGGGGTGCTGATGTCACTGCGGCTGCGCACTTGTCCAGCACAGTGCAGGTGCGAAGAACACTTCAATTTTATGCCTGGGTCCTTATTCCATTGTTCTGGCTTATTCTCTATGTTGGTCTGTGAGGAGAGAAGGAAATGTCCTACGCCAGATCAAAAGCCCTCATTGACTAAATCACCCCTGTCCTTGTTTGCCTCCACACTACGTGGGAGCCTTCCTTTTCTTTTCATTTGAACACACTGAACTCACAGAGGACACAAGGTGAAATTACACCAAATGAGCAAACGGCACAGGGATGCATCCAAACACACTCTCTGACGCACACAAACACATACACACAAACTCTGCACCTCCTTGGTAACCAAAGAAAATAATTAAAGATGAAAAGCAATGAAAGAAGACAGAAGGGGTCCTGGTGGCTCATTTGGCTAAGGCGCGTATCATGTAACCGTGGGAATGAATCTGCACGGGGACCTTTGTCACATGTCATCTCCCTGTCTCTCTCTATTGTTAATCTAAGTACGATTTTACTGTCTCATGGCACAAAATGACATTTATATATCTGTGGGGGTTTGATAGGGTTGTTAATCACTACCAGTGACTCAACAATTACTTCACCAGGTGCTGAGATTTCTGGTGTTCAAAAACAAATTTTCTGGCCCTGGCATTTTTAACTGTTCAAAGATGGAGGGCCGTGCTAAGCACGAGTGACTGGCGTCACAACACAGTTTGTTCTCAAGCTAAAAAAAAAAAAAGACAGACAATACAAAACAGTATTATTTTGCATTCTGATATATTACCTACTGAATGTTGATAGGCTACTGTAATCTGTGCCAGAGACCTGTCAATGTTGTTACAATTCTTTGTCCACCGATAGAAGTTGATAAATGTTTTAGATTACTTAATGCCCTATCTATCAAATAAAATCTTAAAAAATAACAATAAATGTTCTATAGAAGTGTTTAGATGGTAAAATAATAGGAAGGAATGATTTTTTTGTTGTTGTTGTTAGTCCCCTCAAAGATCAAAGCTTATGTTATATAAATGCCAACTGATACACTTTTCAACTCCTATTGATTTCCCTGTCTTTATGGACTGCTGAATCAGTCTGTTCTGTCAGATGGTAGATATCACAGTCCTTTGAAGAGCTACACAATGGGAGTGTAGATTCACTGTGGATATGAGCATGGATGTCTTTTATAATCTCTCCCATTGAGTGCCATTTCTGCCATCTGTGTGTGTGTGTGTGCGTGTGTGTGTGTGTGTGCATGAGTACGTGCATGTGTGTGGGTGCAGACATGCATGCATGCGCCTTTGCCTGAGCATCCTTGTCTTCACACAGTCAAAATGTCTTCATATTGTACTTTCTGTCACAATTCTCTCATATAACAGAGCCGCATATCTCAACTCCCACTGTGCTGTATGAGTCACAAGCAACCAACTCAAAGGTATTTAGGCCCATCTCCCACAGAAATGTCAGTGTGACCTAAGGCGTTCTTCGTTACCCACAGTTATACACCGATCAGCTACAACATTAAAACCACTGACAGGTGAAGTGAATAACATCGATTATCTCGTTACAATGGCACCTGTCGAGGGGTGGGAGATATTGGGAGCAAGTGAACAGTCAGTTCTTGAAGTTGATGTGTTGGAAGCAGGAAAAATGGACAAGCGTAAGGATCTGAGCGACTTTGACAAGGGCCAAATTGTGATGGCTAGACGACTGGGTCAGAGCATCTCCAAAACGGCAGGGCTTGTGGGGTGTTCCCGGTATGCAGTGGTTAGTACCTATCAAAGGTGGTCCAAGGAAGGACAACCGGTGAACCGGCGACAGGGTCATGGGCACCCAAGGCTCATTGATGCACGTGGGGAGCGAAGCCTAGCCCGTCTGGTCCGATCCCACAGAAGAGCTACTGTAGCACAAATTAAAAAGTTAATGCTGGCTATGATGGAAAGGTGTCAGAACACACAATGCATCGCAGCTTGCTGCGTATGGGGCTGCGTAGCCACAGACCGGTCAGAGTGCCCATGCTGACCCCTGTCCACTGCCGAAAGCACCTACAATGGGCGTCAGAACTGGACTATGGAGCAATGGAAGAAGGTGACCTGGTCTGATGAATCACGTTTTCTTTTACATCATGTGGACGGCCGGGTGCGTTGTTTACCTGGGGAAGAGAGATGGCACCAGGATGCACTATGGGAAGAAGGCAAGCCGGCAGAGGCAGTGTGATGGTCTGGGCAATGTCCTGCTGGGTCCTGCATTCATGTGGATGTTACTTTGAGACGTACCACCTACCTCAACATTGTTGCAGACCAAGTACAGCCCTTCATGGCAACGGTATTCCCTAATGGCAGTGGCCTCCTTCAGCAGGATAATGCGCCCTGCCACACTGCAAATTGTTCAGGAATGGTTTGAGGAACATGACAAAGAGTTCAAGGTGTTGACTTGGCCTCCAAATTTCCCACATCTCAATCCGATCGAGCATCTGTGGGATGTGCTGGAAAAACAAGTCCGATCCATGGAGGCCCCACCTCCCAACTTAGAGGACATATAGGATCTGCTGCTAACGTCTTGGTGCCAGATACCACAGGACACCTTCAGAGGTCTCGTGGAGTCCATGCCTCGACGGGTCAGAGCACAAGGGCGACCTACACAATATTAGGCAGGTGGTTTTAATGTTATGGCTGATCGTTTTATGTTACGCATGTTATGTGTGTTGTCCTCACATATCCCTCCCTCTGGCCCTTGAGTTTGTGTACTGATCTATTCTGCTTTGTTTTTTTGCTGAATGAGGTAGCGTGGTAGCTGAAGTCAATGTTGTGAGAGTTGAGCTGAAATCTGTCCATGTCTACTTTGTATAGAGAATTTGTGTGAGTTTTGTCTGGGGAAACATAGGCCTAATCCATTTGGCTGGTTGCCGTTGCATTGTGCAGCCTACAGTCACATGTTTATACAGAAATGCACACACACCTCTAGTTGATAAAGTTGGTATCAGGGGACATTAATGGAAAAATCTATCTGCAGACAATTATTTCAATGTTAGGGCTATACAACTGGCGGCGCATTGGTTTTTGTTCCAGCAGAAACTGGACGAAAACGAACTGCAAAAAAAAGTGTCTGTTGATTGCTTCACAAATAAGATCCTTGGTTCTCGTGTTTCTTTTGCTTTTGCTTCTAGTTTTAAAATTGTATCTGATCTGTCCAAGATCATTGGAATACCAAATGGTAACTTATTTTAGGGTTGATTTTTACCCTTGCAACAAATTGACAGGTACTAGGGCAGCTACAACAATGGAGCCAAATGGCTAAAATGCATGTACTGCTTGTACCATCTGGCACGGACTGAGACTATCACATGGGAGGCAGAAGGACAACCCCTCTGCTGCCATCTGCCAGGAGCAGTATTCAAAGCAGTTCGTCTGGCCCACACACCCACCCAGTGCACATTTCTTGCTGCCACCAGAGCCTTCCCACGTCACGCCACACTGCTTGCCTTTCTTGGCCCTCTGGGCAATTGCTGATGTTGGTTGGAGGGATTTTGTTTTTGGAGGACAGCTTGGTGTTCCTCAAAGAAAAGACACATCACAAAGTGCAACAACATGCTCAAAGTGGGGCCCAACTGTTCTCAGAGGGAAAAGATGACACCCAACAAGAGACCCATGCTGACAGAACGTCTGCAGCAGTGTTGCCTTTGACAGGCTGTGGGGTCTGGACAAACAGTGAGACAAGAGATGGGACAAATGTACTTCCTGATGGGGAGCCCCATGTACAGGTGCACTACACAATCAGCTCTCTGGAGCTTCTTAGGCTAATTGTTGTCCGGGTGTCCTTCTCAGTCCTCTAGAGTTGTGACTGGCTGATGGACTGATTTTAAATGCTGTTTGACTGATTTGGTGCAGTTAAGTGGCGTTTTAACTTAACATCAGTGCATGCTCAGTAGCATCGATCCATGCTTGTGTGCATCTGTGTATTTTGAAAGGTCACCAGTGTCCAATCCCTGTGATTACCTGTCTGTCTGTAGTGCTCCATGGGAAGCAGCAGCAGTTTAATTATTAATGACCACATCAGTCAGCGCACCATTGTGCGTGACTTACACTTCTAGCTGAGCTTAGGTCTCCCAATAAGCTCCCTTACTTTAGAGGGTTGTCAATTGTGAGCATTTTGGCTACTCAAACACACATGCATGCACAAGCAAATGCACACACTCGTACATACACTACATGGCCAAACGTATGCAGGTACCCCCTCTAATGTGTATATAATGGTTGAGTCTGTTTTTCATTGTTCGGGCTGGGTCCCTTAGTTCCAGTGAAGGGAAATCTAACATACAATGACATTCTAGACGATTCTGTGCTTCCAACTTTGTTCCAACAGTTAAGGTTAAGGCCCTTTCCTGTTTCAGCATGACAGTGCCCTGAGGTCCATACAGAAATGGTTTGTCAAGATCTGTGTTGAAGAACTTCACTGGCCTGCACACAGCCCTGACCTTTAATACATAAACATTTAAATAAGGATCAGTTTGAAAAATATTCCTACCTAACCTTTTTGTTTTTTTCTGTGTTTTTATTACATTCTTATTTATCTTTTTCTTCTGTTAGATATATAAATACTCAAAATTATGTTATCTCTGCTGGTACATAACATGTAAAATTATAAATACTGAATTTTTACTTTAAATTTATATAATAAAAGCCCTGACCTCAACTCCATCGAACACCTTTGGATGAATTGGAGTACCGACTGTCAGCCAGGCCTGATCGCCCAGCATCAGTGCCCAACCTCACTAATGCTCTTGTGGCCGAAGGGAAGCACATCTCTGCAGCAGTATGTAGTGGAAAGCCTTCCTAGAAGAGTGCAGGGTTTTATAGCAGCAAAGTGGGGACCCGTGGGGATGTTTGACGAGCAGGTGTCCACATGCAGGTGGCCATGTTGTGAATGTATGCAATCACACCACTCCACACCACCACTCACATGCTCACTTTTGGAGCTGCTGTCAGCCCCTTCCTCCCTCCTCTGCCTCAACCAAAGCACCTGCCATACCTGTGATGAGTCATGTCCAGGCTCAGCTCAGAGATGACATTGGACCTGAGCTGTTTGCTCTGGGCCACACACACACACACACACACACACACACAAACACACACACACACACACACGTTCATGTAAACACACAAAGGAATATCTCAAAGGAGCTTTTAGTTTCACCCAGACAGATATTGAGAGAGATCATTGAGTGTGTTGCATCATTCTCCAGCCAAATTCTGCTAGCATAGGAAGCTGTGAAAGACATTTTGACATTGTGGCCTGACCTTTTTTGTGTAGTTTTGTCAGAAAAGTCATTCTCTCTCCTGGGGAACTATAGATGCCATGAAAGAACTCTGTGTCTTGTTTCTCTTTGAATTCATTTAGTCCCCTTCTTTCTATCTGCCATTGTGGAAGGATTTACTGAGTAACTTTTAAGCTGTCTTTGCCGAGAGCAGTTAAGGCTACACAGAAGCATTCCAGAAGTGACATGAATATCTATCTGGCCATCAAAACGTTATGTCTTGTCTGGACTACCTTTTGACCCAGTGTTTCTTCTTCTTCTGACACATTTTTGGTGTTAAAACTAGCACAAATGCCACGTTAACCATTGAGTACAGCCATTGAGGATACCTGACATGGGTCATAGGACTGAGGCATTGTGGTGTAAATGATCATGACCATTTGCAAGTCTCTTCATTTCCTCAGTCCCAGCAAGTATTTTCTCATTTCACCTGAATTTACAGTCAGGTGCACATAACTTTATTTATTATATAGCACTTACTGTATCTAAAAGCAGGGTAAAACACAATATATTACAGGGAGATGAGGCATTCAACGCATTCAAAAGAAAAAGTGGTAAAATAGATGCTGAAGCAGTATTGTGGCTTGCATTTTGTCCCTATTTTGTCCACTTTGCACACTGCACTTCCACCCCTGTTATAAAACACAAGTGGAGGACAGTAGGAGGATGAGGGGGGAGATTGACAGTGGTTTGAAGTCTCGTAGGATGAGAGAGATCTTGAGTCATGTCTCACCTTTGTGAATCTCCTCTGTTGACTGACTGACATACCTGAGTACTTGTCCCTGTCAGTCTCTCTGTCTTTATGTCCTTTTCTTCCTATCGGTTTGTTTCTATTATATTCTTTGTCACTTACAGATTTACATGCCAAACTCTCCTTTCTTATTTTGTACGCAGAGTTGGGAACGCTAATCTTTTGGTCACTTCAACAGATTCCATGAATGAATAACAATCAGAGTATAGATTATGATGAAAAATAACACTGACAGCTGTCGGTATTTATTATGTGCATGCTCCAGTCGAAACTGGCATAAATGCTTTAACACATTTGCCAATGGTTATTCATTGCACTATGCATAAAAGACTTCTCATATTTCTGTAGAATCTGTTGTCTTGTGGAATGTACTAATATGCAGCAGAGCCCTAGAGTAAACCTTATTAGTGTTCGTTTGCCAACAAATGTGATTTTATGAAAATTAATTTGTGATGTCATTGTGGGTTATCAGTGTGGCTGCTGTCGCTTTGGAAGCTGATCACAGAGAGAGCTCTGGGCATGTGCCCATAGCCGTTGTCCACTGGCGCCTAAATGCCCATTGGCACTACCATACCTGCTCTATCAAGCTGGAATCGTCCCATAAGATATTGCATCCATAAAAGCTTGTAGTACATCAGATTAGTTTGTCTGCCTTTGTTTGCCTTTGAAAGTAATTGGATTCTGGTTTATTCCTGTTGCATGCTCCACTACCTCTAAGGAGTTCATCTTGGGAGTGCATCTTCTGCTTTTTAAGATGATGAAAAATCGAGTCCAAGTGCATTTATCTTCATGTTTTTTAGTGATGTTAATCTTTTGGTGAAGATTGATTTGAAAACATGTTGGGCATTTAGAGGGCATCGATTTGAATCTATATAGAATGTGCGTGAACAAACACACAGATACAAGCTTTCTTGTTTATTCATGCAAAACAGCCCTTTCTCTTTTCCAGCACATATATGCCCACACAAACATACACACACAGACAGTGTTGTTGCCTATCTGTGACTCCTGAGTCATGCTGTTGCTTAATGTCTTCTGGCTTGTGGCCCAGATCTCGGCCTATCACTGGTTCCCTGTGGATTTTTGACAAGAAGCCAACAAGGTTGTCATCCCCCATCCTTTATTCTCTCATCTCTCCATCTCTCCATCCCTTCATCCGCTCATTTCTGTCGGTCCTCAGACACAGACACAGCTTCTGCCTCAGATACAAATAATGACATATGCTTGTGGAGATGAATTTCTTGCCTGCTGAAAACAACTGTGGAAAAACCGTCAGTGCCCAACATACAGGGCCTTATGTTTGGCACAGGCATTGTTGTACATTTTAATTCATCTCATATCATATTTTTTCTTCATTCTACTTTTCTATCTAGGCTATTCTCCCTTTTTTGCTTTTTCTCTGTCTGTCACTGGGCCTATGTCCCTCAGGCTCTCTGTCTTTTGCTGGCTTGCACCCACGCGCACCCTTAGGTTTCACTTTCTCCATCGAATTCTCTCACTCTTTCTCTCTTTTTGTCCCTTGGGTTGCATTTTGAGCCACCAGTAAGTGTAAAGGAGCATTCCACTGTAGTTTCCTATATCCTGTGTAATAATGTCACTGCCGCTCTGGGGACTCTAGTCTCGTGGCACACACATACACACAGAGTGTGGGTTAGATTAGCTATAGCCATGTGGAGCTGTGTAATAGGGGCACAGTGATATGGTTCTCTCCCGCTCAGAGCACAAATTATACTTCAATCACCAGCAGGCTCTGACCGTTGATAAAGGAGAAGCTGGGGAGTAACATGCAATGACAGTGCTGATTTCCTCATCCGAAAAGCCTAGCTCAGTCATTTTTATTGGTTTCATAAGAAGCTGCATTGTGGGAGATAAGAGGCAACTGGTTCATTCCTCTGAATTAAAATAAGGATGAAGAATATAGAGGAAGTATCTATTAAATGATTTCAGAACTAAGACCTGCACTTCCTGCTGTTTTCCGTTATCCTTTTTGTCCATTGTATCCTTTCATCCAATTTCTTCCCTCTTCTGGCCCTCAATATTCCCACCCTCCTGCTTCTTTTCTTTTCCCTTTATGTTTTTAACCTACACTTTGATATCTGTCTTCTAATTTCCCCCCCCCCCCCCCCCCCCCCTCTCAATTCTCCTCGCCTCTCCTCACCTCTCCTGATCTATCTCCTCCAGGTACAAGCTGATTCGCCGAAGGGTCATCTGGCTGATAGGTCAGTGGATCTCTGTCAAGTTCAAATCTGACCTACGACCTTTACTCTACGAGGTCATCCTCAGCCTCATGCAGGACCCTGACCTGGTGGTAAGACAGCCACAGCCACACACACCCACCACTGCACACCACCACCAAAATAAAGTTTGTCCACTGCCGCTTTGCTGGTGTTAAAATAATGTTAACAAACTGTCACCTTTGTCAGAAAGGTCAATATCTGTAATGACAGGAATGTGCAATTAGTTAATGTAAAGTGCACAATCAGCAGCACAAACAGTACCTTGCTCAACACCAGGCTGCCAGAGCTATTAGGCTAACAACCAGCATCAAACTCCCAAACTGAGCCAGTCAGGGCTTACATCATATTTTTGTCAAGTGATTTCTCTCAAGATACGATTTCTTTGATACTTTTTGTATTTTTTCCAGCAGATATGATTTGTCAGGTGGGCAATAGATTCAAATAAACAAACAAGGCTTTTATTTACCTGCTAACATTACTAGTTAGCCTAAGCCTTGGTTAAAGCCCTACCTGGTGCTACTTTGGGAAAGTGGCTGTTCTGATGCCACAGTCATCCTTACATTACATTTTGTTGGGTGTCTTGCCTCATGAACCATTTTGTTCACTGTTTTGTGATGCAGAACTTTGTGCTAATGGAATATAAGTAATATAATTTTAATGGATTTGTAAGTAATTCTTTACAGTATAATTCAAAGTAACCCTTGTGATCAATGGAAGAGTTTAGCTTCACTCTCTGCATCTCATTGTCTTTTTTACTTTATAGTCCATCGAGGAACGTTTCTTGGATGTGTTTGTATTTGCATCTGTCTGAGAGATATTCACAATCTTTGCCTTCAGTCTCATCATAAACTTAAAAGAGTCATGCCATTCTATATCTCCCACCCCAGGAGCAGAATACAAGCAGGTGCCAGTTACTAATTGGATAAGTTAAGGGGATTATTCAAACACTACCTTTGAACTAAGTTTGAACTGTTATTTGAAAGATTAGATACAGCAAAATATACTTTAGCATCATCAAATGTTTTAAATTACCACTTTTGTCATGAAGGTTTATGAGAAGAATTATGGTCCTTACTGGCTGCACATGTGCTCTCTGTTATATCACTGGACAGCTCACCAATCATGCTGCGGTTCCTGATCAATGATTTCTTGAACAATGAGAGCCTCTTCGGCAAAATAAATTATTGATCATAAACTGGTCCTAATGGAGAAAACCACCCTCTATCAATCAGTCCTATTGGTTATCCATATCTTTGTAGGTACCCTGTGGTCCTTGTTGTTGAGATTGAAATCACTCAAAAAGACAGTTGTATTTATCTTTGACATTTCAGCTTCGTTACTTTATTGAAAGGCGTAATTGGCAAGAGAGAATCATTGATTGCTGTGAGCAGCCTGTGTATAATTTAATTGTTTGAGTCCAGCTTCTTAGGCAAGTAGCTGCCTTGTCCCATTGTTTTAGGAAACAATTTTTAAATGGCAGCGATAGGGAGAATAGAAGCGAGGGAAGAAAGGCAGTGTAGATATGTGTGTACACACACCAACAATTGCTTTGCATTTATCAGTGATATTCAGAAGCTGAGTCACAGATCACAGGTGCCTGTCACTAGCGGTCTACCATTGTGCCAGTTCCTCCATCCTCATTACCTCCAACATGTACATCTTTTCACTATACCAGCTGCTTTTTTACTCCATGTTTACCCACCGATTCTGAGGGGAGCAGGCAAAAAAATATTTTGGTGACACATTTAACTCAGGGCTTTTGCATCCCCAGTGGGAGGGGAGAATGCTTTCTAGAATATGCTGCTAAGCCAGCTTTGACAACATCATGCTGTGACATTCCTTAGCCAGTGCTTTGCCCCACTTTTGCTCACTTTTCCTTGACTACAGACAGGCTCAGCCTCATGTCAGACTTGGCAGGACTGAAATGCATCCCGAAAATATAGATTTAAATATTGCATTAACCAGGCTTCATGATTCCTGCTTGGTCTTTTTTTTTTTAGTTACAGTGTGTGCACCGTACTGAATAATGACAATTTTGTACCATAGGATATTATGGAAATTTAAGCTTTTAAGATGAAGGCAAATAGAGGACATGGCAAACCCGTCACCAGATGGAGAGATGAGTGGCAACTAAGATGCAGGAATTTAAAATTGTTTGCATCCACTAGATGCACTGCTTCTACCTGTTTTTGACAACCTTTTCATTGAGTCAACAAAATATAGAAAACAAAACATGACCATGTGCAGGTCTGCCTCTTTTGAGGACTTTTATTTTTTTACCAAAAATAAAATACAGAGGATGCTGAACAAACATACACGGAACAAGCTCCTGCCATACCTCCACCATACCCTCATTCACATACATGCTGTTGATCTTGCCTGGGTGTCATACTGTTACTCCCTCTGTCCAGAACAACTGATCAGAAATCACACATGCACACTCATGCTCCCATAAAGACGTGCAGGTGGACACGTGGTTATAATCTAACTACGTTGTCAATGGCTGAAACTTGAGGACTGATTGTAATTGAGTTCTCAGTCCCTTGCCTATCTCCTCACTTGTCTACCCCTCTGTCACTCTCCTCTCCTCCATTTGATCACTTTTTCCCTGGTGAATATCTAACTCCATGATTCTGACACTGATAGATTACACTCAAAGTAAACAAAGTTAGGGGCTGCTGCGCTCCATAACCGATGACGGCTTGCATTTCACTAACTTATTGAGGACACGCACACTCACTGATGTGGTAGACTGACTTTTCACATCATGTATTTTTCTTTTTTTATCTTCTGATAGGTGCGAATTGAAACAGCTACAACTCTGAAGCTCAATATCCTTCCCCATACCTCTATTATTCCTTTATTCTATTATTCCAACCATTGTCTTTTTCAAAATAAGTTCATCATGCTTTTCTTATTATGTCTGTTTAAGCCTTACTGCATGTAACATAGAAGCGCTGTCAGTCCCTGTCTATGCCATAGCAAACTAATAATGTTTAGTTAGAGTATGCTGTTCACAAACCTCACATCGGGAACACATTTCCTCCTTAACACATCACCACCTGTCGACGACTTTGAGTTCCGGACAGAACAGTTCCTCCCGGTGAGTACACGTCTCAGTTCTGGTGGGAATTATGTAGGTCTCAGGGGATTTTTGATATCCAGTGTAAATTGAAATTATGCATGAGAAATCGGCCTTAAGGAAGGGATTATTGTCAAGAATTCGACTCAGAGTTTCAGTTTAATCAAAATAACCCCTCCCCAACAATCTTTTTCTCCACTCTCTATTCTCTCTACAGTACCTTGAGTCAATCTTTGGGCTGCTCTTCCAGTTGTTGCAGCAGGTGACAGAGTGTGACACTAAAATGCAGGTGCTCCACGTCATCTCTTGCGTCATCGAGAGAGTAAACATTCAGGTGAGCGGTCAGATATCGAACAAAGCGATGCTCGAGAGACCGAGGTCAGAGTTACCTATTTCTTGGTGATTGGTATCAAAATGTGTAGCGGCAATTTCTGTTTTTGAGGGAGCCTGTGTGTTGGACACGGTGGGGTCATATATTTTGCCGCTGCTTGGTAAAGAATAGCACTGCATAAAGTGGAAGCTCAACAGCAATCAAGGACACTGGCTCCGTGGGGGGAAATGCAAGTTGTTAAAAAACCATTATGGTACTGTTACAAAAGATCTCTCACCCTGTACTAGCCCCAGACCAAAACAACCAACGAGCTGTCCCGGAAATATAGCTTAACACTAGTGATTTATTACTTCCTCAGACAATAGCACTGGCGGAGAAATTGTGACTGACTGACTCCTTGTAAATCACAATCCCTCAGGCGACATTTGCTGCTCTCATTTACAGTGATGATGCAATTTCTCCTCTGCCACTGAAATGCTATCGTGGCCATATGGATCTTTTATGCCTGCTCCAATAACTGTTTCTAATCCGTTTAGCTGACAACCCTTAAATCTGACCTTCCTCTTGCACCCCCCAGGCTCTTTTCAGAGCCCTTCTCTTAAATGATCTCTTGACTTAAATCTGTCACAATGATGGTTTCCGTTTTTGTGAACTGTCAGTCTGATTAAGTCTCCTCCAGTCACTAGCCCTGGCTAAAATATGAATATGTTTGAACCCATAAAGAAGCAGCAGACAAAACCAATACAACCATGAGTGGATTATTAGTTGAACTGTACAGAATGACAGATATGATTAGACTCCCTCTGCTCCCTCTTCTTCTGTCAGTCTCACAAATTACATCTTAGACTGGCTTTGTGGCTCTCATTTTCCTTAAAGACTAGATACATTTTTGTCTTTCTCTTCAATTTGGTATGTCATATTTCTTTTTACTATTCCAGTGTGTCCCTTAGCTAAGAAAGAAAACGAAATGGCTTGATTCTGTCATGGCTTAAACATTTTATTTCAATGCATTCCCTTTCCATTTTGATATTAACATATATTGCTGTAGCTACTCCTACTGGTAGGGTTTAGGGCTTTTCGTGTGCACAAGAAAAGTTGCAGAAAAACTCTTCAAAGTCCACAATTCACTGTCATTTTCAAATATCCGGGGAGTCTTACAGTTGGCCTGCTGCACAGGAGAACCTAAATCAGCGGTCCTGTGTGCCAAGTTCTGGGTCCCATTTGGGTTATGTGGCTTCACATTCTTCTCCATCTTTTGAAGATATTAGACTTGGCCTTGGCAGTAAATTTGTCAAAAAAGTTTGGTCTTCATGTGTCATTAAAAATCAGTTCACTTTAAGAGGCATTGCTCAAGAGCAAAACTGCAATAAAAAGAAAACCATATGATATCAGTATATCTATTAAAATTGGTGCAAAGTTTGGTAGCGCAGCCTATTGTGCTGTTTGCAAGGTAGGTATGAGGTCCCCACAGTTTACATAGGTAAACTACATGGAATATACAGCACCCTGAACACAGAATAGGATTATTAGTGAATGACAAAAGGGCAACAGATGATTTCCACTAATGGTTCACATTTTAAAATATCTCCATCTCTTCCAGACACACGTGACTATGATCCTCTGATATGAGAGCTGAACCCTCATTATGCCCTCAGTCAGCTGGCACTGAGGTTAAAGCAGCAATCAGGACCACAAGCCATGCTCAGATCACCACACATATGGGGAAAAAACTTGTATTATTAGAACAATTAAACCAAAACACAAAGTAAATAAATAAAACTTTTCTGACACAAAAATGAGTATTTCCACTTACTAGGTACAAGCATACTTGAATTGAATGAAGAGATATTAAGAGAGTCAACAGAGGGTATATTCCATAGTATATGGATGTAGTGTGAGTATGAGGGCTGCTTTCCTCTAGCACTTAAGTACAATGGTCTGAAGGGAAGTGTTGCACTAATTGGATATTTGCTGTGATGTCTGCTGCATATTATAGGTGCTTTTAGCAACTGCTTGATATGTCTTTTAGAGGGTTTAGACAGAATATTATACTGAGGATGCAAGGAAGATAATTTCCTCCGCTTGTACCTAGCCTCCGGTAATGGGTGCAGTGTTTTAGCTCCCAAACAAAACCTGTTTTATTTTCTGCATTATCCACAGTAGACCATAACCACATTGAATTTTGTCCTTTTTTTTGAGTCAGATCCGGCCGTACGTCGGGTGTCTGGTTCAGTACCTGCCTCTTCTTTGGAAGCAATCTGAAGAACACAACATGCTGCGATGTGCCATACTCACCACACTCATCCACCTAGTACAGGTATGATATACAGTCTCACACACACACACACACACACAAGAAGACACAGGCGCAGACACAAATTGCCACTGTGCATGGAATAACACGCATGCACAGTTGTTTACACACACACAGCAGCTGCCAGAGCCAGCACGTGTAAGCACACACTCCCCATAATACATCCTCTTCTCATGACTCTGGGGTGTAAGCACAGTGTGCATCAAGAGTCTGCCACAAGAGATTATTGTTTGTTTTCTTTATTTTTAAATGTATACTTTCTGAAGTCAGTCAGAATAGAACCAGTCTCCACCTGACTAGACCAGAGCAGACTGGACTGGCCCAAGCCATTGGTGTCTGTCTGTGTGGTTGCCACCAGAGCTATAGATGGGGATCTGCAGTACCAGCTGCCACCCCAACCTCACCATTCTCATGCATCTGACACACTTGCCAAACTTGGCTGGATTTCCATGGCACTGCAGCGAGCCAGACTTGCTTGCTTCCACACCTGAGGACAAATTGGCTCCCGTCTCTCTCCCAGGATCACAGCAGAAGAACTCCGAAAACCAGATTATGGAAATTAAAATAAGGTTGAAAATAACAGAGCCATTGCAGGGAAGCTTATTGAAGTTTGAGTTCATTTATGGTTCTCCAGCTTTGATGGCTCCCTAGTTGGAAGTTTAATATGTTTGTTGTTCATAGTGAGTGCAACTAGCAGGTGCTGCAGTGTAACAGGTGGCGCTGCTCAGTGGATCTGGCTGGAAGTGTTGAGTGTGTCTGGCCAGATGTTACCGAGACTGAGCTCCCAAATGTCTCCCAGAGAAGCCCGGGTCGGGTTCCTGGACTGGGAACTGGGCGGGTTCCTGTGCCACACAATAGCCTGTTCTCACCGTACTCCTCAGAACTGGGGACTGGGTTGGGAATCGATAACGCTTGAAAATGAATTCCATGCTTAAAAAACGGAGGCAAAGTCTGCAAACATGCCAGGGAGCTTTGGCTACAAGATGATATTTACAAGGACTGGGTGTCACGAGTAGACGACAGACACGCTAAATGTAAAGTTTGTGCTACAACTGTCTATCAAATATGGGAGAGGGAGCCCTTCACAGCCGCAGTCTAGTGTGTTTCAAACAGTGTGACACACTAGACTGCACAAAGTTTAGAACCTCATCTGCCGCAACCCGAGTGCATCCGGGCTCTGTGTAACACCAGCGAAGACCCTGGAGTCAGAAGTATTTTCTGTCTGCCTTAAGCAGGGGTCCTGGACTCTGACATCTGCAGACTGATCCTCGAGAGCCGCAGTGCAGGTATTTGTTCCAGCATGCACACACCACCTGAAATAACTCACCTAGGGTAACTTGTTAGTGATATCAGGTGGTGGGGTGGACTGCAGGACTGGCTCTCGAGGACCAGAGTCTGAGATCCCTAATCTAAAGTGTGTTTGAAATGATGTTTTGCATGTCATGTTACGTTTATAGGTCATGGAAATTCAACTTTTTAGTCATGGAAAGTCTTCCATGCATTACAGCTCAGTCTTGCGATTGGGTGGTGAAAAAGCTTTCTATCATCAGAAAATGCATCAGAGTAATAAAAAAAAAACATTCACTAGCATGTGGGCGTGTGAAGTGTGAATATCGTTTCTTTGGTAAAATTTTTTATATATATTATGTTTAGTCTTTTGCGGCAATATTACTCAGGTGTGGCATAAGCGAAGTTAAGAAGAAAATCACCTGAGGCAGCCGCTCCATTCGTCTCCCCACGGCCTCTCTCCTCAGGCTGCAGAAAGATTTGGGCCCCTGGGTGGCTGCCGCTACATTACTCCGCAGTGGGAGATGGAAAGCTCAATGAGGGCAACACGCTCCCTTTGAGAGAGTTACACAAGTGCACATCTGGCAGACTGTGGGAGGTAGTCACAGTGTACAGCTCAAGTAGCCTGAAATAGCAAATCCTGTCACCAAGTTTTCATTTTAATACAATACTGTATCTTGATTCTGAGTTTTTTGATCTTTTCGTCACTTACACTGGACACATTTTTTGTTTTTTTAGCCTATTTCTTGTTATACTCTTAGGCATTGTAGTCAAGCCATACCTTGATTGGTTATACTTCAAATAAACAAAAAATCAGCTCAATTTCTTTGTCCACTCAACACAGAATCTTTAATCTATTAATTTTCTATTTCACCATTCATTTGTCTTCTGGTTTACCATTTGCATTTTCTGCTTCGGCCACATTTTATCAATGATACTTTATTAGCTTAGTTTATTAGTATTTTTATATTACTTATTATACTTATTATTACTTTTAGATTATTTGATTGGACAACAAGCAGCCCGTGTGCCATGGAGAAGTAACAAAAACCCTGCCTACACAGTAGGCTAGCACAATAGTAGCAAGCTAGCACAATACCAGGGACAGGGATCCCCCAACCTTTGCCTGCTCAGTGGTGGAGTAGATCCAGTGGATGGTATGAGCTAGCATTAGCTGTTACATGGGAGTTTGCTTTTTTCTTACCACCAGCGATTAGTTGGCAAGCTAGCTGGCTACCACTAGCACACTGAGCAAAGCCCAGGTTTTCAAAAGAAGTGTTGACTTAATGTGACATTAATGTGGCATTTCTGTCTCTGTATCACAGGGCCTGGGGGCAGAGAGTAAGAACCTATACCCCTTCCTTCTTCCAGTCATCCAGCTGAGCACCGACGTTTCCCAGCCGCCACACGTCTACCTGCTGGAGGATGGACTGGAGCTTTGGTAGGGACATGCGCTCACTCACACACACATACACCGGCGAACAACTTGTAGAACATGACATAAGACTTTTTTTTCCCCGAATTAGTAGGTTCTGCTGGTCATATATCCCATCTACCAAATAGTGCTTATTTCAAGAAAAATGTAACTTTTAAACTGTTTCCTACCACTCACAACCACCCAAACACTGCCTTTTGGTGGAAGGAGATGAGGGAATAAATAAACGTGTTCTTGGCATGACATACTCTGCAATACAGAGAAACACAGAATGGCACCTATCAATGCTCGTCAGCCAGTTGATACTAACATTCCCTGTTACACTCTCCTCTCGAAAGCAGACATCAAGCATGTACTGCCTCCTTACACTGCAGAGAACACACACACACTTCAATTTCTCTTTCTCTCCCTCTGTATAATGTGACCAAACTGGAACCATGAGTGAATGTGGGGCATTCACTCATGGTTCCAGTTTGGTCACATTATTCATCAGGCATTTGTTGACTCAGGTTGAATACATAGTGTGAGCGTATGTGGGAACCAAACTGAAACATAACAGTAAATGGGTTGACCGTGCCTTCATCTTTTCATTCTCAATTTTACGGGGAATGACTCGGTGTACGCCACATATGCACTCGCCCACTTGTCGAGAATATGGTGAAGGATGACTCATCTAACCATATCGCTTTTTTTTCCCACATCCCTGTAGACCAGTGCCTATTTTTTGCACCACTGAACTCTCAAATGTGCATTGGTCTTTGTAATGAGTGATTTATGCACTGCAACCCTACTGTAATATCCCTCTCTATGTAGTTTTCGACAGTTTGATCTTGCTGACTGTCTGATCACGTGCTGCATTGACATTCTCAGTCACCTGAGGAAGAGTTGCTGTTTCTGTTGTTCCTTTCATATCGCACTAATGCACGAGCATCACGGTCATCGAATGTACGCTTTCGACTACAATTTCCAACCTTGTCTTTCCTATAGATCTAAATGCCAATGTCACTTGAGTCACTGTTCCTATTGAAACACTAGATCTCATTCAGATCTTTTCCTCTTGCAATCTTGATCCAAAATCGAGGTCAACTGGGCCTTCTGAGCATTTTTATCCATGCCACAGAGCATGAGAGGACGTTAATTGCTCCGCTTTATTCAGGTTTTTCCTTTAATTTGTCAGATAAACCGTTGTAACCTTTCGTTCTTCTCCTGTCATCGCTTTCTCTTCTCTCCTTCATCTCCCCTTCCCTCTCTATCCGTCCCTGTGGGGAGCTGTAGCACTCAGCGTGTCGTGTGCTTGTAGCATAAAGCCACACTGTGCTATGTCTCTGCCCTGCCGTCTTTGCTCTCTGATAAACAGTTGTGACCTAAGTTCTTGTTTGGCTTGTTTACAGAGTCATTTGTGTCATTTCTCTTGCTTTGCTGCTTTTTCACTGCTGCATTTTCCTCTCTCTCTCTCTCTCTCGCTCTCTTGCTCTCTCTCGCTCTCTCGCTCTGTCCGTCTCTGAGTTTGTACAACATAGGCTACATCAGTCATTCATGTCTCATTCATTTTAGCGGCAATAGCTGCAGAGGCCAAATCCACCAGCCTTCATTTGGTATTTTTTGACTTCTGCTCAAGTGTTTCTTATATGCATTAAATGTAATGTCTCGAAAAGGTTTGCCCAGTTTGCAGAGACATAATGCTAACAGCCCAATTCATTTTATTGCCCAGCTTGAGTAATTACTTTGATGACCCACTTCCATATGCTGAGTATGAAGAATGTCACATCTGAGAGAGTTCTTGTCAAGAGTCATTTCCATGGTGTCATGTAGATAGATGCAGTTTTCTAATAGACTTTAAAGGGTTTCTTAGAGTGACCCTGGGTAAAAGCACAATAGTAAATAAGTGATTTTGAGCTTGGTGGTTCTGTGCGTGATTCATCTTGACACTAAGCGCACCACTGACATTGTTTCTATCTCTCCCACCCTTTCCTCTTTTCCTCTTATCTCACCCTCCATCCTTTTGTTTTCCCACTTTTCTACTTCCCTCCCTTCTCCCTTTATTTCCCTGTGTTCCCCCCATTTTGCCACCTCTCATCTATTCCTTGTACACTCCTTCCTCCTCTCTGTTTCCTCTCCTCCTTCCCTTCCTCTCTTCATGCAGGTTAGTGACATTGGAGAACAGCCCTGCCGTCACTCCAGAGCTGCTCAGAATCTTCCAGAACATGTCAGCTTTGCTGGGTGAGCTGACAGGAGGTTTCTTCCTTTGCTTGTGTGTGTTTGTACATGTGTGTGTGTGTATGACAGTACATGTGTGTGTGTGTGTATGACATGTATGTGGAAAATGAGTTTGGATTTATTTCCCTCTCAAGTAAGTCCACACCCTTTTGCCCATTGATTTATACACTGAATGAGGGGGCATTAAAGGAGGGCATCACTCCTGATATTGGCAGATGGTTTGATGGTTTGATTAGCTTGGGGCAACATTCTGATTGACTGGAAAGAGTGAGAGTGTAATACAGGAGAGTGTGACCTGATGTGAATGCAGAACATAGCCAAACACAGAGCTATGAACAGTGTGAGCAGAATGCAGAAGAGAGCAAACAAACAAATTGACCTCAACAGACAACCTACTATGTATATGCTATATTATCAAATACTTCTGATTCATAGAGATGGAGAAAAAAGAAGTTGATCTAATCGATGGACACACTGTGTAATCATATGTTGTATTACTTCTTAGGTCATATTGTAGCTTTGCAATAGCCTCAAGGCTGCAGGGCTACTGCCCAGTAGTCACTGGTAGCTGATTGAATGGGTTTCGCTGGGTGATTTATCATAGAGGAGCAATAGCACATGCACACGCTTGCATGCATGCGTCTGTACATTCGTCTGTCTGTGTGTGTGTGTGCGTGTGCGTGCATGCGCGTGTCCTTGTGTGTGAAGAGGAACAGTATCGATCTGGTGCTTCTGTACGCAGTCATGGAGTCAAAGCAACGTGAACACTAGTGTAGCCCGAGTGGCTTACCGGAGCACTTCATCACTCATCTCGTCTGTTTGGGGAATCCAAGGGACGCAGAGGAGCAAGGGACTCTGCAAGAGAGTCATGGATGAGTGGAAGGTAGTAGAAAGGAATTCAGGGGATCAAGAAAAGGTAGAGGTTCGTGGAAGATTATATGGAGTGGTGGCTGGATACATGGATGGAAATTAATGAGTTAAGGATGAAATGAGGGAGATGGGGATAGATGAATGGATGTAAGGGAGGAAGATAATCAAGGTCAGAGGATGGTGGACCGACGGAGGTGCACGTGAGGGAGTCAGGAATGGAAGGATGTATAGAAGAGAGTTAAGATATGGTTCATTGGCCTTACCTAGAGATGAACTCATTAGTCTTCACTGTATATCTCTGTAACTCCTGCTGTGCAGTCCAATTGATATGGGCTCAGATATGGTTTACAGGGGTCCATTCGTTTGTAGCTGTAATGTGTATGAAGACGAACTCAGAAGCTATCCTTCCTCTCAGTAACCCAAATATAGCCTCGTCTTATGAGTGTCAGGCTGTAAAAATAACTGTTGTCAAACCTGGCAACGAACTCGGATACTGCTGTGCCACTGTAGAAGCTGTCCTGTAGTGCCTGTCTCCAACTTGGTCTACATAACATCAAGGAAATAGGCTCATTATAGCCCAAAGTGACCTGTTTTTGTTTACTATTAATATAATTTCCTCTGTTTACTTGTCATATTTCTATCCTTTTTCACTATTTGGTTCTCTAGGGATGTGTGATGTATTGCAATGGCTTTGGCAGGCATGTTGAAGCAAAGAACAGGAATATGCGTTCACACCTTTTCCAGGTGCAAGCTAACAACTACAACAAAATAAAAAATACCTGTCGGTAGGGAAATGCATAGTGCAGGCATTTTATCCAAACTGTGCTGTCTGTGCTGTAGTTAAATACTATGTCATACATATGTGAGGTCCATTCAAGCAGTTTTCACTGCAGCATCTCACCAGTATCCTCTCTTGCATGGTCTGCTGCTGCTCATAGATCACCTGTTTGCCACTGTGATGTCAACCACAAAGTCATCCTCTATTCACCTTAAATTGTGGACTGATGCCTCAGAGAGGTTTCAGCTCCTCGATGTCTTTTAAACCTCCATGGTAGGCCAGGCATCTTTAATGATTTGACTAACAGTGTTTAATCTCCACCCCCCTTTCCCTGTTGCCCAATTCATGTCTCTAATCTCCACATTTGCACCATCACTTCTGTAATGATATCCCAGTATTGAGTGGACTTAATGAAACCAAGCTCTCATTCTGCTCCCCAAGGCAACCCTGCAAGAGTGAATTTTGTGCCATGCTTCCATCTTTCACTTATTTAATTGTTCCTTCACATCTCATGTGTTTCATTGCTCCTTTTCCACCTCCTCCACCTTAATGGCATTAGTGACCTTCTCTTCTTCATTAGAGTTTCTCAAAAAGCAACAAATTTCAGGGCGTCCTGTGGTCTAAGGCGCATACCATTAACCAATGCTGTCTCTCCTCACTATTCTGTCCATTAAAGCAGAAATGACATAAATATAATCATTAATCTTAAATGACTTTGAGTCATTATCAGGCTTCGTTTGTGGAAACACGTGAATTGATAGAATAACTCTCTCTCTCTCTCTCTCTCTCTCTCTCTCTCTCTCTCTCTCTCTCTGTGTCTCTCTCCCTCCCTCCGTCTCTCTTTCGTTATAACGTTTTTTCAAGACAACACCAGTAAAGTCTTCGTGAATTTTTTTGAATATACTTTCCTCATTAAAAGGCTGCATATGAATTGCACTGAATGTAATCAAGGTTTTCCATACGGGCCCTATAGGGGAAATGATCGTGTTCTCACGAAAGAGGATTACTCCGAGGACTGGTCACTGGTCAGAGTAAATTGGCACAATTTTATCAAAGCATGCGCCCCTCTCATTGTTTGCTGTGAACATGAAAACAAGTAGAGCAACATTTCCCAATCCATGCTCATGCATGTATTTATATACATCTATAATTAAACGCATAGAGGAAATTCACTCTGGGCTCGTCTCCTCACACTTGGGCAGACATTATCTTTGGCCGGTTTTCATCAGAGCTTCTGGTGGGTCATGTGTTTAGTCTATGGATAGCAATGCAGGGATGTGGCACATTGAGAACGAGCCTGGCTGGGTCTGGTGTTGCTGTCTGCCAGGTGTGTGGTCTGGCCTGCCTGATAAAGAGCCCTGCTCCATCTCTGCTAAACTGGAGCAGCAAATTTTCTAATTAGAATGTCAGAGCCTTGCCTAGACTAAGTTGTTAGATAGACTGCTGCTACGCTCTGTATTACTGCCATGACACTCCTGAAGTAGGACACGTTTCAGCTCTGTGTGGTGCACTGTGACTAGTGATGATGGGGAGGTGTGCCACGGTGGTTTGTCTCCTCTTTGGCACCACACTCATCAGTGTGAGCATGTGACGCAGCTAAATTATCCAGTGTTTCTGGTACACGGGCTCATCTGTGGGGCACCGCGACAATATCGGCATGACCGGCACAAAATAAAAAGTGGTTCCAAAAAGTTTAGATGTTGATGTAAATCGTTCTCTAACTCCTCGCCTTATGTTCTCTGTCACACCAGAGACTAATCGCACTCAAAATGCACAAGCTTTTTTTTCCCCAGACATCACCTGCTAGACGGACAAGGGCGCAGTCTGACCTTGCTGATATATTCAAGTCAAGTAATCATACATCAAGTATAACATTTATTTTCTTCCACATTGAACGTTTGTTCCCTCAGATGAGCATTGGAAAGTAAGAAAATAAAGCTCTGAGCCATGGGTAACACTGCTGTTAATGATCACCTTTGGGTAGAGTGCTAAATGAAAAAATAGAGTTTTGCACATCCCTAGCAGTTAGTTTGCTGCTCTGAGTTAATGGTGGAAGTGAATCAGTGTCTTAATAAAGATCTAATTTGTTAGAAATGACTGGTGTAGCCAGAGACATCCTCTCAAAGATCAATGATGTTTTTGAGAGCTTTCCACCTCATCTCCTACCTCTGACAGCTCTTTGAGGGATTCGTTCACGTTTCCCGGTATCTAGTTTCACGGCCAACTGCCCAACCAACGTACTCCAAGGATCACTCCATGCATTTGATTTGGAAGACAAACCTTTTTTCTTCCAGGCTGCTCCGCTTGAGATAAGGTCTTTGTTTACACGTATTTTCATTACAAATATTAGCCATTGCAGATATTGGAGCCAGGAATGGAAAGCACAAAGGACCCAAGGTATTTGGATTGCAAAGCACTATTTCAGAACATGTGATGTAGATCAGATTTTATTTACACTGATACTCCAAGGATCCAAGCTCATTATGGCTATTTGGCTTTGTATTGTTGTGTAAACCTCTTGAGATTTTTCTTGCCCCCACAGTCAATTGCACGGAGCTGCTATTGCATCAGCTTAAATCAGGTGTTGTCTCAGGTTTCTTAGTGGGCAGGGTGTTGAGCGTTTTCTCTTTTCTCATCATTACTGTCATCCTGGTGCATGGGGTCTCCCTATAAACCTGATTTTTGCCACTTCATTGAATCCCATGCTGAGCAAGCTTTTCTAGCTTCTCTCAAGACATGATTACTCATCCATGACTTTTCAAAGACTTATTCAGTGTAGCACCACAGGGAGTCAGCTACTCATCTTGCTAGCTGAGGCTCCTTTTGCCCATGTTGTTTTTCATGTTTTTGCAGTAGGGTCCTTTCTGTACAGTAATACCCAGCAAAGTAAGCTTTCTCTATAAAGCTGCGGGGGTACTTTTGTACTCTGGAGAAAAATGTCTGTAAGGGAGCCTTCCTGATTCTGTCAAGGGCTTGACCTTTAACAAGGCAGCTATGTAACAAGGCACCTTGAGCTCATTGCTCCAGGCTTCTCTTCAGAGGTTGTCATGCTGACCGAAGGTTTTCTAAACTCATTTTAGAAAAGTCCATAGTCCTTAAACTTCTTAAATGCACAGTCATTTTTTTTTTCCATTGGTTTTTCATTTATTTTTATTTCAGCCCTTATCCTTGTTGAAATTCAAATGCACATATCTACTTGATATAGCCTTCGGTCACATTGAATTGTAATTACTGTGCACCGACTTTATATGAGTTATATATAACTATCATTGATAAAGTATGGAATTCAAATTAATTAAATCCAAACTGTTTATAAAGAAAATGTTCTACAGGATCAGCGTTTTCTTCTGTAATGTAATGAATCATTATTGTAAATCTAATACTGTTAATTTAAGTCTCGCTGTCTTGAACGTTTCATCCTTACAATTCAGATGTCGGCATCACTTTTTTTCTTATCTGTCTATTGAGTTTCCCAACTCATGCACTTAGCAACCATTGTGTTTGGACAACTAAAATCCTAGCAATGTTCCCAACAACAAATATAGGCACTTCAGAGGCAGTTATCGCAGACAGATGTGAGGCTCATTTTCCCATTAGTGCTGATAACCCAAGTAGACTTTGTAACATATGCCCAGGGCAATGAAAGATGTACTGAGTGAAGCGTTATCAATGCGTTTGCAGCTGTTTTTTTAGCTATTGATCAAATACCCTAGAGCGTGCGTGTGCACGTGTGTGTTTGTGCTAGAAATACTGCATTTGTTAGTGGAATTCCAATTGAATTCACAATTGTTTTTGGCAGGGAAGCCTGTTCCTTTTCAAACTATTTGAGAAAAAATAAATTTGCCTTTGCTGACTTGAATGTGTGGGAATCAGCAGGGACCTAACAATTCAATTTGATTTTGATCCTTAAGGTAACAGTTTGATTGCAGAATGATTCAACACACTGAGAGTTTTCATAGTGTTACACTTCATTTTACTACACTTTAATTGTGATTTACACAATTAAATTGATAGATTGATTATACTGTTATTTAAAATTTTCATAGTGAGCATAGTGAGTGCTGTTGAAATGATCAGGAGTAAGAATTTCAGTGTGCTTTTACTTGTCGTAAATGGCCAATAAAACTCTTGAACTTGAACAATTTATTTGCAATTTACACAATTAAAGTATGGATGGATATTAACAAAGTATTTCTATAGAGAGAACAAGCAGGAAGTTCATGAAAACAGTGATGTCTTTCCACAGAAAAGCAATAGATATGCAGAGGTTTAAATTGAGTGAATTGACCTCCCTGTTGTCTCTGTCAGATTATTGTCACGCTGAGAAAGTTTGGGGATGTTCTTTGGAAATGTTTGGATGGGAGTTCACCTCCTGTAACCAGGTGCAGTGTTTTTTTGCCAGGCTGTTGGTATTCATACATGGACACTTGGGGTGCCCCTCATTCATTCAGTGGTGAGGTGGGAGATGATGAAAGCTTTATCAAGTCCAGGGCTCAGTGCTCTGCACTGCCTAACCTATGTTACACCCAGAACCAGAATTCAATTCATTTTTTCTCTTTCTATGAATACTTTCTTTTTTTCTCTCCTCCTTGTTTTGATATTCATACAAAACTCAATCCCAACATGTATTTGGTTTGATTCCTTGCACAGCTTATCAGCAGGGCAAGGAATGACTGCGGTGGTAGTACTGTGGAAGGAGGGAGGTGTGAAAGCATGCATTTATGTCCCTTTTTTCATTTGTAATTAAAGAAAGCTGTGGATGGATGTGTAAATGAACCTGCTGATGGAAGGTTGAGTAGTTATGTATGTAATCACTGAGAGAAGAAGTTGTGGCCGGGCTAACACTGATTGTCTCATTCTGAATGTCATTGTGTTGATGTGATAAAGCTGCTTTATAAAGCAACCTGGCTTAGTAGACTTCACTCAGTATTCACCATTCGTGGCTTTTCTCAAAGAGAGTTCTGCTCAGATGTGAGTGACAAAATCTCCACAGGCCCGGGGCTGAGAATGATGTATGCTCACACCAAAGTTGCCTCCCTCCTCACATTATCTCTTACTGGAGGCATAGTGTTATCATAAACATCAAGAAACTAGCGGATGGAAAGATTGTAAAGGAAGGAAACGTAGGATCAGAGGCACATATTTTGGGTAGCACCTTTTTGATGACTATTAGACAAGTTTATTTTGTGGTTCAACTGTAAAGCCTTGTCCAAAGCCTGACAAAGTTGCTTGGTATATTGCAGTATTACCCATTTCGTTAACAGTCAATGAGCAAACCCTGCCCGCCAACTGTGTTGAGATGCATCTGAGAAAGGGCAACAGCTAGCTTTCTAAGGCTTTGGGGCTGGGCTGTCAGACATAGTTAACCCTTGATTTCATGACTCCCTTGCAATCTATACTTCCGAAACACAGTAAAGTATCCCTACTGATACAAGTATCCCCGGTGGACCGAGGGCCATATGCTTCCCTGTTAGCTTAACCTTATTCCTTATTTTACAGCATTCGAGATAAGCGCCCTCTGACCAATAGGCAGAATAATAACCGGCTCACACCAACATGTACTGCACTTTTTTCACTGCCAGAATGAGACTAAACCTAATAGATGTAAGCATTGTGCACATTGGACCATCTAATCTTCTATAGAGCCCTGCACTCAGCTCTGTCCTATGTATGTATTAGGATAAATTGTGATTCCTGCAGCTGTGTGCATCATTATTTTTACATTTTCCAGGTCTTTAAAGCAGGCCTGCATATTGAGTTGGTAGACGTATGTAGACGTAGAAGTATCCAACCTTCTGAAACGTCCTTGAAAAAGACACTGAATCCCCACCAGGGGCGCTGTTCTGTGACTGACCTCCCTAAGGATGTAAACAGAAAGACAATTTCCCTGCAAGGATCAATAAAGTAACACATTAATAATATAGAAGAACACAACCCATCATGAGAAAGTTTGGAAAACATCGGAAATTGGTAGCCTATAGTAAGAGATGTACAAGAATGAGCCACAATTTTGCAGAGTCTGCAAATAGAAGTTTGGAAAAGTATGGGATTTTAAAATGGAATATGTGCGCCTGGCTGATCTCCTGCTGCTATATCCTCTCCTTCCAAACGCAATATCAGTACCCCTGCTCTGACTCAAGTTTCAATTGAATTTCAATCATCTATGACTGCAGTTTCTTTGCCCACCTGCAGTTTCATTGGTAGAGTAAAAAAGGGAAAAAGAATATTGAAGTGTTCGGTTTCATTTGTCCCCACTATAACACCTATTTAGCATTTCTGCATTCCTGAAATGATTCTCTTAGGAACAATTGAGTTAGGTAGATTCCCCATTTCTCATCTCCATGTACAGAAACTGGTATAGTGGCAATCTCTGCTGGTGTGAGGTTTTGCTCCAGGTCTTTTGGTTCCTAGTCACTTTGAAGGTCACCCTACTATCACATCTCCCTCCCATCACTATCCCATTTGACCTAGAGTAGTTTTTCATCTTGGCCTGGGGGAAGGGGTGGCTCTTAGTTCACCCTTGAGCATTTCTCTTCCATGCTTGCTCCTTCCGTTCAGGGCCTGTTGAGTCCTAGAGACAAGTCCTGTGGCTGCTGTGGTCATCTCCATGCTCCATACTAAGCAAAGATAGAAACTGTGATCAGCTGTCACTCCAGGGTTCTTATGAGGGCTCCTCAGGGAGTATCTGTCACTGAGCAGAGGCCACGGGCAGTTCAAGGCCTCTTGTAGTCTCTAAGTCTATGTCAGTGACTCAGTCACTTTTAAGATGAGAAAATGTTTGTGTAACAGAGACAAAAAAAATATGATCAAGTCTTGATCAAGATGATGCTCATGATTATCATATTTGTTAACATTAATCCTCATCTGTTAGCGTGTGTGTGTGTAAGCACTCGTCTGCATGCGTATGTAGTATTTTTTTGTTTGGTGTAAACTATTATTTATTGCGTGGGTAAGGATTGTGAAGCTGGGAAGTCTTGTCAGTAGAAATTGATTTCATAATATTGGAATGCAAATGTCTTCCTGCTGTCAACAGAACTTCACAATTGGGCTTATTTAGATTTCCTGATGCACTCGAGGGACACAATGAAAGCTTTGCCGACAGAGGTTCAGTCCCTGTTCAATCAATGCCAATTTCTAGTCTCAATGCTCCAGAACGAAAGGAAAAAATAAGTCTTTCTAGGTGCCAAATTAATCTGCAAACACATGAAAGGTAGTGGTAGTGACTTGAGCTGCAGTGTGTTGGTAGTGCCCTTTTGGTTATTAATCATCAGATGATATTCAGCACTCTATCTAGCTGAGAAGGTCAGTCCAAGTTTCAATAGATACTGCTGAGTCCAAAGCTCATTTCATGTGTGTAATAGTATATATTTGTCCTGTATCAAACTAATCATTCCCTCTAGTAAAAGAGGTTAGAAATGGGTATATACTAGTTTTTGGGAAGCAAGTGAACAGTCAGTTCTTGAAGTTGATGTGTTGGAAGCAGGAAAAATGGACAAGCGTAAGGACCTGAGTGATTTTGACAAGGGCCAAATTGTGATGGCTAGACAACTGGGTCAGAGCATCTCCAAAACGGCAGGTCTTGTGGGGTGTTCCCCACAAGACCTGCAGGTAGGTATACCTACCAAAGGTGGTCCAAGGAAGGACAACCGGTGAACAGGTGACAAGGTCATGTGCGCCCAAGGCTCATTGATGCATGTGGGGAGCGAAGGCTAGCCCGTCTGGTCCGATCCCACAGAAGAGCTACTATAGTACAAATTTCTGAAAATGTTACAATGGGCATGTGAGTGTCAGAACTGGACCATGCAGCAATGGAAGAAGGTGACCTGGTCTGATTAATCACGTTTTCTTTTACATCATGTGGACAGCCGGGTGCGTTGTTTACCTGGAGAAGAGATGGCACCAGGATACACTATGGGAAGAAGGCAAGCTGGCAGAGGCAGTGTGATGCTCTGGGCAATCTTCTGCTCGGAAACCTTGGGTCCTGCATTCATGTGGATGTTACTTTGAGACGTAGCACCTACCTCAACATTGTTGCAGACCAAGTACGCCCCTTCATGGCAACGGTATTCCCTAATGGCAGTGGCCTCCTTCAGCAGGATAATGCTCCCTGCCATTCTACAAATTGTTCAGGAATGGTTTGAGGAACATGACAAAAAGTTCAAGGTGTTGACTTGGCCTCCAAATTTCCCACATCTCAATCTGATCGAGCAATCCGATCTGTGGGATGTGCTGGAAAAACAAACCCGATCCATGGAGGCCCCACCGCCCAACTTAGAGGACATAAAGGATCTGCTGCTAACGTCTTGGTGCCAGAGACCACAGGACACCTTCAGAGGTCTTGTGGAGTCCATGCCTCGACGGGTCAGAGCTGTTTTGGGGGGGGGGGGGGACCCTACACAATATTAGGCAGGTGGTTTTAATGTTATGGCTGATCGGCTTTTCTAGTGTTAAATTTATCAAATTATGGTTCTGGAAAGAGAAAGTAATTGTTTTGGTGTAGTCATCAGAATTCAGCGGGATTCAAGCCACCGGAGACCGCTCATAATGATCACTGTTCATAATTTAATGCACTACCTTTGTTAGTGATAGATGGCTGAAAGCTCTTCAAATTCCCCCATTTTCTTTTATGCTTGGTCAAAGGCATAAATCCAAATGTTTTTTTAAACCTTTATCTTGACAGCAAAGTAAATGGGCATCCTTTTTACCCCTGTAATATATCCCTAAAGAATATTACATTTTAATGGAGTCTGTCAGACAAAATGAAATTTTCCACTCATACGTAAATATTGTGTTTTTTGTCCATCATATTCATTAAAAACAACATAGTTCTATTTATTGACATACAGTAATTACAAAAAATGGTTGACAGGATAAGAGTGTGCATGTCTGTGTCACAGAGATATACTTTGTGCTGTTTTTATAGCAATACTTTGTGATCCCAAAATGCAGGGCATCTATGGAAATGTAATTTCCATGAAGTGAACACCATTCGGCAGGAACCGCACTGGTAGATTGTGTTTGATGTTTTGGTGTCTTATTGCTGCTCCAGCGAGTCGTTACAGTGTTCACCCAGATGTGAGCTTGATTGACCTGCTGGATTCCTTGCACTTCTCCATCGATGTCTCTCAACACAGACAAAAAACTGCAGGTCACTGACAACATAATTGGGCTATGCATTAGCAATAATTACTAGTAAATATGAAGGAAGATGAGCTCAGTTTATTGATATAACCATTTATCACAAACAAGCCAGTAAACAATCAAATTTAAGACAATTATAATCAATTCTAAATCAAATTGACAATTGTGGTGTTGCAGAATATTATTAGTACAAAAGCACATGAAATGGTAACCAGATGAAAAAAGGATTCAACAGCTGCGATTAGATAATCTTGGAGTAATCTACAGTCTGTGAAATTCCTGTTATTCATGTCTGTGTGTGGCACCAGTAACACTCTTTGTTGTAGACATAGGACCTACTTATATAATCTTAATCCCACTGCTATGAGTTTCCACCATGATTAGTAGGCTGTCTTTCAGGATCCAGCTGATCAAAAGCAAGAGGACAACAAATCAGTGCAACCTCCTTTGTTCATGTGAGAGCTGGTGCAGTTCAACTCAAACATAATTTCTGAACAAAGTTAGTAAGTGCTGTGAAAAAATGCAGCAAGACAATTTATTAACCAAGTAAAAGCTATGAAAAGGAAAGGCTATACTGCTGGCTCAGCAGAACAGAAATAAGACTACACCATCTAATAGAAATACTAATCATATTAATATAACTTGACATAAAAAGAGCAATACTGTGGGCTTGAAAGACTACAGCAACTGCGAAAAACATCAACCTGAAGCCAAAAGGACAACTGATATTGGTGGCTTTAAACAAAACGACAGTGGAAACAGCAAAACATGCATTTCAGTACATGCCTGTAATCACGGTTTCTGCTTATTCCTCTGTACTGTACATGCAATTAATTGATCTCTCTGTCCATGTACCTACTTTCATGCACACAAACTCAGCATTAGACTTTGCTGTAGTCTGCGTTTAGCTCTGTGTTGCTCCATACACAGCAAAATCACCAGTGTTAAATTAACACCCACAGTGTTAATTTTAACACCAGCAAAGTGTGTATATGCATCCACACTAGTGAGTGTTGAAATAACACTATCTAAAATGTTAAAGATTAACACCAAATTTCGTGTTGATTTAACACCCAATTTTAGTTGATTTAACACCTCACCTTGTAGCAATTAACACAAAAAGGGGTGTTGTATTCACACTACACTAGTGTTGGTGTAGAAACACAGTGTTAAAAGTAACACTTCTTTTTATACATCAACACCAGTGTAGTGTGGATACAACAAAACATGAGTGTTGAAACCCAACACCCATGAGTGTAAATAACAGCACTAGGTGTACCCCCCCTTGACTTGGCCTAGATGAAAGAAATGTAGAGAGACTGAAATATAGCAAAAAGAACCCCTTTATTGGCCAGATGTTGCACTTGCACTTTGCTTTCCATCATTATAAAAAGCTAAAATAAATATAAAAACATTGCCAAGGAGCTCAGACAAAACTGCAACAGGGCACAATATATGTCCTCTCATCATTTTCAGTTGAAAACTGCCTGTCATAGGGTCTATAATACACCAAATGAGACACATTAATGACACTGAACACATCATCCACCTCATCAACGCTGAAAGCATTCAAATGATCATCAAAATACAATGTATCGACTTTCGTCATCAAAAGCAGAGCTTCGTCATTCTCGATAATTATATTGACAATCTTATTGAAAATAGGCATTTCATTTTCAACTCGGGTGCAAACAAATTGTCCAATCTGGTACTCTGTTCCATAGTTTTTCACCCAGGAAGTAGTGGTGACACTAGATGCATTCAAAGTTTCACAAGCCTTCAATACTCATTCTCGGCACTCATCTCCTGACAGCTGCTCCAATGCAGAGGTATCCCGCTGACTCTTGGGGCCATCTTGGCGAGTCGGCTTGTTGCTCCTCCCGCCGCCATCTCTGGAGTGACTTTTCATGTTGCGCTGCACAGTCTTCAATCTGTAGCCCAGGTAGCCCTGTCCACTGCGAGGATCGTAGTACTGTTCCTGCAACTCAAGATAACAGACAAGACACTGCCAATATTAAAATGCATCAAAGTAAAAAATGACAAACCCAGCAGCAACACTCACTCAGTGTACGAAAAAGAAAGGGTGGGAGTGAGTGCTTCAAAGGCTCATAGGTAAAATGTAGGCTAAACAAAGTAAAAAACTCAGGTGCTCTTCAAGGGGAAAATTTGTAGTTGAAGTTAAAAAGAGCTGACTGTCTTGCAGTGTGTTTGCGGTCATAGAAGGAGGTCCCGAGGCACTCTTGAGTGTTAAGTTAAAATCCTTTATTCAATAGGGAGAACCCGACGCGTTTCGACTACGTCTTTATCAAGGGTGTGGCTACTCACTCAGTGTAGTTCCTTCTGAAGTTATGGCTTGGTTGGTTGGCATCGATCTAATTAAGATCCGGATACGAAATGAGGGGTTCCTAATGAACATGAATGAAGTTTCCTGCTACAATACTCACATAACCAGTTGGTGATGACAGATCCTTCAGATTGGGGAAAAGGGTGACAATTCCAAGGGCATAGGTAACACGGACATTGACAGGTGGGATTCTCCTACAACATAGCAAGACACATCACAAGTTTGGTTTAAAATACAGTTCAAACCATTTCAACAATCTTTGTGAAGATGACCAGTGAAATAGTCCAGAACAGAGGATGGATAAATTAGCAAGTATTTCAGTTTATGAAGTAGACTTATTTTAGTGGTCACTTACCCATGAGTCTCCACCATGTCTGCAACCAAGATGTTGACGAGCTTCCTTCTTGTTTGATCAGAAAGGCTTTTGGTTTTGTCGTACTCTCTGAATACGTCTTCACCCCCTGGTTTTTGATGCAGTGCGACGTAGACAGTCTGCAATAGAGATGTCACATGTAAACCTCAGTTCATGAAAAAAATGTTATGCACATGTAAACCTGCCATGAAAATGTCTGACTCAGCAACATAAGCAATAAACCACAAGGCCGTGTGTTTGTGATTTCACAGCGTACACATAAACCCCCCTAGCTGTTATAAAATTACTAAGACACAGCCTCTATTGGTTTAGAATATACTCACAGCAATATAAAATATTACAATTTATTGAAAATGAAGCATCAATTAATCAATTCCGCAAGGCAAATGAGTTCCTCAAGCGAGGATTGTCAAGCAACAGAATCATAACGACAGACATGTAATCCATTTGTTCAAATGGGGGGTGCACATTAATATTGAAAATGAAATGATATGCGGTCATAGCCAAGTTATGAAGCATTTCATAACAGCTTCAAGCCAATCAGAACTAGAAAGAGGTGGGTCGACGAGTGCCGACCCCCGGCCCGGTAGTCCACCCACACCAGTAGCCCAATCACACAATAAAGGGAGGTATGGTTTCTAACATGGATTAGCAAGGACTGTAGGTCAAACAGGGCCTGAGATATGCTTGTTTAAAGTTTTCAATTGGGCGCTGTAGCGCCGCCTGTGGACGGAATGGGTCCAGATCAAATAGCGTTCTACCTTGTCCCACCCTCCACGCGACTACCAAGTTTGGTGCGAATCGGAGGTTTCGTTCTCAAGTTATCTTGGTGACGCGCATACACACACACAGACAGACACACGCGCGAGTGACCTCAGTGACGACATAACCCCCTGCCATGGCTTCTCTCATGGGCCGGGGGTAATCAAGAACCAGAACTAACTGTTATATCAATATGAACAACTCACGTCTTTTGCCACCTTACTGTCCGGTGGCCCTTCTGTCAGTTTCCTTTTCCTTGTTTTGGTGCTCTCCAAAATGACAGTGGAGCTGCTTGATGTGGATGTCATGGAACTTGCTGTGGAGCTTGGTGACCCAAGTGATGAGGACGCCCATTCATCTGAGCAGATGTTAAGCTCGAAGACCTCATTCTCCGCTATGGGGACAAGGGAAAGGAAAAAATAAAGCTTCAGTGGCATATTTGAGATATAATATATTGCTGCATCATGGCAACATAACTGCAGTGACCGGTCCTGCAGATTAGCTCTAAACCCGCTACAGTGAGTCATATGGTTGTTCCTCTTCATACTGATAAAATGGGCATACTACATATTGTAAACACTTTGGATAAAACAGTCATCTAAATGCACTAAAATGTATAATGGATAGGAGTGTTGCAGGTCCTTACTAGAGTGCTCCTCAGTGAACACCTGGAAAGATACAGCAGCACCTCTCACTAGTTCATCAAAAACGTCAGAGTCCACATCAACTCCAGAGGAGTCTTTCAGGTTCACATGGGTTCCGTTTGGAAAATCGAATTTCACTGAAACTGAGAGCAAAAACACTTAATAGCATGGACATGATGAATATACATGCAATGCGTCATGTGACATTCAAATTGCCCCATAACAACACTGGCTGACTAAGTTCTTGAGCTCTCTTGATTAGCTTGTGTTAATAGTGGGCAGCCCCTACCTTCTTGTATGAACTTGAAGAAATCATAGCAGTCATCCTCTGACATGGGTATTCGGACCCATTTCAGGGCCCCCTTCCACCCCACCTGAACCAGCATCCTCTCAGAGACAGACCTGTGCAATACATAGTTGGTGATTAAAATTTCTGTAACAAAGTTATCCAATTCCATGTCTCATTTAACAGCTAGGCAGCTAGCTTAGATAACCAGATAACAAGACGTGACTGCTGTCTGACAATGGGATTGAGGACATGAACACATGTTCAATAAAATTAATATTGATTGTGATTTGAGGTAACTAGCTAGTTGTTTTATACCACTAATTTGCGCACAAAATGCTGTTCTTTTCGCCTGAAATTTGGCAGACAGCAAAGTTGACTTTCAATGAATGTGACGATGGGGCACATGAACTAAGTTAACGTAGCTTAACGTAGTTAAGTGTAACGTTAGCTAGTTAATGTTAGCTACGTTACACTCTCAAAATAAGTTTGACAGAATTGACACCACAAACGTGTTTTGACAGATTGAATTATGTACAATAATGAATTAACACAACATAGCTAAATATGGAAATCATTTACCTTGTGTGTGGCTCAGCTGCACCTCGCCGCATCCAGACGGTAAAAGAACAATATGGCGGAGATCTTGAAATTTATTAGGCTATGATGAGTGGCTCGTGCTGCATGCAAATGTCCCGGATTTAGTGTTTGGTGTTAATTATGATCAACACCTTGATTTAACACTGTGCTCAGTGGTGTATGAACAACATGTGGTGTTAATAAGCTGGATTTAACACTGAAACCTGAACACTTCACACTGAAAAGGCCTAACACTGTATTTTTAACACTGCTGTATTTGCTGTGTACCAGTGTATAGCGTTCAATATTAACGTGGGTTGATGTGCTGACTAAATAGGCTCCTGGCATACATTATGTACCTGCACAGATGGCAGTATGCATTATCTTCATTACCTGACTGTGGCCAGCATACATTAACATCAATGTGACCCATTTGGACCAGCATGGTCAGATGGGACCAGCTCTATTACAGCTCTCCACTGACTCCTAGTCCTCCCTTATACAAGCTTTGTTAAGGAAAAACCTAGTTCACGTGAAAGTTGAGTTACTGCAAAATTAAACTTTTATATGCAGCAGAGTAATCAGACCGTCCCACAGAGGAAGGTTGCATCAGAGTAACAAAACAAATATATTGGAGCTTTCAGGCGTTTGAATCTGACTGTGTGATTTATTCATTAGACATATGAAATATGCTCTACCCCACTGTGTGGATCTCTCTGTCAGTGGGCTGTTTGTTAGCATCATTCTTGGTTTTCTCGTGTCTGAACTCTGATAATATAGTTATATAAGCTGTTGTAGTTGAAATTGTCCATCAATTGCAGAGTATTTTATAACTTAAACTGTTTATTACACAGTCCAAACATAAATATCAGCGGTATTTAGACCCAAATAGATAGTTTTCAGAGCTGTTCTTTGTCTGAATATAGCCACATTAAAAATGATGAGGTCTGACAGAACAAGAAGTGTGTAAGTGTGTAAGTGTGTAAGTGTGTGTGTGTGTGTGTGTGTGTGTGTGTGTGAGCATTACATGCAGGTGCAATAAACAGCTATTTTAGGTGTTAGGATCAGCTGCACTTCCAGCCTGTATTACTCTCAAACGTATACCCTGCTGTGTAGATGTTAGTTGTGGTGTATGTTTTGGTGCACTGGCTGTGTGTATGTGTGTTGTGTGTAGATACCTGCTCAGCTATTCTGCCAAGGCATGTGTCTGTTTTTTTTCTGGGCCTTTGCCCAAAAAGCATTTTTTTTTGCTACAGTCACCCTCGGGTTTAGGGTGGCTTTGTAAATCGAGCCAGACTTTAAAAAATGACAGCAGCTTACAGGCCCTTTACTATCCTCACTTTTGCTCAGGGGCCTGGCAAGCTGCTGTGATTGTAATCTTCAAACACTTCCCCACTGCTGTGGAGTGTAAATAAACAATACAAAGTCACAGTGAGTATACACAAATTTCGACTCTGTTTTGGGCGAGTTTGATGGTTCCGCGTCAACAAGTCCAACTGCCTGAGTGGTTATGTCCTGTTGGTTTATATATTCTTCACCAGCTGATTTAAGAGAAATGATATCCACAGATCCACATGCCTCGTCCCCGGGGGAAACTGTAATTAGTCAGTATTGACCTGCGTATCTCCACTGTGTCTCTATTAATATCAACCTGCACACCCAAGGCCAAAGAAACATCAGAGACCAACTAGGAATCATTTATTGCTGAGTTAATGATGTTGCAGAGGCAAGGATATGCTGAATAATTTAGATGTAGTGTTTGTTCATAGATCTCCACAACGCCTCTCATCCTCATGGTGGTTAGGACATAAATGAATGGCGACAGACAAATGACCGGCTGAACGTCCTTGTAGGCATGTGAACATATTGCTCAAACAACTAATGTGTTGTATCAGTACACGTGAAGTGGGTGGGAAAACAGGATGACGACAACACAATAGTTGCACCAGATTTTTAGATGATCTGTCCCAGCCTGTTTTCATCCTTCTTGTGGGTTGATTGGTTACCTGTTCAGCTTACGAGGTCACAACTGGAGATGCTTAACATGGTTCTGTTATAACGTATCAGAAGCATATTAAAGTATTGATGCTTAAGATTTTTATTTTAATAAATACCCTTTTGGATACTTTAGAATGTTGGTATATTTTTAGCAATAGCTTCAATGTATTTGCTTTCAGTAAGTACTTCTGTATATGTAGGCTTCCCTTGCTGCCGACCAGCTCCGCTATTTCCAGCAAACATGATGCACAAACAGGAAATGATGCATCTCCATACGGCTTGAGGGATGTAGCTATGAGCGGAATGTAGAAGAGACCGCCTCTGTAGACAGTCTTTAGTCGCCAGCTGAAATTCTGATGTTATATTATTTGTAGTTTTTTGACTAGTCTCAGTAGAATAGCCCATGCTTGTTTGTTTGGGTTGTGGCAGCTGCAGTGCAAAGCACCAAAGCAATCACTGCTTATCAACAAAGATATCGCCAAAATCAAGAAAAATAAGAATCTTGCAGATTATCACATGATCACATGATTATCCTTGTGTTTTTTAGATCTGTAGTAAATTTTGCCTATAGATATGCTTTTTGTCTTGAGTAACAACCAAGTAATTGTACATGTCTGCTGAACTTTTTGCCTAATGTTGAATAATAATGAATGCCTCCCCATCGAATCTCTCTGTCCACTTTGGTAATGTGAACCATCTGTTCTCCTGTTTCAGAGCTGAGCTCTGAGAACCTGCGGACCTGTTTCCAGATAGTTAACGCCTACATATTTCTGTCTGCCACAGAGTTCCTGCAGGTGAGAGACACACACACACACACCTAAGCATGCACATACATCGTGGTGACTGAGTCTCCCTGTGAATAACTGCCATCCCGTGTATGACTTTGTGTATTCATAGAACTATGCCGAAGCCTTGTGTCGATCCTTCTGTGATCTACTCAAAGACATCACTAATGAGGGACAGGTCCAGGTGCTCAAGGTACAGTCACTTCACCCCCCCTTTCACAACCATGACTATATTACTTCTGTTTATCCTTTCCTCCATGTATCCTTCTCCTTTCTCTCTCTCTTTCTCGTGCTCTTAGTGCTCAGTTTTCATCTTCCATCCTTGACTTTCTAGAGCATGTTTGGCCTCCACAATGGTCCACATATACGGTGTCTTGCTAAAGTATTCAAACCCCTTGACTATTTGCTGTGATAGTTATTTCAAAACACATTTATTTATTCAGCTAACAAAGCTGAGACCAAGTCCCTTCACTTGATCTTAATGGGACTTAATGGGATCTTAGGGTATAGAGTGGACTCACAGTTTTCGTTCCACTTTCCTAGTCCCAGCAAACACACACTCTTCTTTTCACCAGTGTAACCTGTCATGGTACATTTAGATTCAGCATTCCTATGCAGTGTGCATTGCCAGAGGGACTGCGTTCAGAATTTTGCTAGGTTGACACTTGATGCCTTCAGTCAGCTCAGATAAGCAATCATCTGCAAGAAGCCGCTGCTTTTTATTCATAGGTCATTTTAGCTCATATTGATATGGCTGTATCCCCATCTGTCCAACATGTCCAACACTTTACAGTTTACATGCGTGGCCACCTCCAGTTAACTTGGCAACCTGGCAGTCAACTTGTCAATCAAATCTCTGTTGTGAATGGAAATGATACATCCACATTCATCAAGACAGCTGCTAGATGTAGTAAAAATATGTGCATAAAATATTTTTTGTAAAAATAAAGGCAAAGATCTTTTAAGTGAATTTATTGCACTTCTACGGTGATTTGCCAACAGTACAAACTGTTGTGCAAACTATAGAGGCTTGGACGATGGACCATGTAATTCAAATAATTTAAAAAGCCTGCATCCTATCAATGCAAAAAAATTAAATCAACAAAATCAGGATCAAAAAGCTGGAAAAGCTGAGAAAAAGTGTGCAAAAAACACTAAATACTAAAGGTGACGTGTGTTTGCCCAACCTCTACCAAGTCCTGTGGAACCCCTTAAAGTTTTGATACAACACATGGATTTGGCCTTTATTTATGCTTAAAGCTATGGTTGTAGCACAAAGCAAGAATATAAATGTACCACGGTTTAATGGTGTACATGTAATTAAATGTTCCTGCAGTCATTTGCTGGCAGAGTATGTGCATGAATGAATACCCGTTCTTAGTCACTGCTTAGTCAATAACATGGTCCCCCTTCTTTGACCTATTATAAGCAAGCTGTCTTTTGGCATGCGTTTGAATAGTTAAAGAGCTCTTGCACTCCCTTGTATTTATGCCAATGAAAATAAAACAGCCCACATCATTTTGTTCTGGCTTTCATTGCTAGATAAGAAGCTGCTTCTGAAAACCTGCCATGCCATTTTCCCTACTTACTAAAAAAACCTAATTTGCTTTTAGCAGAATGATACATTTTACATGAGTGAAATAAATTATTGGATGTGATAACATTTTGTCCGGACGATCCTTGAAATATTTTTTTTCTTCCACTTCACAAAAACCTCACTGTCATAATAAATGATGGAAAAGGAATTTATTTCACCATTTAAATGTCATTTTCATTTGGCGTGAGAGTATAATATAATAATATATAATATATAGGTCTTATTCTATCCTAACTAGACCTAGGTTAAAGTCTTCAGCTCTGGAATGAACATGAAAATACTGCCATTGCTGCCATTGTGCACTTGTGCCAAAGAGTTTTTTTCAGTAGGTTATTTAGGGTAACAAAAATGTGATGAAGAGCAGTCCTACAATACAAACACTGTTGATTGAAGAGGCTCTTTGCTGATTGTCTGTACGTGCTCTTGTGTAATCATATCTAAGTGCAAAAAAAGCTCAGGATAACAAGAAAGCAAATAGTGCAAGTTGCATATTTTAAAAGAAAAAAGCACAACTTCCCACACATGTTAACTTTGCAAGCATTGTGCCAATTTGACCTTTTTTTTTATTTCAGGGTTTTGGCAAAATTGCAAGCTCTTGCAAGTATTGCAGCAGTTAGTTGCTTACGTGAATTCTTATGTATCGCAAGATTGCAACATCCTGAAAGGGACTGATCACCATAGATTAGTGTGTGCTTTTTCACAGGGCAGTGAGTTGATCTCCTTTCCTTATGGCCTTTCCTATGATTTCATTTCCTTTCGTTTTTAATTTGCTTTGTCATTAAATGGATCAATCAATTCCACCATGTTTCCACCATGTTGTCTTCCTTTTTTATTTTTTTATTTTTTGGTGGGAAGCCTTTAATGCACCTTCAAGCTTTTTTTTGTGTTTATTTCTCTGTTCTTTTTTGAATCATTATGCTTTCTTGGTTAATTCTGTGCAAATAAATGTAACTTATATCAACTTGGGATATGGGGTTCTGCTTTAAACATTTTTGACTAAAAGCCTAATTTTCACCATAGTTAGCAAAGTCTTAGTGGCCATGCTGTCACACCTCCTTTCTTGACCCCCCCCAACCCCCCCACCCCTCTCTCAGTAGTAAATTATTAATAATTACTGCTCAACCGACTAGCCGCTTGAGTTGATATGTAACTCTCAGCACGTTATTTGATGAGGTCAGTTGGCAGTGCTGTTGTAGATGTTACCAAGAATGATGTATTTGTGTGTGTGTGTCTTCCTGACAACAGGCTGTGTGTTTGTGCTCAGTTGGTAGAGCGTCAGACTCTAAATCTTAGGATCATTGGTTCAAGGCTCACATGGTCTAAGCTATCACCTTTCCAGAATGTCCCCCCGGGGATCAATAAAGTATCTATCTATCTATCTTTAGATCTATCTAGCTTTAGCTTAGTGAAGCTCAGTGGCATTACAGCACATCTGGCTCCCTCTAATCCCTTGTTCGGAGGAGAGGAGAGCCAGCAGACAACAACCCAGCCAATTTACACAGCCGAGACACAAAGCTCACCACACATGGGTACCTTGAGGAGGATCAGGGTAATCAGTGTGTGTTTGTTGTGAAAGTTCTGCACAAGGCATGTGCACGCTTGCAGACAGACACGTGATCACCAACTTGTTTTTGCTCTGTCTCTGTCCCTTCATTGCACTTGTTGCATCATTCACGGACCACTGAGTAAAAATTTTACCTTTGAAGCTTAATGGGGAAAATGCCATTTGTTCTGAATTGGAATGTTAAAATGTTAGGATAAAAAGGTCAGGATTTATGTCTTTGATTGTGGGAGGATTAATCCGGAGGGAATGATCCTTTACTGCTTTAGATCCAGTCCCTGTCCGTTTCTGATTTGTTTTCCAGGCCAATGGAATACGTTCTTTTCAAATCACATTTAAACCACATTTGTAAGTGGTTTTGAAATGTGTTTGCTTTTCCCAACTCCCCGGATGTGTGTGACAGAGAACTGAATTTGAATTGAAGAACTGAATTTGAAAACGTATTGAGTGTTGAATTTTTACTCCAAACAATTGATCGATGGAGTGCATGTGTGGAAATCTCACATCCCAGTCTATCAAAAGTTGAAACTAGTTGAACTGTTGACAGAGCGGAGGTAAACAAATGAATGTGGTTATTTTCCCATGTTCTGAATTCTGAACAATGTCCATACGCTGAATTTATGAATGTATCCAGACCTCTTCCATACAACATGTCACTTGCATGTTCCTATTATTTTAATAAAGGCTAACAATTGAAAGCCCTAAGTCCAGCTGCCTGTTTATGACACACACACACACACACACACACACTTTACTTAGTTGATTTACTGGTTCAGTCAAGTTTCTTTCTGCACCAGCTTTATTTCAGACAGAGAGAGCTCTTTGAGGATGTGAACTCTTCACCTTGCCTGCAGGTTAAACCGTCAGTTAAAGGAAGGATTTTCTGCAGTTTTTTAGCTTCCCTCAAGAGAGCTTCTCTAAGCAACTCTCTTTTGTCACTTTCTTTTTTCTCTCCCATTCTATTATTTACTTCCCCGTACTCCCTTTTTGTTGACACCCCATCACCACTGTGTCCTCCTACACTTTTCTCCCTCTTTGCATCATCCTGGTACTCCCTGTGCATGACCCTTTCTCATCTCCTCTTTTGCTCCCTCTTATCATTTTCTCCTTACATTCTTCTTTCCTTTTTTCCTTCCTTACATTCCCCCGATTCCCCTTTCTGACACCTTCTCCCTCATCCTCCCTCTCCCTGTGTCTCTGCAGGTGGTGGAAATAGCTTTAAAGGTTAGCCCCATACTGGGAGCCCACATGTTCCAGTCCCTACTCCCAGCTGTCTTCAGAGGTATTGTGGACGGAGAGGTAAGTTTAACATTTACGTTTCACACATTGAAGATCCAGGCTGGGACTGTATAAACTGTTTTGGCAGCAGGAGAAAGGAGAAACGTGAAGTTATACTGTCATGCTTGAATGTTTGTGAACCCCTTTATACAAATTATAGTTATATAGAGTTATTACCATGCAATCCTTTCATCAAACCATTTCATCATTTTTCCCCCTTTATTTTCTTAACTGAAATAAAAGATCAATATTTTATTTTTGAGGAAGGTGAGATCTTTGGGGAGGAGTTTGTGTGGGACTCCCACAAATACAGGTGAGAAACCTGGTCAGTTTGTGGTGAAAGATAAACACTATGCCGCAATCTAAAGAGACCCCAGAGGCCCTCGGGAAGCGAGTAGTGAGTGTTCATCAGTCTGGGGAAGGTTAGAAAAACAAATATTTGGGCTCCATCAATCCACTGTGAGACAACAAATATACACATATAACGTTCAGATCAACAAGCCTCAATTTCTGCATCTGATGTTGTACGTACACTTTACAATCAAATCTGATCTTACACACGTTTTGTGAACGAGGCCCATTGATCCTAAGCATTCAAGCAAATCTACCAAAGAATGGCTCAGGAAGAAGTTTAGTGTTTAGGATTGGCCAAGTCAAAGTCCTGACCTCAATCCAATTGAGATGCTGTGGCAGGACCTGTGAACTGCTCATGCGAGACAGCCCTCAAACCTCACTGAGTTGGCTGAGTTCTGGAAGGAGGAGTGAGAGGAAATCCCTCAAGGAAGATGCCAGAGACTGATTAGTGGCTACAGGAGACGTCATCTCTGCTAAAGGAAGTACCACAAGCTATTGATTGAAGGCGTTCATGTGTTCCTTTCACCGGGATATCTGAGTTTGTGTTATTTCTGCCAAATAAACAATGAAAGGGTTCACTTTCAAGCATGACTGTATGTTGTTACCTGTAGACAAAAGTGGGCTATATACATTTATTATATTGCATTTATTGATCATACCGCTCAAATAAAGGTTGCAGGCTGCTTTTCCAAGATGATGCCGTGTCAAAGGGCCTATCCCCATTGCTCTTATCATCTTTCATGACCTTTATGTAAAAGCATTTGGGTGTGTGTGTGTGTGTGTATGTGCGTTTTGCAGAGATACCCAGTGGTGATGTCCACCTACCTAGGCATCATGGGCCGGGTCCTGCTCCAGAACCCCACGTTCTTCTCCTCCCTGCTCACTCAGATGGCCTCTGAGTGCAACCTGGAGGTGATACTAGATTTCTACCCTTCATTTCTATCTCCTCAGCTCAGTTTCTTTCAAGTTCTTTGGTAGTTGTTTGGTCTCTTTTCACCGTCTTCTCTTCTTTGTCTCCGTCTCCTCTATTGCTACCCCCTTCTCTCTCCTCCCTCTCTCCCTCCATCCTTCTCTCTGTCCCTTTCTCCCCCCCATCAGATGGACCATTTGTTGGGAAGCGTGATAGAGATGTGGGTGGACCGCATGGACAACATCACCCAGCCTGAGAGGAGGAAGCTGTCGTCCCTGGCCCTGCTTTCCCTCCTACCGTCTGACAACAGGTGAGAATCATCATCATCTAGTATCAACCATTTATTTGTCTAGATGGCGTTTTGATGAGATTGTAGGTGGATAGCCTCCACCTTGTCAGCACAAGTAATGAAGTACATAGAGGAAAGTGAAGGGACAAAACTTTTTTCATGTCCCTATAACAGATAAGGCCCAGGATAAGACGGTAAAGATGCAGTGAGACAGCTTCCCTGGTCTTACAGATAATATACACACTCTTTACCCCATGTGGTTGCCAATAATAGCACTGAACCAGATCTTTGCCAGCTGTATTACACATGCACATGTACACATATACATACCACATACACACACAGTGGGCCCTGGGCTTTTGTTTCTTTGCCATGTTGTGTTTAATAACCACACTCTGTAGTGAGAGGTATGTAAAGTGGTTTAGGACTTTGTTTAACCTTTGAATGAGGCTTTAGCAAGGGTGTGAAACATCTCTCTCTCTGTGTTTGTGCTTGTGTGTGTGTGTGTGTGTGTGTGTGTGTGTGTGTGTGTGTGTGTGTGTGTGTGTGTGTGTGTGTGTCTGTCTTTTTGCGTATGTGTGTTTGTTTATGTGTGTAAGTGTGGGAAGGTGTTGACTACAGCCAACTGGTACACTGGATCGATTGAGCTTAGAGGACACACCATCTAGCCAAGATCAATAAAGATCACTCCTCTCCATTGCCAATGTGGATGCACGCACGTGCGCACGCATACAGACACACGCATACATGCCCAAGGCAGATAACGGGCCCTCTGAGACAAAAACAGTTTATTTTAAGGTAGTTGCACACTACATGACATGATTTCCACTGCCACAGTTACTTTCATGGCGAAATTCTCAAGATGGTTGGACTTTGAAGCTGAAAGCTGCCAGGATATATATACTTGACCCAATTAGCTTCACTAGTGTAGGATGATCAGAGGGGAGTCTCGATAAAATTCTTGGCTTCACCTGGTACGTCTGTACGTCATGAGATATACTGGTATTGTACATCCAGATCTATTTTGTAATACTACAAATAGATTTGTCGAATCTCCTGTCTCAGCTGATGTTATGACCAAGAGGAATGAAATGAGCCTGCCATTAGGTAAAGAATACTCTTGTGTCAGTCATTACACATTAGGGTGCTTTGGACACCTTGGGGTACTTTTAACCTTTTAAAATAGTACTCCCACTTCTTCACTTGCAAAAGTGTTTGGAGAGTGTTTTTTTTCATTTTCAAAGTGGCTTTTGCTGAAAAACTTTTCTTGTGATGTGCCATCTCAGACTGAGAAGCTGATGAAGTTTTCTGCACTCCAGATTTGGCAATCATAGAAGTAGACGGGCATGAAATATTTTTGTACACCCCTGTCCTCGGTCCACATTGGCAATTGAATATGACACAACTTTGGATGCTTGTGCACTGCATGACATATCAACTCTTTCTCACTTAGAATCACATTTCTGTGATCAGTAATCCGTAGCTTAATGCTAAAAATTAGATTCGTGGAAAAACCTCTGTTTTCAGTTGTGGCCACACTTAATCTCTTTGGTGCAGCACCTCACATTGAGAATTTCATCTTGTGTGCAATCTTCACAGGTCACTCTCCCTAGCCTCACCACAGCTTCTTTCTTTGACACTCAGACAAAGGCAGTTAATTCTTTTGAGAACTCTGTTGGTGTCTGTATGGTCTGTTCTTGCACTCGGTCTGTCGGCTTTCAGATCAATGCTCCCGCTTACATTGATTTGAATGGCGGGCATGAACAAGGGGCACTCAGCCATTACAAAGTAATCACTGGAGAGGTGTTGGGTTAGATAGAATTAGAATTGAGACACCTTAAAATGTGTGTTAAGGGATGTTTAATGACACCCACATCCAGTGGTTTGCATCGCTGCCGGGTCAAGAGTATTATTAGGATGTTTGTGGCCAGAGGTATTCGGTGATGCATTTTACACACCCAGGGTATCAGATGTTACTGCAAAATGTTACTTCACTACTTGACACATAACTAAAATTGGCAACCATCTCAGTTTATGTTTCGCTTATCGTGTTTGTTTGTTGTGTGTGCTGGTACTGCGATCTGCTGTGTGTGTGTGTGTGTGTGTGTGTGTGTGTGTGTGTGTGTGTGTGTGTGTGCGTGTGCGTGCGTGTGTGTGTGTACAAGCAGTTGGAGCATTATTAATTTCCTCATATGCCAGTGTAGAAAATGGAATGTACACGTTGAGCAGGAAGAGCCCCTTTTTGCAGTAGCTCTGTTTTATTATTTCAGTCTCGATGACAATATTGCTGGCAAGATTTATGAGAGTGTACATCAACAGTGCACGTGGAAAACCTCCAACTATATATAAGTGATAGAGATAAGTCTACGTATGCAGGCTCGGTATTCTTTGCCAGACTTCAGGCTTGATGAACTTCATGCAGCATTGCCTGGGGTCTACAACCCAGCCAAGTACTCATGAGTTTGACAGAAGCTTTGAAGCCTCAGCACCCACACACTCTTTCTGCTCTTTTCCACCATGTCTTTTTATCCTTATTGATATGGACCGGCCCACTCCCTTTCCAGCCCTTTCAAAGAATGACTCAAATAATTCATCAATGACTGATACTTAGCATGGTTGGGGCAAGGCGAGGCTCTGCAGTTCTCTGGAAATATCTCAGCTGCCACAGAGAAACTAGAGACTCAGTAGATTTATTTTTTTGCAAAGACAACAAGCCTGGAAAAGTTTTATTCTGTTGTGCTTTGCCACAACAAAACATTGCGGCGCTGTGTTTACAACTGGAAAATATCCTGTTAGTTTCATACATGTTAGATTTTCTGCCAACGTGTGATGAGATTATGTTTTGTATGGCCCTGAAATTGGAGTTGCTATCAATACAAACGTGGTGGTTTAGGCTTTTTTCCTTCCTAATATTGGGATGAAAAAGGGACCCCTCCCTCCAGCGTGTATGCAGGAAATAGAATTGTAAAAGCCAATGGTGCATAGGTGAAGGTGAAATGCATAAATAAAATGGCTCAATTTGGACGTGTGCTGTAATGTGAGCTGATGGATGACATAGATGCCCTTTGCTCGGGACCCCCATATGTATTGCTGTCAATACTGCCAGGATTTAATTCAGACTGGGCCTCTTTGATGGGTTTTTGCACTTTTGACAACCATAGCCATGATTGTTTGCTTCATTGCACACTCTCCCATCTCTCTCTCTTACCCCCTTTCACACCGGGGAAACAACCGGGAAGGACCCGGGTCCGCGACCCTGCTCCCGACCTGGCAGTAACCCGTCAGATGCTGCTAGGCTGCAGTATGAACAGGTTACACAACGGTCGGGAACCTCATTGGTTAAGATCAGGGGCGCATTATATACATGCCAGTTCACGACGAGGACCGTTTCAACCGAGCTTCTGTCCATTCGTGGAGAAGAAGAAATAAAGCGACAAATTACCAGGACGGTAAAAGATTCAGCTCAGCAGTGGAATATAGAGATGTAAATATGTGACACGGGTCTTGTGCGGTCTGGTCTGAATGGTCGACGACCTGGGATAAACCCGGGACAATAGTGTGGACAAACACACTGCTGTTGTAATTTGTGTTCTCACTCGTAACGTCTCCATGCTGTCTGTCTGTTTTCAGTGTAATCCAGGACAAGTTCTGTGGCATCATTAACATCTGTGTGGAAGCGTTGCATGACGTGATGACAGAAGATCCTGACACAGGCACCTTCAAAGAGTAAGTCTGCATGTTCTCTTTCAGAG